>CM061920.1:36087541-36228056 GCA_031002005.1 Vandiemenella viatica | reverse complement strand
TCCGTAAAAAATTCGGTTTGCGGTAAGGGGCAAAATCGTTAACCGTAGCACAAAAAGAATATACATTATTAAAGAAGTGCAGAAATTTTAAAAGTTAATTCTGACGCATATCACCATTGATGAAAAGTTTCTTTAATTTTATTTCCTAAATTTAAAATTCCAAGAAATAAACAGTAAATTCCAGGAACGAGGAAAGATAATGCCTGGCTCGTTATTAGTTTCTCCTACCACAGCTTCCGTCTCTGGTAAGCCTGACGCTATGGTGCTGTAATTGGCTCAGGTTCGGATATGCTGATCCCGGAAGCTACGAGGTGCGATGTCTTGCGGTTCCACGGTTCGAGTCAGCCGAGGGCAAAAGTGGTTAAATGATGCGTTATGTTTTTCTTGGGTTACCCGTACACTGGGACAGTGAAAACATATTTTACACCTATTGGGAAGTTGAAATTAAATTTCTGCCTGTATCTATTGTGAAATCAAAATTCGTTGTTATTCTTCAATAAAGTCACTATTATTTCAAAGGCACGGAAGAGGTTAGTATTCTAAAAACGTAAACGAATTCGGCAACGATATTTGAGAAATGGCAATTCCTCATTCCGTTGAGTAATTTCGAGATTTTTTATTTAAACAGAATTTTTGATAGCCAGATCGTGAGTGTGAATTGACTACTGTCTAGTGCCACTGATGAAATTTACCCTTCACCCAATTCGTTCAGCTATTAATTAATGTAAAATTCCGGGAAATAAACAATAACTTTCAGGAACGAGGAAAGATAATGCCAAGCTGTTTATGCGTTGTAGCCACCTCATCTTCCGTCTCTGGTAAGCCTGACGCGATGGGGTGGTAAGTGGCTCATATTCGCGGATGCAGATCCCGGAAGCTAGTGCGTTGTCTCGTGGTTCCACGGTTCGAGTCGCGCCGCGGGAAAAAGTGGTTAAACGATGCGTTATGTTTTTCTTGTGTTACAGTAAAAACGTATTATTACAGATTTCTGCCTGTATCTATTGAGCAATCCAAATTCATTGTTATTTTTCTGTAAAGTCATTATTATTGCAAAGGCCTGGAAGAAATTATTTTTTTTTTTTTTATTTAACCCGAAACTTTTTTGGCTGGATCGTGAATGTGACTTGACTACTGTCTAATGCCGCTGAAGAACTTTGCCTATTTGTTTGATGAACAGTAACACAATCAAGATTTAATTTAAACTGCTGGTATCTGTATGTATTGACATATTAACTCATTGTATGCTGAATTGACGCTAAAGTAAATACAATCATGTTGTGGATACTGAAATTTGTAACAATCTAGTCTTAAAGTATAAATTGTTCGCGATCATTCATTTCGCCAAAGTGTAAAGTAAAAGGTTTGTTTCCTCATAGTTGTGGAAAAACGATAGCCAGTATATAGACGTCATAACATCCACGAGGACTATGAGAAAGAAGAGTGGTTTTATAAATATCCTACGTTTCATTTATTCTAAACAAAACTCTATCAGTTTCTAAATTTTTGAAAATTTTTGTCTCAAGAATATCATAACAGAAAGAAATAGTGACACTTATTTTTTCGTAATGTTTTGTTAATAGAAAACTTAAAAAAATTACGTGTCAGCTGATAGATGACGATAGCACTATCAAGCGCTACATTGTAATTCATTATAAGGATTTATAGTTTGTCTCAGTTACACTCGGCAAGTGATGTGTGGTAGGATCATCATGAGGAAATAGGGCTGTTTACACACAGCGTTGAACGCGCAGCTTTTCCGTGAACGGCTCGTATGGAATATCCATTCCCAGGATATTCCTACTTCTTAAAGAATGCATAATCATTAATTTTCTATATATACTCGTACAGTCTTTGCATTAAATGTGGACAGCGCTGTCATGTTCTATCAGTCTTTTTGCACAATCTGGCATCAATCTCATCCCAGGAAAGAGTAAGGCAATGCTGGATCCGCCTTTTGGCAATATCATTGGGGATATTTCATTCAGAGCCATCTATATTTCAGATTATTCATTTCCGTAAGTCAATGCATGAAACAAAACTATAATTAAGCTCCTCCCCACTGACGATTCATAATGGGGTAGTTCATCAACCTTCCCCTACATTTCAATAACACTTTAAATAAATTCAGATCGTAAAACCTATCGCAAAAGTTGTAATTAACGGGAATGCATTAAAGCGAGGCAAAAAATAACCCCTAAGGCTCCGTTCTACTTTTTACTAACTGAGTAGCGTAAAACTTTAACGATCATTATTTACATACTGGTTAAGCTAATTCCTTCCGATAATATTTCACTCATAATGTGGTCGTGGACATACCAGCGAATAACCATTTTCGAGGAGGTAGAATTTTTAGTACTACGAAACTACAGAAACAAGAGATTATTTCGGAAAATATTGAATGAAACAGTCTTCCTAGGCAGCATTGTTAACAAACTGACGAGTAGGTATCTAGTTGAGCGGGGGGGGGGTCCTGTGGTTAGCGTTGTGGTTTTCTGAACCTGCGGTTCAAGGTTCAAATCCACGTATTTCATATTCTTTTAAATTTTTTCCCCTTTTATAAGTTCCGAACCTACACTATGCTTATGCATATTATATATTCTTGATTCCTTCCAAACTGCCTCAGGGAATAAGATACTTAAGGAATCTCTTATAACCGAAACTATCAAATGATTTTTAACCAACTACCAACATGAAAGTAAACACTTTTGCGGCGGCAGCGCTGAAAGAAAGCTACTCTGGTTCCCAGCCACGCCGAAATCAGATCGTCTGTCCCATTTCCAACTGTATACGTTTATCGAAAATAATCATTTCGCAGTAGAACGAATTTCACGTTTCAGAAACAATTAATTTATCGTTGGAATTATGTCTCTAATTTTAAGCCATGTCTATCATTAATTCTGTAGGTGGTCTATAATGATCATACACCGTCGTCAAGGAAAACAAAAATATAATGTAAAAACATGAAAGGAAATCGCATAGAACCAAATATTAGTACTGTAACAAATTAAATGACCATTGTCACTCAAAAATTTAAAACCAGGTTATTATCGTAGGACTAGCATAAATTCTTTTATTACTGGTATAAGTAAAGAAAGTTAATTGAGAATCGGGATTGAAGTAGAGAGTTCTAAAATTACTGCTTTACAGCGTAGCGACTTGATACCTGCGGGATTTAAAAACTCATTACTTAATAAATCATACAATTTTTGTGTTATTCTTTGTTTGCGATTACTTCAGTATAATAACATAAATAGATACCACCATTTGGCGAAGAAGGATGTCGCCACTCGTGTGAGTGTTCTTTAGTCTCGTGTGTGAAGTGGAACGGTGACTTTTCGTCACCCGTGATAGTCGACTCCAAAATAGACTAAGCCGCAAAAATTCAAACAAACACAGCCTACCGGTAAAGAAAGTTCGACAGTGCCTTAGGATCGGAGGACCGAGCGTAGTGGATGAGCCTTAACGCTCTGGCCTCGCATTCGGGAGGAGGCGGGTTTGAATACCCGTCCGACTATTAGAGGCGGAAAAGGACTAGTGGCAAGGATTTCACCAATGGCCTTTTGGAACTATTCCGGTATTCACATAGAGTGGTTTGGGGAAACCGTTGAAACCCCAAATCTAGATGGCCGGACTAGGATTCCAACCTGTGTCCTCCCGAATGAGAGGCCAGAGCGTCACAGCGTCTACAAGAATGCGTGTGTCGAATGGTGATGACATAGAAAATTGTATAATTGTTCAGCCCTTAAAACGATGTATACATTGAAGAAAGTAAATTGAAACTTTGCTTGGGAGACCTTAGATTTTGGATTTCCCTCTTACAGTTTTAATTTCCAGCTGTGACTTGCAGTCTTAAGTTGCATAATTGTAGTGAAAAACAATAAAAAACTTTAGCCGAATTTGCTGCTCGTGATGAATTATTACGTGTATTATTTGCGTTATAAAGGTGTTCTTCTAGCCGAAGGAAATAGGAAAGTTCACACTTATTTCCTCCTGCAACGCTGCCACATCTACTTCCTCCAACGTTGTCACGATTTCTGACTTCTGGCAGTGCTCCGGAAATTCCTATACAAGGAATCGTGTCTCATAGCTAGGCGATATCATAAGAACAGACACATTGCCGAAATGGAAAATTATTTTTCTTCCACGTCTCATATTTTTATTTAACTGATTTTTTTCTGTTTTTAACAGTTTGATTCTTTATACAGATTATCAATAACTATTCATTCACGAGATTTTGTATCTATATAAATCTTCACTTTGGTTATACAATGGATGAAGCACGTCTGTTTATTAAGGCGGTGTGGCTGAACGGTAATGCGCTGACTGTGGAGCTGTTGATCCTAGGTTCGATCCCACTTGCGGTTGAGTATTTTTTGTTGATTATTTCCTTTTCACTTGTTGCAAAATACATATCATATGTAAATTCATATAAAAAACTTATTATATTTTACGGCAAATTGTTTATAAGCCACATCGACGATAGAATGTGTGTATTTGGAATTTAAAATACTGATCCGCAAATATAATATGACGAGTTTAGTGCATTTTAGTGCTGTAAAGGCAGGGAATACATTTGGAGTTGTTCATGAAAACCTGCAAGATTAATCACTGCTGTTTAAAATGCTAGCAAAATGTATTTCATATGGAGTGCTAAATGAATCTTTCTTCACGATAAACAAGATGCTGCTATATTAGTGGACTGAGACATCCGTTGACAAGTGTATTCGCGCTTGATATTAGAATTTATTTTTAAACAATTTGCCGTAAAATATAATAAGTTTTTTATATGTATACATATGATATGTATTTTGAACAAGTGAAAAGGAAATAATCAACAAAAAAATACTCAACCGCAAGTGGGATCGAACCTAGGATCAACAGCTCCACACGTCAGCGCATTACCGTTCAGCCACACCGCCTTAATAAACAGATGTGCTTCATCCATTGTATAACCAAAGTGAAGATTTATATAGATACAAAATCTCGTGAATGAATAGTTATTGATAATCTGTATAAAGAATCAAACTGTTAAAAACAGAAAAAGGAATCAGTTAAATAAAAATATGAGATGTGGAAGAAAAATAATTTTCCATTTCGGCAATGTGTCTGTTCTTATGATATCGCCTAGCTATGAGACACGATTCCTTGTATAGGAATTTCCGGAGCACTGCCAGAAGTCAGAAATCGTGACAACGTTGGAGGAAGTAGATGTGGCAGCGTTGCAGGAGGAAATAAGTGTGAACTTTCCTGTTTCCTTCGGCTAGAAGAACACCTTTATAACGCAAATAATACACGTAATAATTCATCACGAGCAGCAAATTCGGCTAAAGTTTTTTATTGTTTTTCACTACAATTATGCAACTTAAGACTGCAAGTCACAGCTGGAAATTAAAACTGTAAGAGGGAAATCCAAAATCTAAGGTCTCCCAAGCAAAGTTTCAATTTACTTTCTTCAATGTATACATCGTTTTAAGGGCTGAACAATTATACAATTTTCTATGTCATCACCATTCGACACACGCATTCTTGTAGACGCTGTGACGCTCTGGCCTCTCATTCGGGAGGACACAGGTTGGAATCCTAGTCCGGCCATCTAGATTTGGGGTTTCAACGGTTTCCCCAAACCACTCTATGTGAATACCGGAATAGTTCCAAAAGGCCATTGGTGAAATCCTTGCCACTAGTCCTTTTCCGCCTCTAATAGTCGGACGGGTATTCAAACCCGCCTCCTCCCGAATGCGAGGCCAGAGCGTTAAGGCTCATCCACTACGCTCGGTCCTCCGATCCTAAGGCACTGTCGAACTTTCTTTACCGGTAGGCTGTGTTTGTTTGAATTTTTGCGGCTTAGTCTATTTTGGAGTCGACTATCACGGGTGACGAAAAGTCACCGTTCCACTTCACACACGAGACTAAAGAACACTCACACGAGTGGCGACATCCTTCTTCGCCAAATGGTGGTATCTATTTATGTTATTATACTGAAGTAATCGCAAACAAAGAATAACACAAAAATTGTATGATTTATTAAGTAATGAGTTTTTAAATCCCGCAGGTATCAAGTCGCTACGCTGTAAAGCAGTAATTTTAGAACTCTCTACTTCAATCCCGATTCTCAATTAACTTTCTTTACTTATACCAGTAATAAAAGAATTTATGCTAGTCCTACGATAATAACCTGGTTTTAAATTTTTGAGTGACAATGGTCATTTAATTTGTTACAGTACTAATATTTGGTTCTATGCGATTTCCTTTCATGTTTTTACATTATATTTTTGTTTTCCTTGACGACGGTGTATGATCATTATAGACCACCTACAAATTAATGATAGACATGGCTTAAAATTAGAGACATAATTCCAACGATAAATTAATTGTTTCTGAAACGTGAAATTCGTTCTACTGCGAAATGATTATTTTCGATAAACGTATACAGTTGAAATGGGACAGACGATCTGATTTCGGCGTGGCTGGGAACCAGAGTAGCTTTCTTTCAGCGCTGCCGCCGCAAAAGTGTTTACTTTCATGTTGATAGTTGGTGCGAACAATTTATACTTTAAGACTAGATTGTTACAAATTTCAGTATCCACAACATGATTGTATTTACTTTAGCGTCAATTCAGCATACAATGAGTTAATATGTCAATACATACAGATACCAGCAGTTTAAATTAAATCTTGATTGTGTTACTGTTCATCAAACAAATAGGCAAAGTTCTTCAGTGGCATTAGACAGTAGTCAAGTCACATTCACGATCCAGCCAAAAAAGTTTCGGGTTAAATAAATAAATAAAAAAAATAATTTCTTCAAGGCCTTTGCAATAATAATGACTTTACAGAAAAATAACAATGAATTTGGATTTCTCAATAGATACAGGCAGAAATCTGTAATTGTAACGTCTCAATAGGTGTATAATACGTTTTTTACTGTCGTTTAACTACTTTTTCGCGCGGCGAGACTCGAACCGTGGAACCACGAGACAACGCACTAGCTTCCGGGATCTGCATCCGCGAATATGAGCCACTTACCACCCCCATTGCGGCAGGCTTACCAGAGACGGAAGATGAGATGGCTACAACGCAGAAACAGCTTGGCATTATCTTTCCTCGTTCCTGAAAGTTATTGTTTATTTCCCGGAATTTTACATTAATTAATAGCTGAACGAATTGGGTGAAGGGTACATTTCATCAGTGGCACTAGACAGTAGTCAATTCACACTCACGATCTGGCTATCAAAAATTCTGTTTAAATAAAAAATCTCGAAATTACTCGACGGAATGAGGAATTGCCATTTCTCAAATATCGTTGCCGAATTCGTTTACGTTTTTAGAATACTAACCTCTTCCGTTGCCTTTGAAATTATAGTGACTTTATTGAAGAATAACAACGAATTTTGATTTCACAATAGATAGAGGCAGAAATTTGTAATTTCAACTTCCCAATAGGTGTAAAATATGTTTTCACTGTCCCAGTGTACGGGTAACGCAAGAAAAACATAACGCATCATTTAACTACTTTGCCCTCGGCTGACTCGAACCGTGGAACGGCAAGACATCGCACCTCGTAGCTTCCGGGATCAGCATATCCGAACCTGAGCCAATTACAGCACCATAGCGTCAGGCTTACCAGAGACGGAAGCTGGGGTAGGAGAAACTAATAACGAGCCAGGCATTATCTTTCCTCGTTCCTGGAATTTACTGTTTATTTCTTGGAATTGTAAATTTAGGAAATAAAATTAAAGAAATTTTTCATCAATGGTGATATGCGTCAGAATTAACTTTTTAAAGTTTCTGCACTTCTTTAATAATGTATATTCTTTTTGTGCTACGATTAACGATTTTGCCCCTTACTGCAAACCGAATTTTTTGCGGACTCCTGGAGATAGCGGTCAACGCGACAGGACAGGGAAGATAACTCCATGCTACGAATAATTCCCAGTTGCGGGTTATGCATCAATTATATCATATCTATCATTAGTCGGAGCAGCATGTTTTTAAATACGGAAGCTTTGAATTTTATGTTCTTCCTTGATGAGAATTTTTTTCGTAAGAACAGCCACTTTCCATTTCATTTCTCATTTGCTTCCCAATACCACAGGCTAGAAATTATCGTTGTCGCACAATAAGGATATTAGCTAAAAAAACTTTTTCGCACAATAGACACATTGGTTTGATTTAGTTCCTTGATTATTTTAAACAGTTATCATTACGTATTACAATAATGATCAATCGCCCCGACTTTGTTATGAGCACTAGAAAAAAATGGGGAATGTTGAGTGGCAGAAATCTTTACGGTGAAGTTTAATTTAATAGAAAAGTGTCTTTCAAATCCTACTCACACATGCTGAGTTGACAGTGTCTCACGTCAGCTAGAACATTAATGTTATAACTCTTTTCTATTGTTCCACGCTACGTATGTTCAAGAAACGACAGAACTAAAAGAATTGCTTTTACAGGCAAGCATACTTACAAGACCACTGCCAAAATTATTAAATCCGAAATCTTGTTACGTGTTATATATTTGACTGAACTCTTAGATAAGTCTTTACTGCTTCCAAAAATTATAATACACAGCAAACGTTGAATATTAACGTAAATTTCGAGTCATTTTAAGTTGTTGTAGACGGGTATAAAATCTGTATTTTGTTTTTATCCAGTACTTTCTAAAAACCAGCATTTTGTTTCAGATTGGTAACTTTCGTGTTATGTGTGAACACTTAATAACTGTAAAATGTCTTTAAAACAGTAAATGAAACGTATTCGATGTTCCTATAACTCTTTTATTGCCGAAATGTAATCACTATTTCGGTTTATGAAACAAAAAAGCGGAAATGTATTTCGTTTTATGGGAGGTGGATGTGGCTCAATTTTAATAGTCGTGAGACTGTATCACCTCCTGGGTATAGTACTGTCTTCGTAGATGTGTATATTGGGTTGAATAAGTCCCAGGAGGAAATGTAGCGATGTGCAATTCAGGTCGTTCGGATTAATATGAGCATGGTAGTACCATACGCTCGAAACCTTTGCTAAAAGACGGTTGCATGGTATAGAGTTGAAAGATTTCTCACCTTTTATTTCATTCGCTATCTACAGCATAGCTTTCTGCAGTTCTTTGGTCATCTATTGCTATTCTTGACACCTTTGTGTGCAAAGGAATAATTCCATTATCTTAAGTTTGAAATCAGGTGGTAATAAATGATTCTATCTTTCCCTACAAGCACCACTCCCAATTCCTCCTGTTATACCTAACCCGACATGTCCGACAATGTATCCCGTACACCCCCTTCGATATCTTCGCCACTCTTCTGTCTTTCAACAGCAGCCGCAGCCTAGTAACTGCTCCGTTGAGCAGAGTAGAGTGGAGCGTGTTGTCGTTAGACATTTGCTCCCAATTCATTTCGACTGGGCATAACTTCACTAACGGTTGACCTTCTTGTATGGCTGTTGATGTTTTATTCACTGGGTGGTGATCCGCCGCATTTGATTAAGGCAGCCCTAACGGAAGGGGGCTTATCTTCTTTTGATGCCAGATGATTTACAAGCTTCGTGAGAAGGGTAATGAGAGCATCCAGCCTGTCTTCCCGGTGATCTGCAGCTTGTCGGGTGCAGGTGTGGTCGCAGCGTATTCCGACTCCACGGCTGCCTTTCCCTACGGTGGTCTTCGGCCTTTCTTGTTTCTTTAGTGGTCGCCGTCTGGTTGTGGCCGCGTGATGTCTTCGTTGGCGCTGCCCTGCTCTCTTTTCGTCTTGATATCAGAGATGGCGTTAAGTGTTCGGCGCTGCTGTTTTTATTTGTGTGTCTGTGCCTCAACGGCTTGTTTGTGTAAAAAGTTCCGTTGCCGGGGCAACTCTACTTAATGTGTCCTCTGCGTATAAGATAGGTTAGTTTGGAGACACTTTTTATTACTCATTGAGGGGAAAACATGACTACGCTTCGTCAGCGACGACCTAATATGAAAAACCTCTACAGTTTTTTCTGGTTGTTGTCATGATATTGCGTGCTGTGTTCATAATGTCGTCTGCCGTACGTACTTCTGCTTCGGTCAGGTCGTACTCAACCTCTCTGTATTGGCTGGCGAAGTATTCCGCCAGCAACTCTGCCTTGGCCACTGGCAGAAAGCATGGCCCTGCTGGCCCGGTTATTGCGATGTTCGGCTCCTTGGGCTCCTTGATGGCGCGTACTAGCTGCTATGCGTCTCTATTGTTCAGAGTGAGGGTTGTCATTCTGGCCTCCCATTTCTTTTTTTTTTTTTTTTTTTTTTTTTTTTTTTGCCCCCATGCGATCTCTCAGTTCTGTTGTTGGCTGTTTATATCTCCATTTATCTTGGGGGTTCCGGCATCACTGCCATAACTTTTTTAAACATAGAATATTTTCGATGTCTGTTGACAGGTCGTCGATGAATGCTGGGTGGATTGTGCAAAGTCCCTACTGCTAATTTTGAATTCTAACCAGTAGTAAGAAGATATCCCGCTACTTGCAACATATGGCCCTACTATTGGTTTTTGCGGTAGAGATATCTCTTAGCATGTTATTACTACCAGCCAACAAACCACTTTACAAGTTATACATTTTAGCGCAACGGGTATTATCGTCAAATAATTCAATAGTTACACTCATTCATTTACTAAACTTTATTTTATACTTCAAACACGTGCTGCTACAATACACTGCCAACACACTCCTATCCTTCGATTCTTTCTTAGTCCTCTCCCGCCATCTTGACAACTCCACTCCCACTCCGCCAACCAAACAGTTGTACCAACCACAAACAATTAAATTATAAAACAAACTTAAAATTACCAACATGTCAAAACAAACTACTTACGCTGTGAAGTCTGTTTAACCTATTTTATTTTACAATTATTATAACAATGATTTTGTGAGTGGGCTCTCATAATTGTCGTAGTTGAGGCTCTTTTATCTGCTTCCGCTACCACGTTGATGAGATGCTTATGGCTTCCTCGATGTTTTCTTTTGACCTCAAGTTGAATGTGGTTCTTATTTGGTCATGCACTGTTTTACTGAACTAGTCCCAGTCCACTTCTTTGGATTTTCTCTCGGTTGTGTGGGGTAGGACCCAGTTCTTGATTTGGAGCAGAAGTGGTTGCTGATCGGATGACAGGTCGTTGACTGTTACGAGTTTTATCCGGCGTGTGATGTCCTTCATGATGGCCATGTCAAGGATATCTGGTTGGTATCGTATGTTGTGGGGGATGTGTGAGAGTGATTTTGGGCCCGGCATTTGTATGTTGCGCATCTGTGCTAGCGTCATGATTAGGTCTCCTCTTGTGTTATTTACTCTTGAATTCCAGGCATGATTTTTTTAATTTAGATCTCCTCCAATAATCACCCTTCTACCTGTTGCTAGCTAGCAGTGCGTCAAGGTCCTGTTCGTGGAGGACTCTGTTGGGTGCTAGATATTCCGACACCAATACAATGTGGCCCTCGACAGAGTTGATTTTAACTGCTGTAGCCTCCATGTCGCTTAGCTGGGTTGTCTGGACGGGTTCATGTGTTAGTTTCTTGCTTATGATTATCGCCATTCCTCCATCCTGTTGCCCCTGCCTGTCGTTCCGGTATATTTTGTGGCTCGTTATATGGAGTTTGTCCCCTGGGTTTAGGAAGGTTTTCGTTAGTAGGATTATATCCAGATCACCAAGATTGGTGGTGTAACGGTTAGCGTTCTTGCCTCGCATTCGGGAGGACGGTGGTTCGAATCCCCATCCAGGCATCCAGCTTTGGGTTTTACATGGTTTCCCAAATCACCCCAGGCAAATGCCGGAATTCTTCCTTCAAAAGACCATGGCCGATTTCCTGCCCAATCCTTGCCCCCCATCATTTCCCTAAAGACCTCGCTGTTAAGAGACGTTAAGCAGTAAAAAAAAAATCCAGATCGTGTCGTCAAATGAAGTCCTGGATTTCTAGTTTTTTGTTTCTAATGCTGTTGGCATTCCACATTGCGATCTTGAAGTCTTTGTGGCTTCCTTGGGGTCTCTCCATCATTTTAGTGATAACATAACTCCTTTAATTAGGGCGAAAAGTTTCCCATTCTTGTCTTTGGCCTAGTTTATTTTTCCTATTGTTTTGAGCATTTTGCTCAGAAAGGATTTCCCGGTTAGCAGGCTTGTGACTTCACGGTTCTTGTTTGAGTACTTGCAGTGGCTCTTGTATTTTCTTTTTCGTTGTGTATCACTTTCCTTTTCTGGTTTTCCAGTGTTGTCTTCATTTACTTGTTTGCCTGTGGTTTTGCTAGCGTAGGATTCCTTTGCATTCTCGTTCATGGTGACTTGGTTTGTTGGATGTTTGTTCTGCGTGGGCGTCCTGTGGCTTTAAGCCTTCGTAGTGTTCTTGGTTTCCTTTGTCTTGCTAACTGCCTCCTTGTTGCTGACTGCCTTCGTGTTGGTTTTTGTCTTTTGATGATTGGCGGGTTTTTGTTGCTTCGGAGGACTTTGTTGTTCTTCGTTCTTTTTGGTAAGTTTCCTTTTATCGCCTTCCCCAGGTTGTCTTGGGGGTTTTAGAGCTGCTCGGAAGACAGGGCAGCCGCAGTATGATGCGGGTTGCTCGCCTCCACAGTTGACGCACTTTGCTTTGGCTGTCGACGGTAGTTTGCACTCTTTGCTGTCGGGGAACCCTGCGCACTTGACACAACGGTTGGCTAGGCGATAAAAGATCTTTGTGTGGCCAATCCTTTGGCACTTTAAGCACTGTGGTGGTCCGCTCTTGTGCTTGTATCGCTCTACTTGGATGATGGTATAGAGTAGCGATACTTCATTGTATATTCTTTCGGCATTTGTGTCCGGCTTCAGAGTCACTGAGAATGTGGCCACTGGGATAAGTTCCCTTGTTGTTGCATCTCTTTTCTTGAATTGGTGGACATTTACCACCTCGTATCCTTTTGTTGTCAATTCTGTTTTTATTTCCTCCTCCGCCACTGTTATTGGCAGTCCTTGTAGCGATCAGGGATTTGATGACTGAAATGTTGAATATTTTTCTCCTTGAAGTAGTCAGTTAGTAGTTTGTGGTCTGCTTTGTTCTCGGTGTGGTATCTGGTGGTGTTGCCCGCGTTTCTTATTATTAGTTTTCCATTAATTTTCCTTTGCAGAGTTTCATTTATCTGTGTGCAGTCTTTGGTGTGTATTAACACTGGGGGTATCCTCACATTTGATGGTGGGTGTGCCTCTTCACCTTTTTGACCCATTTGTCTGGTGCTGTTGGTCTCTTCTGTGTCAGATCCCAGGGGATCCCATTGTCTTGACTTGTTTGGCTGTATTTTTTTGGGCTAAACTCTTCGCAGCGTCATCTTTTCCCATTCACTTTCGTCACCGGTGGGAATTCTGCGTCGTAGTTGGGTTGCCTTCCTTGCGGACCGCAAACCATCTCCTCTTCTTCATCTTGGTCGCTTGTCTCTAAGTCTTCATTGTACTGGTAATGGTTTCCGTCGTCGCTGTCTGACGAGACTGCCGTGCCTGCGTCCCTCGGTTGGCTCAGGGAGTGTGTGCTGTCAGTTGAAGCTACTAGTCCGCTGCTGGTGGACGCCAAACTTGTGCGCGGTTTTGCCCTCTGCGGTGGGCCATGTCTCCAATACCCTATTGAGGATGTTGTTCTCGCCTTTGTTCCCACCGTAAGGTTTCCGGCGAGAAACAACCTTAATACTCTCACTCGGGGGTTCCACTCCAAGCAGGAGTGGTAATATCCTAACACTCGGAGGGAGAGAATGAATGGCGCTGCTGTGTGGACCCACTCTCTTGACAACTTGTTGCGGGCTGCGTATGTGTCCCACGACGCGGCTACGTTTGCTTCCTGCTGCGTTGCTGCTTCCATGCTTAGCAGCTGCGGAAGTAAGCAGCGTGCGTTGAGACGCAGTTGCAGCAGACTGCGTCCTCGCGACGCTGATTGTATTCTGCTACATAGTGTCCGCCTTCACAGCGAATGTACTTAGCTGGTTTTGTGTATCAATAGGCGAGGTGCCAGAAATATTGCACCAGCTTGCATGGCGGTGGTTTCTCTTTGGTCCTCGGCGTGGTAGCTCCTGTATTCTCCTTTGCAAGTCCGGGAAGCAAGATTTGGGGTGGAATGAAGTTCTGCTGCAGGATCTGGGTGGCTGCCATGAAGTCATCAGTGCAGGACAGTAGGCTCTTCATTCCCCGAAGGTTTGGTCAGCAAAACGTGGGCAGCTTCATGGCGTGCTGTAGTTGAGACAGTAATACACAGTAATTCCCTGTGTAGCTGAGGAAGATGGTATTGGACCTTCCTCTAAGGAAGGGGAGCCTGTTGTTGCTGGCGACTCAGGCGAGTACAGACAAGTGTTCTGGGTTAATGGTTCTCCACATTGAGAAGGCGATGAAGTTGGAGTTGAGGTTGGAGTAGCCCTTAACTTTGTCGTCTTGTAGTTTCGGCCAGTCGCTGGATCAAAGCCAAAGGTCTTGAATCTTCTTTTAATTAGATCGAATTATTTATCCCAGTCGAAGTCACTGGCCAGCGAGGTCGGAAACAAAAGTTCCTCCGGCCACTCCGCGACTTCCGCTGGCTAATACTTCTTTGTGAGATGGCGGTGCTCGTGGGCAGCTAGAGCCAGTTCAAAGGTAGCAGCGCCGCAGGTTGATACCATCCCACTAAACTGGAGGTCGTCGAGGTAAATTGAGATGATGAATCTCCAATTCTCGGGGTTGCCTCGATCGAGGCGTCTTCTCCACACTTTCATGGACCGATCTTCTAGTCCGGCGCCTTCCACAACACGTTCAGCTGCCCCAAAAGGAAGGTGGGAGGTCTCCGCCCAGAAACCGACTTCCCCTGGAAAAGTGCCAGCTACATAGTTCTTCTTCTTCGATTTTGCCTTCTTGATCGTAACAGT
Organism: Vandiemenella viatica; assembly: GCA_031002005.1. Taxonomy (NCBI): domain Eukaryota; kingdom Metazoa; phylum Arthropoda; class Insecta; order Orthoptera; family Morabidae; genus Vandiemenella; species Vandiemenella viatica. Next base: position 36,213,208 of record CM061920.1, on the reverse strand, counting down.
CTGCACGGGTGATTCGGGGGCACCAGTAGATGGAACCGAGCGTGGCGGTTTAACGGTTAGCGTTCTCGCCTCGCATTCGGGAGGACGGCGGTTCGAATCCCCTTCTGAGCATCCAGATTTGGGTTTTCCATGGTTTCCCAAATCACTCCAGGCAAATGCCGGGATGCTTCCTTCAAAAAGGCTATGGCCGAATTCTTTTCGATTCCTTGCCCCCATCCTTGCCCCCCATCCTTTCCCGTCTCTAAAGACCTCGCTGTTGAGAGACGTAAAGCAGTTAAAAAAAAAAAGTAGATGGAGTGGTGTCTGCCTTGGCGCGAGTAGACAGGTGCGAACGAGCGCCTTCCATCTAGATCATTTATATAGTCGATTATCGATTTTGACAACGGTAATTTCCACAGTGATATACCTTGTATGTGAATCCTCCTTTAAAAGAAATCTCCTCAAGCTCCAGTATCAGGTACTGTGACACCTCGAAGGCTTTGTTTAAGAGGAATAAGGATATTATTCAGCATTTTTAGAGCAGAACTGGTTGTTTTAGCGAGTGTCGGACAACATTAGAATCAAGGTAAGGGGAAATTGTTACACAGTTTAGAACAAGTAGTGACTGCTGAAAATTTGTAGCAGAAGTTGCAACAAATGGAGAAATTAGAGGGAAAGTATAAATAGGATCTATGTTTTAAGATAGCTGCCATTTATTCGATACTTATCAGCGAAAGGTGTGTGCTCACTCGGTAAATCCTTAAAGTAGGGAAAGTGTGTGCGCTGCTGTTTTCTGAGTTTAGCTAAAGTGTATTGGAGAAGTTAATGGGTAGTCTATTCGTCATTCGCCTTATTTTGTAAACGAGGGCTTGAGAAGTTCTCTAGTCATTTTGTTTCGTTGAAGGCGAAGTGAAAGACTATTCCGAGTTAAGAAATGAGGACTTGTAAGAAAGAAGTTGGTTTATGCGTCGAGGGCTAATGTGCGAGGCCATTGCTGTGTATAAAGTAGACGACTCCACTGTATAAGAATTCACGATTTTCGCAGGCGTCGTCGTTGCTAGTGCTGCCAACGTCAGGGCTGCTTCAAGTCAATGTATCCGCTCCTTTGTCGATTCCCGGCACACTGGCTGGACTGTTTAGATTTTCCGGCGAGTATTGTGTTTCCGAGTGTCCGCCGCTCTAGAGACAGTATAATCGAGGTGAGCGCACGCTTCCACATTTGTCTCAGTCCGTAGCTCCTTTCTTTGTTGAGGTTTGTCGAATGTTTAAAAATTTCCATGGATTCTTTAATTTTACATTCTAAAAACCCCTTCGGCTGTGCTATGATTATAGCCTTTTCCAATTTTATTTATACACTTTAATCCGGTACTGCCGATTAGGTGCTTTGATCCAGTAAACAGCTATATGAGGAGGTCATTATAGCTCTCAGACACAGCTTCCTATTTATTTCTATTGTGTACTGGAGAGAGATAAATATTGATTAATTGTAACTTTGTATATTTTCCGAATGAATAACTATTGTTTTGATGTAAGAAAAATATAGAAAAGAAATGTAATATCATTAAAAACAGTATATTATTTGAAATATTAACTGTAATTGTTGTTTAAGCCATAATGCTATAGGTATGATTTTCGGCCAAATGAAATTGATTAAATTTGTCAGTTTTATGTTTAAATGCCCTTAAATAATATCAACTTTAATTTAAAAATGTGTATTCATGATTATTAAATAATTATGTATAGGTTCTGATTGTTTTTCTACAATTCCAGTGTTTGAAGCGATTACATCTTTTATAGAGGAGTAACGGTTTGACAGCCGGCGTTTGCTTCAGCGTTGTGGAGGGGAATACTAAAGCCGTTGATCAACATTCCTCTTTTTCGGTTCCAGATCACATGTTCGAGTTTTTTTTCAGTATTTCACAGTACCTGTCGCCGTTTATTATTGTCCCAGCAAAGTGATCCGTCGATCTTCACGCATCGTTTACACAACCTCCACGACTGTCGCATTGGAAATGGAAAGTGTTCCGCTCCTTTGTTCTCGCTGAATTTCAGTACGACCGGTCTTTAACTCTCTACGCTACTTGCGAGGGTTTTCGACATCCATGCTCGACTCTCTATACATTTCCATCAATTGGCTATGAATTTCAACCTATTCAACGCCTTCTGAGTTCGTAAACCGAATAACTACGCGAACTTCACACTTGGCGGTAGTGTCCAACGCAAGCTCGATTCTCAACGGCTCCAAACCAAGATTAAGAGTTCCAGTGAGACGCACACATGCTTATTTGAGAGTGGTGGAAGCAATTATCATAACACTGTTGCCAACAGTCACACTATCAGTTACTTTGAGTCTCCAAACCTTTGAGACCTTATTTCTGGGATTTACCTAGCATATTCAAAGTGGGTTCACTCATACTGAGGACCTGGCTGTATGTTCGTTCGAAGGCATGAATTTTCTTTCGGATTCTTTCTTGGCGTTTCCCAAGCCTGTATGTTAGTACAAAGACTGTGCAATAGTTGTATTACCAATTATTTAGTCCAGTAGTGAACTCTTGCTACGCAGTACTCTTTCAGTAATTAATTGAAAGCTCATATTTCATTCAGATAAGTAACGAAGGCCCAGGTAAGAACATGTCATTATTGCTTCTGCCGCAGATAACTTGTGGAGCCTGATGACGGACAGCATGCGAAGGATCGAAAACGCTCCGACTCAAGGGATGAAGCTGACAACTTCCGCGAGGTCAGTAGGGCGCTTCCGGTCGCCATCAAGGCCTCGGCGCGACATTGTTGGACTGTTCCGCTTCCTGACCAACACCAAGAGCGTGCCGCTACAAGACTACAAACACATCAAGGCTAAGCAAACGCTCACAGACCCGACCATGCCGCTCATCATGCCGGACACTGAAGATGAGATCGCGGACTCTCTAGAGTCCATCTTTTCACAAATAAATGTCATGTGATTGGCACATCGCAACATAAAATATTCTGTTATTTATACCTTGTACACACTGTTGTTGAATATTATCTACATATATAATGATAAATGTATGTTTGTTTGTTCTTCATGCAAATCCACAGTTTTCATCCGATCTCGATGAAACTTTGCACACTTATCCTTTGAAACAAGGAGAAAAATACTGTCTACATTTGGCCTGTATAAATAATACATGTTGTCATATAATTTCTAAAAATTACTGAACGGCGATAGACAGAGGCGTTGAATGTCTAGATCTCTGTATTGTCTTTCGATACAGCGATCGGGTAGCTCAGTGGTTAAATCGCTTGCTTACTGATGTTTGCATCGTGGTCTCCGGTTCAAATCTCCGTGGAGGCAAAGATTTTAAAAATTGTTTTTGATCGTAAGTGTCACGACTGGACCGTCGGTAACTGGGACTTAACGTTAAAACTGTAGATATCACAAATTTAGGGGTGCAATGCGAGGCAAATCGTAGGTTGTCTGGCAATGCTGTAGGTATACACTTTTTTACGTTATATTGATCCCTCACGGGTGATTTGCAGTCAGTGTTTGTGTGATCTGCAGTAATAATACTATAAATGTGGAAGTAGTCTCTGTCTTTTTGTTACGTTTTGACGACTAAATGTCTATTCCGATATTGACGGAATTTGACAAGAAAATCTGTAGGGAGGGCACATGACATTTTTTTTCGGTATGATTAACAGTTGTAGTCACGAAATTTTAAGAACTTATCGAATGATGACAGAGAGACGGATGTCTGTATTAGTCTGTAATGTTAATTCGGTTGTTCAAGGTGTGCTTCTCGCGCATTATGTTAGTGTATAATTTGTTAATAAATTTCGTTTAGAGAAGAAACGTATTATTTAGTATAGATGTCGATTTTCTCTGGCCTATTTCTTTGTGTCTACTTAAATGTTTCTGGAACCAGTTTATTTTTCCTTCTTTTTGAGATGCCTTGCGGGCGTGAACTGGCCTAAGTTGTAGCTCTAGCAGAGCACGAGCAGATAAAGTTATTAGAACCCAAGAATCGGACGCTCATGCTGAAATAAAGCTGCCCTTAGTTAACACCCCCCCCCTCCCTCCCATTCGTTTGTATTTTCTGTTTTTAAATATGTTGGAAATTTATTCTCTTCAAGAGATAGGTTCGACGTTAGAATGATATAGTGATGGGTTTCCTGTCATATTATGCCGACTCGGTGTTGTTTGGGACCAATCCTTCGTTACCAACCACTTTTTATATTCAATTCTGGCAAAGAAATTCTTAATCCACGCGTACGAAGTCGCGGGTATCAGCTAGTACTAAATAAAATAGCGAAACTTTCTATAAGACGTCATCAGAATTTTCGGGATTCGCCTAAGAAAGAGAGATCGCACAAAAAACACAAAGCGTTTTACCCAAAACTACAGATGTACCGAATAGCTTATCTACCAAAAATTATTATTTTCAGTCAATCTGCTTTAGCAAGTAGCTTGTTACATTACATATACCTAAATGCACCTGGTCAATTGACACGGTGTGAGCTGCAGACAAGATTCCTTCAGGCTTAGCCGCTTTGGAAAATAACAAGATTTGATGTAGGTAGGAACAAGAATAATAGCCAAGTGAGCAGGGTGTTTTCACACGATATTTCGGCGATCGGAAACTCTGTCGTCACCTTTAGGGCAACAGAAATTCCGATCGCCGAAAGCATCCCGCTCACTCGGCTAGTCACACGAGGGAAATTTGGGTTTTAAGAATAATGATTTATCTAGTATAGTATAAATCTTATTTTTGATACAGTTATCTTCGTTAATAAATTGAAATTAAGCTGAACTCCCACCATTTCCCTGTACATTTACTTAAGTTTTATACGCATTTTCACTTTAAATTCTTTCGCTTATTCGACTGCTTCCTCGTGAATTCCAGTTCTTGCCTGTCCTACCTACAAGTGAAAACATTATTATTCCCGCAAATAAGCCTGAAATAAAGTTCTGATTTATTTCGATGTTCCTCTCTTCCTTCCTGAAGTCTATTCCCGGATCTTCGTCCAAACTCCTCATCGCGATCCTCTGTTCTATTCATATCCATTTCCTATATTCCAGTGATTCTCGTTCTAATTCCATCTGAGGATATAGAAGTGGGAGGGGTGACAGCAACGTGTGATATGGCATTACAAGAGGGTAGAGCCGGTTAAAAGCTTAACGTTGTAAGTGCTATTTTATGCAAGTTCTAAAATCAAAATGTGTGGTGTCATTATTACTGATTTTTAAATCGGATAGATCACATGTTCCGTTGGAAATACCCTTAGTCATCTAACTACCCCATTATTATTCTTATTGATTATCTTGTACACTTCGCGTTTTATAGTCCTCTCCCATCTATATTTGCGATTAATGAATTTTAATTCCTTCACCGTTTTTGATAAATTATTCATCACTTCACTTGGTAATTTGTTCCAGTACTTAATATGCTTATCCATAAAATAAAATTTTCCCAGTCCTAGGTAAAATGAATTACTTAGTTCAGTTGTTACCAACGCTTGACACTATTGCCGAAAATCTACAAAACGATATTTTCAAAGTGAAATTTGAAACTACACTCCTGGAAATTGAAATAAGAACACCGTGAATTCATTGTCCCAGGAATGGGAAACTTTATATACACATTCTTGGGGTCAGATACAACACATGATCACACAGACAGAACCATAGGCACATAGACACAGGCAACAGAGCATGCACAATGTCGGCACTAGTACCGTGTATATCATCATTTCGCAGCAATGTAGGCTGCAATTCTCCCATGGAGACGATCGTAGAGGTGCTGGATGTAGTCCTGTGGAACGGCATGCCAAGCCATTTCCACCTGGCGCCTCAGCTGGACCAGCGTTCGTGCTGGACGTGCAGACCACGTGAGACGACGTTTCATCCAGTCCCAAACATGCTCAATGGGGGACAGATCCGGAGATCTGGCCAGGGTAGTTGACTTACACCTTCTAGAGCACGTTGGGTGGCACGGGATACATGTGGACGTGCATTGTCCTGTTGGAACAGCATGTTCCCTTGCCGGTCTAGGAATTGTAGAACGATGGGTTCGATGACGGTTTGAATGTACCGTGCACTGTTCAGTTGTCCCCTCGACGATCACCAGAGGTGTACGGCCAGTGTAGGAGATCGCTCCCCACACCATGATGCCGGGCGTTGGCCCTGTGTGCCTCGGTCGTATGCAGTCCTGATTGTGGCGCTCACCTGCACGGCGCCAAACACGCATACGACCATCATTGGCACCAAGGCAGAAGCGACTCTCATCACTGAAGACGACACGTCTCCATTCGTCCCTCCATACATGCCTGTCGCGGCACCACTGGAGGCGGGCTGCACGATGTTGGGGCGTGAGCGGAAGACGACCTAACGGTGCGCGGGACCGTAGCCCAGCTTCATGGAGACGGTTGCGAATGGTCCTCTCTGATACCCCAGGAGCATCTGATACCCCAGGAGCAACAGTGTCCCTAATTTGCCGGGAAGTGGCGGTGCGGTCCCCTACGGCACTGCGTAGGATGCGACGGTCTTGGCGTGCGTCCGTGCGTCGCTGCTGTCCGGACCCAGGTCGACGGGCACGTGCACCTTCCGCCGACCACTGGCGAGTGGCGACAACATCGATGTACTGTGGAGACCTCGCGCCCCACATGTTGAGCAATTCGGCGGTACGTCCACCCGGCCTCCCGCATGCCCACTATACGCCCTCGCTCAAAGTCCGTCAACTGCACATACGGTTCACGTACACGCTGTCGCGGCATGCCACCAGTGTTAAAGACTGAGATGGAGCTCCATATGCCACGGCAAACTGGCTGACACTGACTGCGGCGGTGCCCAACCGCTGCGCAGCTAGCGCCCTTCGACGGCCAACACTGCTGTTCCTGGTGTGTCCGCTGTGCCGTGCGTTTGATCATTGCTTGTACAGCCCTCTCGTAGTGTCCAGAGCAAGTATGGTTGGTCTTACACACCGGCGTCAATGTGTTCTTATTTCAATTTCCAGGAGTGTATAACTCGCCGAAAACTGAAAAGAGGTTTGAATGCCATCATCGTGAATGCTAGATGCAAGGCTCTACTGATACATGCAATAGATGAATTGAAAAACTTTGATGAATCTAGTTTCACATCCACTATTTTAAGGCATTACAAACCACAAAGTACGAAAGCTCCACGATAGCCTACCTAGAAAACACAGGACGAAATTTACATCATTTCCAGGTTTATTTCATAGAAAAAAGATACTTCCAGACGTGCTGTGATTTATTTCCGCCAAAGGAAATTTACAAGAGACTTGTGTCAAATGTCGGAAGAAATAATATTGAATTAAAATACCCTAACACTAATTATTGGCCTCGTGTATGGCGAATAGTTTTTTGTACACTCCTTCCATATGAGGTAGTCTTTTTAGTACAAAGTAATTAACGAATTGATACCAACAAATGAGAAACTATTCCGAATACATCTCTTGGCTTTTTCCCCCTCCTTTCTATTTCTTTCCAGTTAACAAAAAAAAAGTTCAAGAGTAAGAGAAAGAAGTGTGAGTTAACAAACTGAAAAATTCAATGTTAAACAAACTAAATATGTTTTAAATGTGATCTATGCCCAGCAAATCAAAATGAACTGCGGAATGTTGTAAGCTGATGGGCAACCGATTTTGTTCCGAAGAGACGCCGATCTGGGAGAGAACCAGCAATCAGATCCCGGCCCGGAACTAGAGGAGTGTGCATAAACTACGTGGCTCTGTCTAGGGGTTGGCTGGGCCTGGAAAGCTACGCTGGGCTACGTGGCGCGGGAGGGGGAGGGTTTCCGAGCCAGGCCATGTAGCTTTTCGTTCATATTATTTATCATAGTTAAAATGAGGTACAGAACACACAACAGCTTGTGAATATTTATTTCTTTCATTTAATTATTCCCGTATGTAATTTGATAGTTTGACAAGAGAAAACAGTACAATTTTTTTTGCTTGGGCTTTACGCCTCATCGACAGTGAGGTCATTAGAGGCGGGATGGGACTGGGGCAAGGAACGGGAAGGAATTTGGCCATTGAAGGAAGCATCCCGGCATTCGCTTGGAGTGATTTGGGGAAACCATGGAAAACCAAAATCTGGATGTCCGGACAAGGATTCGAACCCGCGTCCTCCCGAATGCGAGGCCAGAATGTTAACCGTTCACCCACCATGCTCGGTGTCAGCAGAACAAAAATGTCTTTTGGAGTCAACAGGGAAAAGGGCTATGTGCTACGTGAGGGGGGGAGGGGGGTAGAGACAAATGTCACACGTGATTGGGGGGAGGGCACTCCACAGGAGGCCAAATTGGAGCTACGTGGTTTATGGACACTCCCTCGAAGAGACAAATAAAGAGCAGCGCGCATTTACTATTTTCATGTACATAACCTGTGTTTGGTGATAACCTTGTATACTGATTAAGTAATAAATTTTTAAAAATTTCAACCTATTCTTTGAAATTTTTCAATAATAGGTGATATCACTTGAAAAAATTTGTTAGAAGCCACAGCAGGAATGGTTATTACAACGCTTACCACATCTAGAGGTAGGCTGTATCAATTCACAGTATCCTCAGTGTGTGATACTAATCGCCTCAAGGTATTATAATTGAGGCAACTCAAGCTGACGATACACAAACTTGAGTCGCGCCGCCTTGGATGCACACTGTGAGGAGCGCGTAAGTATTTACAATAAGATGACATCACATAGTAATCCATTATGGCGGTTCTCCGACAGATGAAAAACATTGAATCTTTTAAATGAAATAGTTTTTATGCTTTGTATTTTTATGAATTAAAATTAACATAATTCGATTACTTACAACAATAAATACTTTATTCATGCATTTTTAGATTTTTCTCGTAGTGAAATACCATATTGTGATATATTTCATTATTGTTTTATTATTATCTACATTACATATAGTAAGTACCTTTGCATCTTTGAAGTGGACCTATTAATACTATTTTACTTGATAAAACCTAACCAGCTCCCAGCACCTATTACTATTGAACCACACGGGAAACTTTTGCCATCATTGGACATGCCACAGACACTACAACACACCTCATACATCAAATCACCTGTATCCACTGTACCAATTCATATACCCATATAGGTATCACCACTAGCTGCCAACAGAGGCAGCCCATACAACAGTGAGGACTGTCAGCACCATCCCTGAAACCACAAGCCATCTCTGAATTCAGCCTATCCTTAATACCAGACATGCTTCTACACACAATCTCCAGCAAGATACCTCCAGTGGACCCACCACTTATTATTATTGTTTATCCAGATACATATAATTTTAAATCTGAACATCCTCACCAAGTTTCTCATCCACTTGCAAGAACAAGGTTCAATACCAAAATACTGTCACACGTGTTCATCTCTTTTTTTTTCCCTCCATTTTCTTCGATTCCAACTGCTGTCATCTATGGACACTGATGGGTTGAATTTCCCTACCCTTCCTCAGTTTTATTGACTTAAATATTTTCCTGTTCATCAATATTGTTACTGGTATATCAATTTTTGTATGTATTGAAACATTGATAGTAAATATGGTTCATAATAAACTGAGAATTCAACTTGTGGTGATATGATCACTTTTTATACTTTTCTAAATTGTATTAAAAACTTTCAATAGTGTAACACAACAACAATTTCATATCATTTTTAACTCTTTCAAGTTTTTTTAGTACATTTTAGGGAGAGCCAACAGGTTTATAACAATTTCTTTAAACACTTACAACCATATCAATTAGTATAAGTGACTGCTAGATTGTTATAAAGTAAATTATTTATTGTTTGGGTTCTGTTTTGATTCATTGCTGAGAGATTACGAGGGCAGTTTCAAAAGTTCTCGGAATCACCGCTAGATGTCAGTGCTAGAGCAACGAGGTTCTCGTGCAATAATCACACATCCTTTGTGAGTGAACACGTGGCGCGTCAGTGCTCTAGCTGCAGGAGTGTGGTAGTGATGACTCTTTGTTGTTGTTCCTGCGTAGTGATTTGTGACAATGGAAAAAACTGAGATTCGAGCAGTGATTAAATACTTTGTAAAGAAAGGTATGAAAGAAAAAGGAAATTCATGCCGACTTTCAGAACAAACTAGGGGACTCTGCTCCTTCATTTTCAACTGTTGCCAAGTGGACCAGCGAGTTTAAATTTGGCCAAGAGAGCTCGGATTTTTTTTTTTTTTTTTTGTAACTGCTTTACGTCTCTTTTTAACATCGAGGTCTTTAGAGACGGGAAAGGATGGGGGGCAAGGATGGGGGCAAGGAATGGGAAGGAATTCGGCCATGGCCTTTTGAAGGAAGCATCCCGGCATTTGCCTGGAGTGATTTGGGGAAACCATGGAAAACCCAAATCTGGATGCCCGGACGGGGATTCGAACCGCCGTCCTCACGAATGCGAGGCGAGAACGCTAACCGTTACACCGCCCCGCTCGGTGAGAGCTTGGATGATGGTCCAGTTAGTGGATGGCCAAAAAAAGTGCTACGACACCAGAATTTGTCGCAAAAGTGCATAAAATGGTCATGGAGGATTGTCGACTGAAAGTACGGGAGATTGCTGACGCTGTAGGGATGTCTTCTGAACGGGTATATTATATTTTAACCGAAGAATTGGGTATGAAAAAATTATCTGCAAGATGGGTGCCGCGGCTCTTGACACTAGCCGATAAACACACCAGATTGGAAATATATGAACAAAGTCTGGCACGTTTTCAGAGCAACCAACAAGATTTTTTGTGCCGGTTTGTGACTACAGATGAAACTTGGGTCCACTACTATACCCCAGAGACAAAACAGCAATCAAAGCAGTGGAAACATGCTGATTCACCACCACCAAAGAAAGCAAAGGCAGTGCGTTTGGCCGGAAAGGTCATGGCCTCAGTTTTCTGGGATGCAAAAGGCATTCTGCTGATAGATTATCTTCCTACTGGCCAAACAATCATGAGGCAATACTATGCAAACCTCCTAGACCAATTACAGGAAAGGATACGCGAAACAAGGCCTGGTTTGGCAAGGAAAAACGTCATCTTTCATCAGGACAATGCTCAGCCGCACAAAAGTGTTATTTCCATGGCAAAACTTCATGAACTGAGGTACGAATTGTTGCCACATCCACCTTATTCACCTGATTTGGCACCATCAGACTTTAATCTATTCCCCAAGCTGAAAAATTTCCTCGGTGGACAGAGATTTTCTACAAGGGAAGAACTGACAGCCAAATTGGAGAGGTATTTTGCAGGCTTGGAGGAATCTCATTTTCAAGATAGGATCAAGGCATTGGAATATCGCTGGACCAAATGCATTAGTCTACAGGGAGACTATGTTGAAAAATAAAAGCAGTTCCACCGAGGTAAGATACTTAATTCTAATACATTCTGAGAACTTTTCAAACCACCCTTGTATCTTATTGGCAACTCCTTCTACTCCATTCAAGAATTTGAACAAATTAATTAATTGTATTCAATATGACTTTTGCAAAATTAAGTTGTAAAAATTGTTTATTGTTATTCTCTTTATTTGTCTTTGGAACATATAATTGTTTTTACTATGATTATGACTCATATTGTCTGTATGTGTATTAACCATGACATGTTTCACATCCCAGAGGCCCTTCCTCAGCAGGGATCCATGAAACAAGATTGATAAATAAAAATATAATAAAAAACAAGGTTCTTGAATGTGTTTCTGCACTGCTCCATTCTACTAGCCTGTCAGCTCACTGTTGCTATGTAACAATTTGGAAGACTCATTTTCAGTACCATGTTATACCAGTATCTTACAGTGCATTATTTTTATTGCTTCTTTGGAAACAGGGAGTCTCAATGTGTAGGGGTGTTTTCCCAGTTAAATAAAGAAGAAATTTTATTCATTCAGTGAACTGATATTTCGCTGAGAAGTTCCAAGCAATTACCTACAGGTATCAAGAAGAAAGATTTGGTGAAGGCATAAACTATATATACTGTAACTTGTATATCCTACAATCAATGGACGAAGGTGGGGGCGGATAGGCGGTGACAAGCAGGTAAAGTTCCAGGACAAGATGTTAACAGAATGGAATTTTAATCATTTTAATGACAAACTGCTGCTTTACTTTTTCTTTAGCAATAAACTCGAATAATGTAACACTCTGCTACAAAATTAAAAATGGATTTCATTTTATCATGTAGATTCCAAGACAGTTCTTTTAAGCTGAGTGATAATGCATGTTAAATAAAGCAGCTTTCTAGTTTTTTCTTTTTCTCATTGAGAGGCCTTTACCTTCTCCGTCTCTTCTATAAAACCCTAGAGAGAATGATCATCAGCCATATCTCAGAACCTGTAGACCAAAATCATTATTAAAGAACAAGCCAGTTTTCAACATGGCAGCTGATGCTGTTGACAAATCCTAAAACTCATGCAGCATATAGAAGACGGATACAAATAAGGAGAGATCAAGGCACCACAATTAATATTACTGCCACTTATGATACAGTCAACAATAATAATACAAAGGACTTATCCAATGCCTGTTTTAGAACAGATGATTCTTTGATTCACTGCAGACAAAAACGAGCTGATGGCAGAACCAGAAAAATAACCTTCCACAAGGCTGTGTTCTTGTGCCACTGATGTAACATCTATGATTAGCTGACCAGTCTGGACACTCCCTTCTTTTTCTATGTAAATGACACAGTCATTGCTGCACAGGGTAAAATTTTCAAAGAGAGGGAAATAAAGTTGACAGAAATACTGAAAGACCTAGTTGACTATCATAACAACAACCCCACAAAAACAATGGTCTGCACCTTCCATTTGTGTTATCACTAAGCTAGCAGGGAACTAAAGAAAGATAAGTTGGAGAAGACAAAGCTTATCCCCCTACGATACCCCAAACACCTGTGACTCAAGTACCCTCACTTTCAAAGATAATTGTGAGGTCATGAAGCTAAAATGTTGGCTCACATTATCCGGAAACTAACAAATAGCAGATGGAGGACATGGCCAACAGTCATGCGCCGAAGAATGTGCAGCACCACCTCCCATGTGAGGAAGCTCTAAACGAAACAGGATAAATGCTGCCTTTGCCATACTCATATAAGACTTATCTACCAACTTGTGGGTGTAGCCCCTCCAGACATCATGAGGATGAAAGATAGAGAAACTTAAAAGCATAAACAGGAGGCAGACCCCACAACAGCAGTACCCACCACACCTGCCAATTTCTAAGAAACTTGATAAGCTCTTTACACTCAACAACCTGTTCACAGTGATGACAATGCCATCCAGACTGCTGTGTACTCAGCCTTTTGCATATCATAAATGGTTACCAGTCCTGGCCTACATGATACAGAACTGTTTATTCCATTTGTAAAATTTTAATTTTATTTTATTGTGTGTTTGGTTTGTTTCCTTAGTTTGTATTAATTACAAATTCCCTCAAACTTTCATTTCACAAAGTAAATGTGGTGCCTTGGACACAAATAGATAGTGGTTGGTATAGTTTATCTTTCCTTCCCATATAAATACTGTCTCATGGCATTTCTTCCTGCTCCACTGTAGCTAAATGACCAAATGTTATATTTTTCTGGTACTTGATAATGATTTAGTCCACCATCAGAGCCACACCTCCAATAGCTCAAAATGTGTCTGTACTGTAATGATTTCTACACACAACTGGCTTTGCAGATCAGAAGTCAAAGACTCAAGCAAATCTAGCCAAATCCAAAAGTTCACTGAAAACAGATATCACAGAAAAATGACAATAAATTAAATCAAGTAACACTGAGATTTTTTTTACACTAAAATAGTTGTATACAATGATCATAAATTGAAATTTTGAATATAGGTTGTTGACACAGCACTGTTGATAAAAATTATGAAACAACATATATATTAAACCAGCAACTTCTGGTTATCTTGACACTTCAACTCATATAAAAAAGTATTAAGCAATAACTGATAATGTAATAATTTTTAATTCTTACCAAACTAGAATGTAATACATAAAAAATTGCTCAAATACCTGAACATTATCTAAAGACAGTGAATAAGAAAAGAAAGGGAAATTAATGAGTCATTAGGTAATGTTCGTTGTGCACACACGTTCCGAGCCTAATGGCCCGTTTTTCTATTTGTGAGCAAGGCATATGCCGAAATATTGTGTAGTTGTTTGTCAGCATTAGTGTTCTCTCATCGCATCCGTCCACTTTGGTATGTGGTGGGTTAATTTCCCTTTCTTTTCTTATTTATATCGCCTAGAAGCCGCTTCCATTTTCCTTAGTTGCATCTAAAGACAGTGAACTATCATATACTGGGGCATTATAATAATTTATATTTTAACATTTATTAACAGAAAGTTCTAAACCGTAAAGACACAAAAACTGAGAAACTTTTTTACAAAATGCTGTTTAATTTTCAGCAAAATCAAAATAAACTAAAAGAGTGAAAAAGCAGCCACATTGCCAACTCTCAACTGCCCAGGCAGATAAAAAAATTTGTTACATACAAAGAGGAAGATACTGAAACCTTACCAACAGAACATCAAAACAGAAGTATTTTCTCAAATCATATAATTAAATTTTGTTCTAAATACACTTTATACAATATACTTTATAAACTGTACAATAGCAGAGTAAAAATTAATGCAAAAGTGAACAGACATAATATGTGCTTGCATCAAATAAGTAAAAAGGAGAAACTACAAAAGGTAATTACAAACCATCTGAAAATTAAATATCCTTAATAAAATGTATATCCTACAAAAGCTGTTTTCATTCTATGAGCTATACAACAACATATAGCAAAAACTTCTACAACAAGCATTAGGGTATGACAGAGAAAGTAATGAGTTAACAGCTAAGCAACAAAATTATTTTTACAGACAAAACTTTCGGAAAAAAAAATCAACTTGCAATCAAAAGTGCAGACTTCAAAAGAGAAACATCTCGAACCATATTTTACCGGTAATATTCTCAATTACCAGTTTATAAAATTTGAAGCTGATTTAAAAAAATGGGTAGACAGTTTTACAAAATGGTTATTGTCCCTTTGAATAATACATTTTTAAGGAAAAATTTAAGGACTATAAAATGTTTTCTTCTCTTAACTACCAGATCACCTCAATCCACACAATCATGACACACATCTAAATGTTAATAAAAGAGTATTTGCTACTAAATTGTTGTGCCTTTTTTCACCGTCTTCTTTTTAAACTCTCATATAGTGCCAACTTTCTTGAAATCTTTGAAATGTGTTTTCACAAGTATCACACATTCACCAAAAATCACAAAAATTAAACAAAATGCAAGCTATGCGGTGTGTTTCCATGTCATAAACATGGAAAAATTATGATTCACCCTTACACAACTGAATTTAAAATTTTCACACTTATCTTGTTAAAGGAACCAACGTATACACAAAGTAAAAAGGATTGAGGAAAAATGGAGCAGAAAATGGAAACAAGAAAATTTTATTAGTAATGTCAGCTAAATTAGCAAAAATGAGGGGCTATTATGTTTCAAACTCAACTAAGAGGAGTCCAGACACATGAAATACCATGAAACATGGATTTCCTTCCCAAACCCTACCCCAGTGCTCTGTTACTCCATATCACATGCATTTCTCACATCATTTAACCACACTTCAAAAATTTAAATGTCTAAAGTAGTGTGTTTTTTCATTGTGTTTTCGCCCCACAGAAATGGTATTTATCTTTTGTTGAACAACTACTTCTTCCTTGAAGGGGGAAATTTTCTATCCTTTAAAAATCGTTTAGACTGTTTTGATGGGGTTTCAACATCCTCACTGCTAGAGGCAGACTTCCTCTTAGCAATCCTAGATGTTTGCTGCTTACATGGAATGCTCGACTCAGAATTAGAACTGCGTGAACTCGACCTCTGACCTGACTTAATACACTCCTCTTTAGAAGTTGATGGATTTGGAGTTCCTATATCCTCACTTGATGATGTTTCAATAACCTCATTACTTGAGACAGACTTTCTCTTACCAATCCTGGAAGCCTGCTGTTTGCAAGGTGTGCTTGAATCAGAAGTGTTAGAACTGTGTGAACTCAATCTTTGACTTTTCTTATTACACTCCTGCTTAGATGGTAATGGTGTCCTTCTATCCTGGTTGTTAACTGGTTTATCACTGATGACTGGAGTTTCCTTTTTCTTAGGTGTGTTTCTGTCCTTCAAATCACTCTTTTGCCGAGCGTTTTGATTTTGGTCACCAGATGCTTCTCTTGAAGTACAAGGAGTTCCTGAATTAGAAAAAGAATTATGATTTCACCTAGTAACTCATGCCTTATTACCACTCATAATAAATAGGAAAATAAGAAAACTAATGTTTACCTGTATTTCTTCCTCTTTTACTGCCAGCAACAGTGGGAGATTTATCTTCAGATGCTACACCGCTATCTGCCTCAGCAGAATCCTTATTACACAGAGAAGAACCTTGTTCTGAGCCCGTGTGTGTTTCCTTACTTCCTGAAGCAGGAACTGCTGCAGAGCTTTCCTTATGTGATGCAGCCGTATCTCCAGAGCCAGAGTCTGCTTCATCAGGGGCACTACCATCAACCACGTCTTTTTTAGATGCTGTAGCAACTTGTAATGGACCAAGTGGTTCAAACAAACTACCCAACCCAAGAGATTCAGGAATACCTTTGCTGGTACCTGGCACTGGAACAGTTTTATTTCTATTTTCTACAACTTGGTCAGTAGTTTGGCCCTGGGCTGGATTTTCTTCACATTTCTTTAAGTCATACAGTATTTCAGAGGCTAGTGTATTATCTTCAGAGAAGATCTCCTTGATCTGAAACATAAGCCATGTCACGAAATTAATACAACTTTATACACATGAATAATGCCAGGATAACTTATTTTTGTTTTTCTGATTATGCAATACACTACATTTCTTTCATTGAAGTATCACTATCAGTTTCTCTTTAAGGTAAACCATTGTTGGTATATTCAGGTACAAATGAATTCTAACATAAAGTTACATCCTATTTTTTTCTTTTTTACATCCTCTACGGCCAGCATACGTAACCATTGAGTTATTTTGATGTTGAACTTAATTATGGTAAATTATGCTTGAGCTACAATGCAGTGTACCAAACTGGTGAGCTATCTATATTCATCATAATACTCAAATTGAAATTTGTGCATTCTTTCATTTCTATATTTTGTGTTCCTAATATATTTATATTATTTGTTGTGCTTTCAGGGGTGTAGCTATTTCAGGGTTAGGCGGTGCCCTGCACCGGGGTCCCCAAGCTCAGGGAGCACCCAAGTGCACCTCAGGGGGTCCCCCTAAAGTTTAGGGAGCCCCGCCAGCAAATCTCACAAGACTTGGTAGAGCATAAAGGTCACCCATCTGACCTGAGGGCCCAAAATAATTTTTTTTTTTTTTTTTTTTTTTTTTTTTTTTTTTTTTTTGCTCTGTGGCTCTTGTTAACCTAGCCATGCCACTTGTGCTTCAGAAGAGTGCTTCTTATTTTGTTGATGTTTAGAATGTCACATTTATATGTATTGTGTATAAACTGCTCTCTGATGAAGAAGATGGCGGCAATGAATCTAGTCGCCGAAATATCGTGTGACAACGCACTCTTGACTCGGCTAGTCACCCGAGAGCAGTTTATACATTCTCAACGCCGAGAAAGACTTCGTTCTTATATATATGTATTGTGTTTTCTTTCAGTCAAAGTTTTCTGCATGACAAATGTTTAAAATGCAGATGATACATGAATATGCCAACTAGCAACATGAATGACCAACTACTTCAAAATTTAAAGTTGAAATTAATGAATAAGTAAGTAGATAATAAGTAAGTAGACTGGAAAATGAGTGTGCAGGGAAATTGCCACCAGAGCAGGCACTCTATTGCAGTTAAATTAAATTAAAACTCCTTGTGAAGCAACCATCCCTTTATTGGGCACCACAACAAATTGTACATCAACTCACCAGCATTAATCACCATTATCATTGGAACATTTCCACTTTCCCAGGTCACTGAGCATATCCTGTTCCAGAGCCTGTGCTTATTTTTAATGTTTGGTTCCATTTTTTACTGGCTTGTTAGACCTGATATAGTTTTGATGGGGGGAATTGTATATGTTGCTATATTTCTGTGAAACGTATAACTAGTGTTCTATGGGATAAGTGTATTTTTGTTTGTGAAATGTATAGTTTATGAGGTGAATATTTGATGGAGGAACGTGAATATATTGCCATCTCTCTATGAAATACACAATATGTGTTCCATGTGATAAAAGTAAATTGGTTTGAGAAATGTGTAGTTTATGAGGCGGAGAATGGCGACTGTCCCTGCAATTATCTAGATGATTGCAGAAAACCACCTAAAAACCACAATCAGAACAGCCATTTGGGGAGCTCAGGATCTGAACATGGGTTTACTGCAGCTCTCTGATAAAGTGTGGTGACACTTCAACGTACCCAGTCACACTGGCAGTTAACGCATGACGACTTGCTTAGCAATATCTCTTTGACACAAATTACCCACCTGTGTTTTTCAATTAAATTCAGACTTTTTGCATAATAAACGTTAACATCAGTTGAAGCAAGAGAGGATTAAGGGCAATGAATAGGAAGGAATTCAGCCATGGACCTTAGAAAGAACCATCCTGGCATTTGCCTGGAGTGATTTTGGGGAATCTGGATGGTTTAACACGGATATGAACCCATGTCCTCTTGAATGCCAGGCCCAAGTGTTACTGCTCACCAAACAGCCTTGGTATATCCATCTGGCCTCAACCTTCTGTAATAACCATTTTCCCTCATGCCAAAAATTAAACTCTTAAAAATTGTTTAACTTATGAATTTATGTATCATGTATCATTTCTTCTCTGATGTAACCAAACATTCAACAGCTGTTTATCCTGTCAGTTTATTTGTGTTATTGAAGCACTCTCATCACCAGATTTGACAATTGATAGATGTACTTTTTAACTGACTTCAAAAAAGGAGGAGGTTCTCAATTCGTCTGTATTTTTTTGTATGTATGTTCAGCAATATCTTCGCCAATTTTGAACCAATGTAAATGAAATTTTTTAGTGTGGACAGTGGTCACATATGAATTTCATTGTGAAACCACCCATCCTAACCCTTTCCACCCCATAATTTTTATATTTTGATATCCGATTTAGATGAAACTTTAAACATGTATAGTAAAAAAAAAAGAGAAAAATACTGTCAACTTTTGGTTTGAAAAAAACTGAACCCCTCTCTCCCTATCCACCCCCTTAATTTCATGGAAGGGAAAAGACCATGACCATGACCACAAGCTGGCACTCGATTTCAGGCACAAGGGTGTGGGAAGATTTTCTTTTTTAGGTAAGGGTGTCAGGGATTGGAATGAGTTACCAAGGGGAATGATGAATAACCTACCGAAAATGTTAAAAGAATTTAAAGTTAAAATTTGTAGAGGGCAAATGTAGGTGAGTGAAGGATAGCGGGAAGTTGGGTGTGTAGGGAAATTGCCACCGGAGCATGTGCTCCATTGCAATTAAATTAAATTAAATTTTTGCCAATTTCCTAGCTACAGTCGACACCATTTAACTCATCTCCATTAAAGTTGGCATACACATGTAATTTTTCATGGAGGAGGTTTCTGACAAATAATAAAAAAATACACCCTTTACACCCCTTAATTTTATAGAAACTTATATTTCTTATCTGATTTTGATTGAACTTTGCACCTGTATACTTTAAAACAAAGAGAAAAACCTTAGCCATAAGTTTTTATCATTATTATGGGGGTATTGTTTGGAATATTGTGTTTTTGGTATTTGTCTTTTGTTGCTGCAAGCTTCAATCCTTCAACTTTGAAGTGTGTGGTGGTAGTAATTCAACATTCCTTTCCATATTAATATCATCTTATGGCATTTCTTCTTACTCCCTATGGTTAAAGCTATATTCAATTACACATCTGTCATCCTTCAAACATTCAATCTCTATAGTAAAAAAATCTGTGGTTTAAACAACCTTTCCCATCTAAAATACGTTCTCATTTCTAACAGTTTCTCTCCTGATCTGAGCAATCTGAATGTCCTCAATTTGAATCCTGGTCTGGCCTTAAATAATTTCTGAAAAAGTTCATTTTTTGTGTATGTTACGTGATCTATGACATTTTATTTAGTCACCAAAGAAGCTGACTGAATAGCAACTTGAATCACTGACGTCAAAATTGTTGAAATTACTTGAATTTACTTAGTAATACTGTAAATGTTTGTAAATATGATCAACCATAATATCCCTTCTCTTCCGTACCGAGCATCCTGGATGAGCATTACTATTCTGGCCCTGCATTCAGGAGGACAAGGGTTTGAGTACCCATCAGGCCATCCAGATTTTCCATGGTTAACTGAGACTACCCCAGGTTAATGCCCAGATAGTTTCTTCAAAAGGCCATGGCCAAATTCCTTTCCATTTCTTGCCCCCAGTCCTTCGACACCTCTAATGACCTCAACACCAATGAGGAATAAACTGATAAAAAAAATTAATAAACTTCCATAAATCTTGACAAATTCTTCCTCACTAAACATTTTCACAGGATATTATTATAATGGTATTAAAATTATCTTGTACTGAATATCTTGTTTCTTCTCTGTCTCCCCTACAAAATTATACATCTTGTCATGGTAAATGATCTATACGAACGGAATTTATGAATGATATACAAGTTTGTCGAATCATCCCATTTGTGAAACAAAATAAGATAAAAAATATTTGGGTGAGCCTTTAACCATGTTAAAAGTATATGAGTCACACTCAAAATATAATGTAGGCACTTCTGTTTGATGTCAATGTAAGATGAATGTAATATGGTTGGTGATTAGTTGTTTGGTGGAAGAAAACTGGCAAGGGAGACCTTCGACTAAGAAAATAATAATCTGTGGAAAAGTAAATATAAAATGACAAATGATGAGGACTGAAATAAGAAACAAATTAATAAGTGAGTAATTAAATCATAGTTAAAAAATAAACAAGAAGTTATAAAAATAAATAGGTAAATGGTGAGTAACAAAAAAAAGGAATGGTACAGTTGGAGACTGAAGCCAGAGATGTGCCTGGCCTATAACCCAATTCCACCGGTGAAGTTAATAAAGAGTGAGAGTCTCAGGATGTCACCTGGAGACTAATCTGCAAGAACAAAAACTCTTTAGAATAACTGTTTCTCTCGAAGGACAATTATCTGGCAATGATACCAGTATACTATTCACAGAACTGTTATATGAACTAACTTACTAAAGCATCCTCGAAATAAACTATGATAATTTTCATTTTTTTTTCCTTCTGATTTTCAATGTTCCGAGGTGGTTGATGTTAACATTTTTGCTATAGTGTTTATCAATAATGGCATCTAGCTTTTTGTCTATGCTCCTGAGAATCTTGGTTTCTTAATTTCATCCTAAAACTTGGTAGAAAACTTTGGCACATTTTCACATTATGATACCATGCAGAATACATCGTTGGTGGCAATGAAGCAAGACTGAATTTGCTTTTTGTTGTTGGTTTTGTCAAATGCTGATAAAAGACTTCTTCCATGGTTACCTTTTTCCAATGTCACCATCATACAAAGCAAAGAGATTTAATGTTTTCTTGCTACCACTCAATCCATGTGGTAACAAAATCTTTTCAGATGCTTTTCCATGTTCAGACTATTTGCAGACTGCAGGGTATAGTCTTTCAAAAGGTTTGCCTCATCCAGGATTGTAAAAGTAGATATTGCTTTTGAATTTTGCTAATACTATCAACAGAACTAGTCTTCGACTGTGATCAAAATAATATAAAATGATAAGCACTCTCTCTATTGACAATAAACACACCATATCATTAAATATGGAATAAAAAACAACAGCTTCAAAATCAGATAAATTTTGTTGTTTTTACTGACTAGAAATCATTCTCATGGAAACTCAGCAAAAAGAATATCTACACACACATACTTCTTCAGTCAACAATTCTGTGGTCTCAGTATTATTTTCTCCATTATCAAAAAAATACTAGTCAAATACATTGATTGCATGTCAACTAGTGTCATACTTGCTGAACACACTTCTCAGAAACTGACCCAAAAGAAATATTCTGACATAATCCAACTTTATATGGAAAATCCTACATCCACAACCTGTGCAAAAACAGCATTACCATTGAATTATTGTCTTTATGCATTCTATCTTCCAAGAAAATTGAAAGAAAGAAAATGGGTTTGTTCTAATTCCAACAATTCTTCAACTCTTTCATTCATAACAACTGAGTCACTTTCATTTACTTTTTTACCATAAACAAAAATTAACTTCTTGAACTTCCAAAGTGATACAACTATGTCCTTCCAGCTTCTAATCCAGAAATACACAGAACTGTTCAAGCCTGCAGTATTAACACACAATGACAAGGAATATCCATACATGCTCTACATCTATAAACTAATATGAATATTTTGTGTTAAATATGTAGTGGTAAAAAAAAAAAGATATAAAAATTACATAAAACGAAAATTAATATGAATCGAAATATATTTCATTAAGTAATCCTACTGTGGTTTGAAAAAGTTTAAAAGTAGATCAAGTAAAACTTTGACAAAATCACATTACTTTTTTTTAGTGTTTATTTTTCCACCACTGTAATGTGTTAAATATGACGTACAAAATATTTCTCTCTCATAAGGTTGAAAAACAGATATTTCATCAGGGTCTGTATCAAAACAACATGTCTAAAATTCATTTTTAACCCACTTTATGTACTGTAAAAAGATCCCTGCTGACTCATCTTTTTTTAATACAACAGTTAGTATAATCAAAGGAAGGATAGGGAATGACCCAACATTTACCACAGATGAAGGTGGCTTGGCTTGATTAACATAAAAAACAACAAACACAAGAAATGCACAATATTTTCAATGTTGTCTGGTGAATGGAGGATGTGACCGTCATTGTGTACACGTCTTGCCCCCCCTGGTGTCTCAATTTTAGCAAGAATAAGGTTAACTGCCAAAATATTGCGCGTTTCTTGTGTTTTTTTGTTTGTTTTTTTTATGTTCAACATGCCCAGCTGCCTTAATCAGTGGTAAGTGTTGGGTCATATTTCCCTATCCTCCCTTAGTTTTAAGGCCTTAAAGCATTTTCCTGCTCATTATTGTCATTTAGTATAAACAAATATATTAAGGCCTTTGAGCTATTCAATCATCTGTGGCATGGAACCCATTATGTCCAAAGTTACTAATTCATATTTAATAGCAGTCCTAATGACAAATCTTATGAACAATGTTATGGACAACACCGATTTTAAATGTCCACTGCTCTTTCAACCTAATGAAACATTAGGGCAGGCAATAAAGCATATAGGATCACTTTGTAAGGGTTTCACTGAGGAGGATAGAGCATTGATGGTGGGAAATGAGGGGAATAGTATTGATAGGAACTTGAGTTATAATATGAAGAGTGATCTGAAAAAGGTGGTAAAGAGGCATGGAAGACAACAGTGAAACTAATATTGGTCTTAAGTCGCCATGGTCGGCCACAGTTGAAACATGCTATGAAGCGGGTAAAAGTGGAGACAGAGATGTTGCGTGGCGATTTTGCCTGTAGATAACATTGGTAAGTGGAGTTTCAATAGGCATGGTCTAAGTCTATACAGAATAAAGTATTTCATGAGTTGTTAGTCACAGCTGTAATGAAGCCCATTTCCAGATATGATGGGGTCTCGATTGTACCTTTATTTAGGTTAGAGGTTGCTGCTGAGGAGATAAAAATAATAGAATAAAAAGATAGCAGATGGTAAAAATTACTAATGCTAATGACATAGATGAAGCTGATGAAACAACAATAGATGGGAAGGCAAAGGTTGATGCTTTAAATACCACAAAGTAACTGTTACTGTTGAACTATTGTCGCATAATGAACAAATTCACTGGGTAAGCGATACAGCTATCATATGGCATTCAGGAGGACTGTTCGGCCATCCTGATTTCAGTTTTCCGTGGATCCCACAGTCATTCCAGGCTAATTACAGGATGTTTCCATATAGTGGAATTCCTTCCCACTCCTTTCCCTAAACACTTCTCTCTTGCTGACCCTACAGAAGCCTGCTTCCTGGTCCAAGGGGAATGTAAAAAAATTAAACAAAGTGATAGTTTGGCGACTTAACAGAGAAACACAATAACAAGTAGTTATAGGGGTAGGAAAGAGTGCTAGACTATGAGGGTTTTCCTGTTGGTTATAGAGTGTGCCGTGGAGATACAAGAGTAATTGGAAGAGGGTATTTGCATTGATTAAAAAAACTACTACAGTTCATTGGTGTTTATAGATCATAGCCATGAGTAACTTGTGGTAGATTTCTGAGGAGATAAAAATGAAGAAAAAAAAATCAGTGGCATAGTGGAATAACGAATGATGAAGACAAAATTCTTAGGTGAGAAACTAAATCAATATTCAGAGTTCAAATTTGACCACAGAATGGTCATTATTGGTTAGGATTTAAATTTAGCAGGCATCAACTGGGTAGGAAACAAGATTAATTACACAACAAAACAGATATTATCAATTACTTTAGCAAGGGAAGGAGACTTCACACTAGTGGCACTGCAGAGCACATGGGAACCAAACATACTGGATATATTCCTAAAAAAAAGTCTGATGATAACCTTATGGGGTCTCAAACAACTGAAGGAAGGTGTGATCATGAAGTAGCTCTGATGTAGTAGATGATTCAGTGGTTAAAATTGAAGATGGTAACATAAACAGGTAAAAAAAAAATTAGAACTGAATAGGTATTTTAGGAGAAGGTCCACAATAAGGACATAATGCAAAAGAGGAGTGAAGACGAAGTTGAAAAGGGGGAAGAAATGATTATTCCAAAAAAGAAAATAAATAGTAGTACAGAATCTTCATATTATAATTCAGAGGTAAGGAAATTAAAGAGGTTGGTGAGAAAATAGCACAACAAAGCAAAACAATAAGGGACACTTGAAACAACTAAACAAGGAATTAATAGCAGCAAAGAGGGATGTTAAATGAAGATTTATGAAGAATATTGTTGGTGAAAGGGGAGCACAGACTGAAGCATTTAAATTTTTTATGGTTATTAAAAATAAGATAATTATTATCATATATATTATTTCTATAAGGTTTTTTTTTTTTTTTTTTTTTTTTTTTTTGTCACAAGCCATTATCTCCCTTCATACTTAACCGAAATCAATGAATGAGGTGTCATTATAAAGCTCATGGTCTCCACTTTGGTCACATCATATTATAAGAAAGGAATTTTTCGGAATTCGACCCGTAAAGGGCTAAAATGTCAATATTTCTAAAATGCTGTTTTTTGTGTTACGAGTTATTTATCCCCCTTGGATACCTATCTGAAATCCTTTAATGAAGTATCATTTTAAAGATTAAGATCTCCGCTATGGTGACATCATATATTAAGACAGAAATTTTTAAGAATTCGGCCCTTAAATGGAAAATATCAATATTTCTGTAATGCGTTTTTGTGTCACGAGCTATTTATCTCCCTTCATATCCAACCGATATAGATAAATGAGGTATCATATTAAAGATTAAGGTCTCCGCCGTGGTAACATTATATTTTAGGAAAGGTATTTTTCGTAATTTGACCCTTAAAGGGCAAAGATGTCAATATTTCTAAAATTCTGTTTTTTGCATTACAAATCATTTATCTTCCTGTATTCCTATCTGAAATCGTGTAATGAAGTATCATTTTAAAGATTAAGATCTCCGCTTTGGTGACGTCATATATTAAGACAGGAATTTTTCGGAATTCGACCCTTAAGGGGCAAAAGTATCAATATTTCTAAAATTCGTTTTTTGTGTCTCAAGCCATTTATCTTCCTGGATATGTAACCGAAATCGAGAAATGAGGTATTATTTTAGAAATTAAGGGCTCCGCTTTTGTCTAACTATAATTTAAAAAGGAATTTTTCTGATTTTGACCCTTAAAGGGCAAAAGTATTAATATTTCCACAACACGTTTTTGTGTCACGAGCCATTTATCTCCAACGATATCTAACCAATATAGATAAATAAGGTTTCATATTAAAGATTAAGGTCTCCGCCGTGGTAACTTTATATTTTAAGAAAGGAAGTTTTCATAATTCGACCCTTAAAGGGCAAAAAATTCTAAATTTCTAAAATGCATCTTTTTGTGTTTCGAGCCATTTATCTCCCTGGATATCTAACTCATAAATGAAATCGATATATGAAGTAGGATTATGAAGCGTGACATCATATATGAACAAAGAATTTTTTGGGAGTTCAACCCTTAAACGGAGAAAGTATTAATGGTTCTCCAACGCAATTTTGAGTCACGAACCATATATCTCCATTAATATCCGAAATAGATAAATGAGGTATCATTCTAAAGATAAAGGTCTAAGCTGTGATCACATCATATTTTAATAATGGATTTTTTCTGAACTTAACCCTTAAATGGCAAAAATATCAGCATTTCTAAAATGCGTTTTTTGTGTCTCGAGACATTTATCTCTCTTGATAGCTAAACAAAATTGATAAACAGGGTATCATTTTAGAGACTTAGGTCTTTGTAAGGTTTTCGGATCCATTATACCATATTTTAAGAAAGGAATTTTTCACAATTCGACCCTTCAAGGGCAAAAGTATTAATATTTCTACAGCAAATTTTTTTGTCATGAGCTGTTTATCTCCCATAATACTTAACCCAATTCAAAAAATAAGGTAAAATTTTAAAATTTAAAGTATCTGCTTTTTTAAGAAAGAACTTTCACCAAATTGAACATGAAGAGGTAAAAATATCATAATTTCTAACGCTTTTTTTTTTAATATCTCACTTGATGCCTAACCGAAATCCATAAAGACCAAGGTATCCGCTTTCGTCACACCATATTTTAAAAAAGGAATTTGACACTTAAAGGTAAAAAATATCAATATTATTTCTAGGGCGTGTTTTTTTTTGCGGTAATTTATCTCTTTTGTTACTTAACCTAAATCGATAAATGACATATCAGTTTAAAGAATAAGGTCTCCAATTAAGTAAAATCATAAATTAAGAAAGAATTTTTTAGAATTTGGTGTTTAAAGTGGTCACGCGTATGAGACAGTTCAGATCCATGTCGCTAGATTGCCACAACAGATAACACAGAGATGTCAATATTTTAAAAAACAATAAGTAACTATTCGGATAATTTTTTCTGATACAGAGCCATTTTTGTTTTGCTATAAAATACCAATATAAACTTTTTATGCTACAGAGATGTTGATATGGTGTGTGCACTTTGTTCAGGTTGGTTTGAATTCTCATAAGGTCAGTGATAGTTTGTCGTAGCTACAGTGTGTTTTAATTTTTCCTAACTGTTTCGTAATATGGGTGCGAAGACTTCCGTGGTCGTTGTTGATGTTATCTTGGTTGTCCGGGTTAAACCACGTCAATTTATGAAAACCTAACATTTCGGCCACCATTTTGCGGCCTTCATCAGAGGACTGTCACGGCTGGGATTGCTGTCGCCTATATATAGCTCCCGAAAAGTGCGCTAACCGTTTGGAGTTAGGTCACTCAAGCTACCGCCGCCAGCATGGCCTGTCCGATGGGGGCTTGTATCCCGCGTTTTCCTAAGCAAGCATCACCATATTTGGTCAAGTTGTAAACCGCCGTCCACGTTCATATTATCTGGTCTCTTTTTCATTTCTAGCACTTCTCTGATACACCTGGGCCACCATCTGCTTTCATGAACAAGTACACTAGTGTCACTAAATAAAATTGCGTGCCCACTGTCGGCCGAATGTTGTGCTACAGCTGATTTGCTGACGTCGTTATTTTTAAGATGTCTTATGTGTTCACACAGCCTTTCCTAGACCGTCCGTCCAGTCTCGCCGATATACACTTGGCCACAGTTACAGGGTATTTGGTACACGCCCGCTGCCTGCAGTTTC
Organism: Vandiemenella viatica; assembly: GCA_031002005.1. NCBI lineage: Eukaryota > Metazoa > Arthropoda > Insecta > Orthoptera > Morabidae > Vandiemenella > Vandiemenella viatica. Next base: position 36,185,296 of record CM061920.1, on the reverse strand, counting down.
TCCCTCCTGTCTTTAACCTTTATGAGCATATCAGAGATCTTCCTAGGCGCTCTGTATATTGGGCAGATATTTTTCTTCTTTAGAAGACGGCCAGTTTTATCTGTCACCCCCTGAACGTAGGGTAATACTGCCATGGGACCGTCTGTTTGTTTTCTGGCTTCAACTTCCGGTGCTGGATCACAAGGTAGTGCTTGAGGTTCAAGCCTTGCGATGACCTTATTAATAATGTTAACGCTGTAGCCGTTGGCCAGAAATGTCTCCTTCAAAATTCCTTTTTCCGCGGGTATGCTTGCATTGCCACTTACTATGGAAGCACGAACACTTGCCTAAGTTTTTAAAATTCCGCGTTTCACTGCTGGTTGGTGGTGAGAGGCTGCATGTAAATAGCGATTTGTGTGTGTGGGCTTGCGATAAACTCCGTGGCCCAGGGAGCCATCTTCCTTCCGCCTCACTATCACGTCCATAAAGGGAAGTTGTTTGTCCATCTCAACTTCCATGGTGAACTTAATTTTGTCGTGGGCACTGTTTAAGTGTTGGAAGAAGGCCTGGAGGGATTCTCGCCCATGTGGACAGATAACAAAAGTGTCGTCCACGTAACGCAGCCATAGAGAAGGTTTTAGAATGTGATTACCGACCACTTTAGCCTCAAATGCCTCCATAAACACATCAGCCACGATAGCAGACAGTGGGCAATTCATCGCTGCTCCTTTATTCTGCTGGTAGATGTCATTCTGGTATTGAAAGAAAGTAGTCCTAAGGCATAATTCAGTTAGTGACACCAATTCTTCTGGCAGATGGAGATTTTCTAGCTGTTCCCTGATAATGCTGATGGTTTCGTCAATTGGCATGTTTGTAAACAGTGACGTGACGTCGAAGCTTACTAGTATGTCGTTGTATTCCAGACTTCTGTCCTTGATGCTATTTATAAAATCAGAAGAATTCCAAATTGTAAAAGTAGAGTTAGTCAGAATCTATAACTTATCCACCAGATATCTTGCCAGCAGATGTGTCGGAGACTGAAATGCACTGACAATTGGCCGTAACGGCACCCCGTACTTGTGTATCTTGGGAAGGCAGTACAGTTGTGGCATCCGATGATTTGACATAGTTAATTTTCTTTTGACCTCCTGTTCAATTGAGGATGCTTCCCGTATTTTTGTTGCAACGTTACGCCAAATTTTCTGGAGAGGGTTTGTTGGCAGCTTTCCATACGTTCCATCTTGCAATAACGCCTCTAAATTTTGGTGGTATTCTTCCGCATAAATAACCACTGAAGAATTTCCATTGGCGGCGGGTAACACCACAATGTCTTCTCTTTCCCTCAATCGACACAAGGCATATCGTTCCCCCCAAGTGAGGTTCTGCAGAGGTGGTTTGGAAATGATAAAATCCTCGCCGTTTCACTGTGTATCTCCTGAGCATCATCTGGTGAAAGAGAAGAAATGGAAGATTCCACCGCAGCAATGACTTCATCCACTGGTAAATTGGCTGGAGTAATAGCAAAATTGAGTCCTTTGGCGAGAACTTCGTCTCAGTGTGTATCGTCTCATTTGTGAGGTTGACCACAAATCTTTCCAACAGATTCTCCTCTAATTTCGGGTGTTGCTTTTCCTCTAATTTGGTGAATATGACCACTTGTCTATTCTTAGTTTTTTCAAATTCGTTATGGGCCTGATTCTACGATAATTTGTCCAGCAAGTTCCAGTCATTGACGTTTAATGTGTTACTAAGGAACAAGTGGAGAAAAAGAATTATTACTTCTACCACTGTAAGTTCACTCCGCATGTAGTGAATGCGTTCACAAAGAAGTGCCTTGCTGCTTCTCTTCAAAATTCGGTGAGCAGTAGACGTCGTGATGTGGTGCCTGATGTTGAGAAAGCCTGGAATGATGTCTTTATCTTGGCAGTGGCACAGGAAAGCTAGTTGATACAGCCTGTTATTTCCCTTCTGTCGGAAAGATCCGAGTTGCCTGGTAAGTTTGAAGACATTCTCCCCTTGTGATCCAGCACCGGAGGTTGAAGCCAGAAGACAAACAGATGGAACCATGGCAGTATTACCCTACGTTCAGGGGGTGACAGATAAAATTGGCCGTCTTCTAAAGAAGAAAAATATCCGCCTAACATACAAAGTGCCTAGGAAGATCTCCGATATGCTCATAAAGGTTAAAGACATGAGGGAGAAACTACGGGCAGTGGGCGTGTACCAAATACCCTGTAGCTGTGGCCAAGTGTATATCGGCGAGACTGGACAGACGGTCAAGGAAAGGCTGTGTGAACACATAAGACATCTTAAAAATAACGATGTCAGCAAATCAGCTGTAGCACAACATTCGGCCGACAGTGGGCACGCAATCTTATTTAGTGACACTAGTGTATTTGTTCATGAAAGCAGATGGTGGCCCAGGCGTATCAGAGAAGCGCTGGAAATTAAAAAGAGACCAGATAATATGAACATGGACGGCGGTTTACAACTTGACCAAATATGGTGATGCTTGCTTAGGAAAATGTGGGACACAAGCCCCCATCGGACAGGCCATGCTGGCGGCGGTAGCTTGCGTGACGTCACTCCAAACGGTTAGCGCGCTTTTCGGGATCTATATACAGCGATCCCAGCTTTGACAGTCCTCTGAAGAAGGCCGCAAAATGATGGCCAAAACGTTAGGTTTTCTTAAATTGACGCAGTTCAACCTGGGCAACCAAGATAACATGGTATGTAATATGTTGTAAGAATTTTAATGAATACCTATTACACTAAACAAAAGTGCAGTTTTCCTTTTCATTATATTACAAGCATTCGGCCTCACTATTCATTGTATTTTATTCACGAAATTTCCGCACAGGTCGTCTAGTTCAATTTAAACATAGAAGAAATTAATGGAAAATACTTAGATGGAAAAAGAGGATTGCGTACTGGTGGCAAGACAGTATCGTGTATACGATTTACTGATGATATCCCGTAGCAAAGGAAGCGTTTAATAGGAAGGAGCAACTGTTAACTAGGAAAATGACAAAGCGTTCAGGAAAAGACATAACAAATGTTTTGTATGGTGTGTTGCTCTTTTAGGGGCAGACACATCGACACTGAGCCGAGAAGATAAAAAATAGTTAGAAGCGTTTGAGATGTGGAACAGAATGAAGAAGATAAGCTGGTGAGTAATGTTGAAGTGCTGGAAAGGATTGGTGAGAGGAGAAAACTACTAACGGGATGGGATACTTGGTGAGAGGGGAGTGCTTGTTAAAAAAACGCCCTGGAAGGACTAGTTAGGGGGAGGAAGAAGGAGGTGCAAAATTACAGATAACATCAAAGAAAATGGCAACTACATGGACATGAAGAAAACGGCAGAAGACAGAAGAGTATGGAGAGCAGCCATGTGAAAAACTGCCTTAAGGCAAAACACTGTCGATGTTTTTTAATGACAGGAAGGACCAGTATTTAGAAAATTGTAGATGGAGAAGAAATTACCGAGGACTTGCAAATAGCAGAGATAGTAAGTTACTGGTTTTATGAGATCATTAGCGGCTATCATCCTGAGATAGGAGGGATTAAATCAGAGGAAGAACTTCTGCATACAAGCAGAATTGAGTAAACTATAAAATTTGAAATAAAGCCTAATAAATTATGAAAAAACTAAAAAGTTATTGAGAACCTGGTGTAGATATATTAAAGATAGAGAGATATGATGTTCATCTTGAAATATTATTTAGATTGGGCGGTTACGTATTCAGGTGGTAGGGTATCTGACTACGGCCTGAATGACTGGGGTTCGATCCCCGATGAAGCTGAGGACTTTCCTCAAAGCTGAATATCCGGAACGGCACCCCAGGCCCACTCAGCCTGCTATAAAATGGGTAACATAGGGGGAAAATCCACAGGAAGATATAGAAAAATGACCGGACTGTGTCGCTGACCACGGCACATCAACTCTAGCACCTACAGTCAGGAAATAGGAATGCGGAGCTCTACCTCCACTAATCCTACAGAAATACAGCTTGAAAGCTGTGAAAACCCACTGCCTTTATCTTTTTGCCTCTATTATTTATATTGAGTCTGTTGCCTGTTGTCTTGTTACCAGAGGAATCAGAAAGTGTAATTGGAGTATCAGTGCATAAAGGAAAGGGTGACAAAAGGGTCAAAAATTATAAGCTGATTAGTTGCCTCTTCCTATTAAACACTTCCTTTGCCACAGGATATCATCGGCAAATTGTATACACTCTACTGTCTTGCCACCAGTACGCACTCCTCTTTTACCTTCTAAGTATTTTCTTTTAGGCAAGTAATTTCTTCTAGGTATAAACTGAATAATAATAATCTTATTTTTAATAACCATAAAAAAATTAAATGCTTCACTCTGTGCACCCCTGCCACCAACAATAATCTTCATAAACCCACATTTAGCATCCCTCTTTGCTGCTATTAACTCCTTGTTTAGTTGTTTCAAGTGTTCCTTATTGTGGATGCAAGCAGATCAGTTATGTCTGTGAGGAAAGAAACTGGTTTGTAAATCAACAAAATGGCTTTAGGTGAGGACATTCCTTTTGGTGGGCTTTATATTAAGATATTCTGGGTGAAATGGACAAAGGAGTCTAAGTTGGTAGTGTAATACCAGATCTTTCCAATGTATTTGACAGAGAGAGACAAAGAATGGTATTAAATAAGGTAAAAATGTGACTTGCTGCATAGAGAAATTCTTGAAAGGTTGATTGCAAAGTGTTAGGATATTAAATGCAGTATCAAAAGAGGTGGAAGTGAGTATGGAAGTAGTAATGTTTCCCCTAAAGAGTCAATCCTGTAATGAGAGGATAGAATTGAATCTCCATTAAAGCCCACCAAGTGGGACTATAGTATTAACAAACACAAATACAGTGCACTGTTGTCAGCACAATCAATGGGCACTCAATAAGTAGTTATGATTCAGCAGTCTCCATTAACAGTTATTACTTACAAAATGGAAGTTTTCTTACTTCTTCTTTTTGTTTCTCAAATAATTATTTTCTAATTGAGTTTAAAATTACACTTAATCAAATTATTCATGAATCATTATATCTCTTATGGCTAAATTAATTATTCTATAAAATATATAATGTATCACCAATAGGAATATTAATATATCACCAAAAGGAAAATTCAAGATAGAATTAATGGAAATGCTACTACTATTATTTATTTTAAATTCCTACCTCATTCTTATAGTCCTTCATCAAATCTTTGACATAAGCCATTAAGTCTGTTAAAAGAGGTGACATTGCTTCTTGGAGTTTTGTCTTTAACTGGATAAGAATGGGCACCATATTTTCAATTGTATTACGCTTCACAACCTACAAAAGAAAAAATACAACTCCAGTTACTAACTTTCCTTTATTTTGTTAAACATTCTTGAGGAGCATCCATAAACTACATGGCTCAGTCTGGGGGGGGAGGTGGAGGGGGAATGGAGGGGATGGATTGGCTGGAAAGCTAAGCTGGGCTACGTGGGGTGGAAGGGGGGGAGGGGGTAATTGAGCCTGGCCACATAGCTTATTGTTCATATTATTTGTCACAGTTAAAATGAGGTTCAGAACACAAAACAGCATGTAAATATTTATTTCCGTCAGTTAATTATCTTTGTATGTAATTTGCGATAGGCTGGCAAGGGAAAAACAGAACAAAATGTCTTTTGAAACCAGTTTGGAAAAAAAGGCTACATGCTACATGTTGGGGGGAGGGAGAGGAGCGGTAGAGCCAAGAGCCACACGGGCTATGTGAGGTGAGGGAGGGGGGAGGGGGTTTCACAGAAGGCCAAAATGTGGTTTATGGACGTTCCCTTGATAGCAACTGTATTACAGCAATCACAAGAAAGAAACCATTAAAAAAGTTGAATTCTGAAAAATAGTTACTTGAGATATGATATTTTTCTTAGCTGTAGTAACAATAGCAGCAGCAGCTTCTGCTTCATCTGTTGGTGGTTCTTCATCTGTCTGAGACCGCATTGAAGATAATTTAATTTCATCACTAGCTAAGACTTTCAAAGAATCTTTTAGCACATCCATTCCACAACCAGTTAAGGGTATTTTATCATTTACAACAGCACCTAAATTTAAAAAAAAATACATGTTAACAATGTTATCTTTTTTAAAAGTAAGTTAACAGATCTGAAACACACACTTAATTTTTTTTTACTAAAGTAAGCAAAATTCCTAAATTCATACACTATAGAAAATCCATCTCACATCAACAAAACATAATTTAAGTGAGAAGTAACTAAGAAGTCTTCAATAAAACAGTTTCTGGTAAGAAAGTCAAGCATCTAAATGTATGCATAAACAAACATTTTCATAACTTATTGGGGAATGGGTAGATAAAATTTTGAAGCTAATTTCATTTATTAGTCATGAACTTCTCAACCATCAAACAGTTACAAAATACTGCAACAGATCAGTGGTATTCCCAGTCAGCTGACTTAATTGTTTCTAGATTGAACTCATAGTGGTAAGGAAGATGGAGCAAATCATAGGTAGTAAATACTAGAAGAAAGATCATACACCAAAGAGAAACGAACGGAAAATTAAATTGTATGTGCAGTAAAAAGAGTAGAAGCAAAGTTCAGTTAAATAAAACTCTTAAAGAAATTTGAGGAAGCAAATTCAGGTACCATATACATTAAGACAAACAAGGAAAGAGTGAGGAGTCACAACTTACCATTGGTGCAAGGAGGTCACTACAAAATAGAAGAAAAAAACCACACAAAAAAACAACTCAGATGCATAACAATATTCTAATTTTAATTCCATGCATTGTTTATCACTTGTCTTCTGTTTTTTCAGTGGGTGATGCACTTTTAAATAGAGGTTTGTGCTTAGTTTGGTGTGTTTAATAACATGCCATCCACCAAAAAAAAAACAGAAGGCAAGCGATAAACAAGCCTGCCCTCAGTGATATACACCAGACAGTAAACAAATATCAGCCATCACAAGTTATGGTGTAGTGAAAGTGTTATGAAATTGTTCATAAAGATACAACCTGTGATTTAAACTGCTACTAGAGATACAGCTGATCTACATCTACATATATACTCTGCAATTCACAAAACTGTGGGAGGCAGAGGGTGCTCAGCACCAAACCAATTCTCTTTGTTGTGCATTCCAATCCCTAATGGTACGAGGGAAAAAAGAATTCATATAAGATTCAGTGCAGCACCTCATTTCTCTAATTTTATCTTTCCTGTCATTCCGACCCAAATAGGTTGGTGAACGAAGTATTTCACTACACTCGTAGGTGAAAGTGGGAGTACACATGTTTACCAATAAATTTATACAAAACGTGCATCATCTATCTACCAGAGACTCCCAGCCTAGTCTACTAATCAGTTCTGTAACGATTTCATAAGGAGTGTAGCAAGCGGTCATGAATCGAGCAGCTCTTCTCTGTACTTTCTATATACACTCAATTAACCCCTTACGAAACGGATCCCAGATGGCACAACAGTAGTCCAAATGTGGATGCATAAGAGATTTGTACGCTATCTCCTTCGTTTGTTCATTACAATTTTTCAAGATTCGACATAGGAACCGCAGCCTAGAATTAGCTCTACCTACTAACGTATTAATATGTAAGTCCCATTTCATGTTCCTTTGTACAGTTATTCCCAAATATTTCATAGAATCGACCATATCAATAACTGAACGGTTTACGTGGTATTTCTGAACAATCGGATTCTTTTTGTTAGTTATGCTCATTGTCTTACACTTTTTACAATTTATTGTGAGTTGACACTCAGCACAAAATGCCAAAATAACATCCAGATCATGCTGAATTTCTAAGCAATTAGCCAATTTCCTTACTTCCCTATAAATAACCGCATCATCAGCAAACAATCTAAAAATGCTTTTCATTTTGTCTCCGAGATCGTTTATAAAAATTAAGAAAAGAAGTGGTCCCATAACACTTCCTTGAGGTACACCCGATGTAACATCTAGATTAGAAGAACTTTCTCCCTCAACAACGACAAACTGCGACAGACCAGTTAGAAAATCCTTTAACCAATCACAAAGCTGATCCGATATACCGTATGCTCGTAGCTTCACTAAAAGGCAGTTGTGTGGCACAGAGTCAAAGGCTTTCTGAAAATTTAAAAAAATTGCATCTACTTGTGAACCTGCATCAATAATTTTCATTACGTTCTATGTAAATAGGGCCAGCTGTGTTTCACATGACCTTTTCTTCCGAAATCCATGTTGACTTTTTGTAAGCAAATTGTTTTCATCTAGAAAATTCATAATGTTCGAGCATATAATATGCTCCATAACTCTACCACAAACAGATGTTATAGATATGGGACGGTAGTTTCCAGGATCGCTTCGATCACCTTTCTTGAAAATCGGTGTTACTTGCGCTATTTTCCAGTCTGAAGGTACTTTTTGCTGTTCTAGGGATTTACTGAATATATCAGACAGAAATGGCCCAATTTCCGCTGCATACTCTGAAAATACTCTTACTGGAATTCCATTCGGCCTAGGTGCTTTGCCCCACGTCAGGAGCTCTAATTGCTTTATGATAACTGTAGTATCTATTCATCATGATTCCATCTCCAACTCGTCACGACGTGGGAAAATGGGAATGCTATCCTTATTTTTGTCAGTAAATGAATTTTTGAATACAGTATTTACTATGTTAGCTTTATCGCGGCTTTCATTAACCTCGGACCTTTCACAAACTAGTGCTGGAATATTGCTGTTGGCACAACTGACTTTTCAAACATACAACCAAAATTTCTTTGGGATTTCTGCGAGACTCTTAGAGAGAGTGTTTGAATGAAAATCGTTGAAGGCCTCATGCATCACATTCTTCACACGTCCTCTTAACTAAGCCAAAATGTTTCTAAATCGCTGCGAGACCTCTTCCTTCTGTAGCGTGCGTGTATCCTCCTATGTTTTTTGAGTAATCTTTTGACTTCGCATCTGTACCATGGTGGATCATTCTCCCCATTTATTTTCCGCTTCGGTATATGTACTTCCATACCTTCCCTGACTATATGTATAAATCGATGCCACATCTCTTCAATGGTGTCCTTTGTTATGGTAATTATTCCTCAGGTAGGTTCTAAAACTCTCCTTTGAAGCCTTACTGAATATGTCTACAATCCATCCATTTCCCCTTTTTTGCTTGGTCATTAATTTGATAGTCGCAACTACCGCTTTGTGATCGCTTATTCCAGTGGTCGTTGAAATGTCAGTGAATAATTCTGGCCTGTTAGTAACCAGCAAATCTAAAATGTTTTCGCTACCATTATGACAGTGCGTAGGATCATTAACAAGCTGTTCGAGATGATTATCCGAGAACAAATCGAGAATTACTTCAGAAGCTGCCTTATCCCTGCTACCAGTAATGTGAACGTAATTACGCCAGTCAATATAAGGCAGATTGAAGTCGCCTCCCAGAATCATAGCATGATCCTGAAAACAGCTAGCTATACTGTTAACATTACTTCTTAATTCCTTGGCGATAGCTACATCAGAATCGGGTGGACGGTAGAAGGCGCCTATGATGAGTTTTGACCCAGCAACATTGAGTTTAATCCATATGATTTTACAGATAGTATCAACATCTATTTCATTACATGGGAGGAATTTACTTACAGTTATCAATACCCCACCTCCATGAGAATGTAATCTGTATTTACGAAAAACATTCATGCTGTCTTTAAAAGTTTCGGCGGAATTTATTTCCGGTTTTAGCCAACTTTCTGTACCGATAATGATATCCCCTTCTGTGCTACAAATAACGCTTTCAAGTTCCGGTTGTTTGCTACAAACGCTTCTACAGTTAAGTACGAGTACTTTTAACTGTCGTGACTCTTTTACGTTCCTTCTACATTCCGGTGTTGCATCTGTTTGGGTTGCCCGTAACTGTATTTCTTGTTTCGGGTCTTCCTCCCTCAGCTTAAAAAATGACCCAGTGCATTCCACACGGCCCCTGCCACCCATGTAGCTGATTCACGTGTGTAGTGCATACCTGACATATTCAAGGGAACCCTACATGACTCAACCCTATGGCGGAGATCGAGAAATCTGCAGCCAATATCATCACAGAAACGTCGTAGTCTCTGGTTCATCCCCTCAATACATCTCTGAACCAGACGTCCACAATCAACTCTGTCTACAATGCTATAGATGGTTAGCTTCGCCGATATCTTGCGGTAATTAGCTACAGAGTTCACCCTTTCAGCCAGCCGCCGGAAGGAAGAGAGGATAACCTCCAACCCAAGGTGACAAGCATCATTGGTGCCAATGTGAGCCACAATCTGCAGTTGGCTACACCCCACCCATTCTATGGCATCCGGGATGGCCTGCTCCACATCTCGGATCAGACCACCCGGAATACACACCGAATGGACGTAGGATTTCTTCCCCGAATAATCCACCATTTCCCTAAGGGGCTCTATAAACTGCCTAACATTAGAGCTCACAACTACCAGAATACCCTTCTGCGATCATCCAGACCTAGCGGGCTGGGGGGCCGTTAACTCGCAGGATGACAATTGTGACACTGATTCAGCCTCCGACAATACGTCATACTGGTTTGACAGTCAAACAAGTTCACTGTCTTGGCCTTTAAGACTGTTTGACTGCCCCCGTGTGTGGCTTCGAAGTCTGGCAGCAATATGCCAGTCATCGTCAGGCGATCGAGGCACAACCTTCAGCTTTTTCAGCCTGGGTTGCAGGTACGATGCTCGACATAGGTGAATCTGTGAGTGGCATGGTTATATCAGGTTCCCCAATATCGCATCTGCTGTAACCTTCTACGGCAGCTTCCAGCTGTGTAACTTTCACTAACACAGCTGCAAGTTGTGCACGCAGATCAGCCACCTCAGCTCGTGTCTGCACACAGCAATCATAGTCCCTAGACATACTGCTTATTAAAATCGAAAAAAAAAAAGAAAAATGAACAGAAACTCGAACTAATCTGTACTTCGCATAAAAACTCAGTGAGAACACTAATCATATCTCCACACCACTAGAGACAAAATATAAAACAAAAATACGCTACTGACGAATTGACGTTCAACTGCTAATAACCTGTACTTCTTACATAAAGTAAACAATCGGAGGTAACACTAAGCAAATCAACACGCCACTAAAGATAAAATGTGAAACTAAATCACGCTACTTTACTGAGCGACCGTCCAACTGCAACTAACCTCTACTTTCTACAAAAGTAAACACTCAGAGACAAAACTAACTAAATCCACATGCCGCTAAAGATAAAATGTGAAGCTAAATCACGCTACTTTACCGAAATACTGTGCAATTACAAGCAAATGTGAGCAATGAAAAATGTAAGTAAGTTTATATCTATTTATACCATAATTTCCAAGTATAAATCGTAACATAGTACAAATTAATTACATGTATAAACAACCAACAGTCAGAACCGCTGAAGATGCTTCAGAGAATGAAGTGAAATGTGTTCGGGAAATAAACAACAAATTCAATTGCATTGGCATCGACAATTATTCAATCGCAATTGATGAAAAGGCCCACGATATCCAGATGAATGTAGTGTTTTTCTATTAGAAAATAGGCGAAACTCTTTATAGCAGCAATGTTTACATTTTTTATGATGAAGATTATAAAAATAGAAAATAAGGCAGTATGAAAGTAAACAAGGACAGAGGAGATAAACCAATTACATGCTACAGTGGGAGGCAGGAGGGTTACAGTGACATACACAAACAATAACATGAAAAAGAATTATATAACATTTTGGATGACTCATTAATTATGAGAGACTAAACTTCTGTTCATTTACTTGGATGATGGTAACAATAAAACTGCCATCCTTCCCACAGTTATCATTGGTCTACTTTCTCCCCCCACCACTGGTGCAATCACCACCCCTCGCTCTTATTTCATCTTCGGTTCATTCCTGTAGTTCATGTGGATGGGTACATATCTTTCCCCTTACCATACACAAATAAGGTTTCTTAACCAAAATATTGTAAGTGTGCCTGTGTGTGTGTGGTTTTTTGTGTGTGTGTTTGTCTAATCCTCCTGCTTTTATCTGTTATTTTTCCTTGTGTGCATTTACTTGGTTTACCAAAAGTGTACCAACTGGCCTTGCCATGTGCTTCATTTCCCTATCACATGACTAAAGAATCATCCAGAATATTATGTAACTGTATATGTTTTCTTTTTTCCATTTCATCCATCCTACCTTCAACATAGGAACATGGTGGGTTTACTTTCACTTTCCTTGTGTTCTTACATTAAGGAATGTTACATTTACATGGTGCTCCATTACATGGCTATGTATATCACAGAAATTATAAAATTAAGTGTTACTTGCAGCTAATTATTTAATGCTGCATTTTACAGTTAGAGGTAGTAAACCTTATTGATTTCTCAATAGAATGTATAGCACTATTATGAATTTTAAAAAGTATACTACAATTATCAACAATGATACATAAAAACTATACTTTCATTTTCCTTTGGGAATGTGAAATTATTCTCAACTGCTCATGTCGGTAAAATGATGTTCTGCAACACTGTAAAAGAACACTGAATTTCTTTTTAAAATTTCCATGGTATTTTATGTCAAATACAACATACTATCCACATCTTACTTATTACCCTCCTGAAAATCACTTATTTGAGTAAACTGATAGAAGAAGAGAGGGTAATATGAATTTATGCATATAAAAGTTAAGTTTTCTTCACTTTTCAACCCAATGCCCATTTCTTACCATACACAGTAGCACTCAAAGGTATTTTGATTAGATAAAACAATATTGAAATGAATCCATTAATTTATTTATAGTAATGGTATATCTTACAAACTGGAACACACTAATGATATGAATTGCTAAACAATAAGAAAAGTTTGAAAAAATTATGAATAATTATAGGTCAAAAGTATTTTGTCATTTAAAGGAGTACTTTTTTCATTTAATGCTGTTTTTTCAATACTTATTAATTAGTATTTTGTTGCATATTGGCCTTTAAGACAGCTTCACAACATGCTGGCCGTGAGTCAACTAACTTTTTGAAATAATAAATGGGGAGTCGGGTCCATTCGTTGCTAAGTGCTTCATGTTAAGCCTTCTTACTTGAACAATTTTGACATCAGCACTCGGCTTGGCCACTCCAGTTGATTTTTATGAGTTTTCTAAAGTCACTTACAAACTTATATTTGTGTTTTGGATTGTTATCTTGCTGTAAATACCAGACAGGTGGCATACTTTCTTTAGTGTACAGTTGTATTTGCTTCTTTAATATATCAGCATACATAAAACAATAAATAGTTCTTTCTATTCTAACTAAAGGTCCAACTCCATGACAAGAAAAACATCCTCAAACCATAACATTGCCACCTCCATGTTTTGCTTTGGGTATTTGACATCGAACATCAAACCTTTTGTTTATAGGATGTCACACATGACACATAATTGAATTTTCTTTCATCACTCCTTAACACATTGGATCATTCTGAAGTCATCCATGTTGTGCAGTTTTGCAAATGCAAGACACAGCTTCCTGTTCTTTTCAGAAATCAGAGGTTTCTTGGCTGGATGTCATCCACGTAATCCGAATTCTAAGTCAATGTTTCATAGTTGAAACGTGTATATGTACGTCATAATTTTCTTGTAATTCGTTTTTTTATATGCACAGCTGATTTATAGACATCACTCGTTAATAACTTTTTTATATATAAAGTGGTCTTCACTTGAGGTTTTCCACTGTCTTACATTTAATATAAGGCTATATACAAGGCATATGTAGGTGATGGGGCTGGGAGGGATATTGGTCAAAGAATTAGGAATGTGCATGGAAGGGAAAAGATGACCACGATCACAAACTGGCACTCGATTTCATGCATAAGGGAGTGAGAAAATTTTCTTTTGTGGGTAAGGGTGTCAGGGATTGGAGCAAATTACCAAGTGAAGTGATGAATGATTTACCAAAAACACTGAAGGAATTTAAAATTAATAAAGTGGAAAGGGGGTTATTGGTTGACAGAGAGTTGCCACTGGAACATTGCAATTAAATTAATAATAAATAAATTCCAGATACCAACACATTCAAACTTTGAGCAACTTCTAATAGCGTCATTCCTCTCTGTAAGGCAGTGATTACAGGGATTTTAAAATCATTTGAATATACTTTATACTTGGACAAGTTAAATAAACAATAACAACTAACTGCTTGAAAGAAAACTCCTGTTGCAGTGCAAGCAATATCGCTGACCATTGGGAACTGAACAATTGTCAAAATAGTTATGAGCGTAAATTTGAACACATTTTTTAGAATACACATAAAATAAACAAACAATCTCCAACTTGCTCCTAACAACAGTTGCAGGCGCATCATAAGTAATAATATGTAAAAGCTGTATTTGTTTAGAAGTACAGGAAAACAAGGTTCCTTTTGAGCACTACTGTATTTTACACAAAGATCTTCAATCTTGGATATTATAGTTCTGTAACACTTGTCCTTACATTTCTTCAAATACTGAAAATATTGTAATCGAAAAGTACAATGGTAAGCTACAAAAGAACTTCCCATCCCAATTTTTCTGCAGCATGAAATGAGGCCATCTGTTCCTGTTGCAGGGAGATTATTTCATAGTATTTACAGATTAATGCACAGCAAAACTTACAAAGTATCTGTACATAACTATCAGCATTGTTTTAAGTTTCAACATTACACACAAAAAGTCATCTTTTAATTTGATAAATTTTCTCAAGACTATTTTGTTTTTGGTCAATAATCATCAGTGAGCACTAACTATTTAGTAAACCAAGCTTGTAACCAACTTCTGCACTGTGTTCTGCTATAAGTTCTTCAATTTCATTAACAGTCTTCTCTAAATATGTCATCAACTCTCCCAATGTTGCATCAAATGGAAGCTGTTCAATGACAGAGCACAGCGATATTGGATACTACATTGCCATCAATGAAATTTTTGCCACTCTAACAATGTTACTGCCCAAGATACATCTCCATACGCTCGCAGAAGATTATTATAAATTTGAACAACAGGGATATTTTTCCTCTAATCAGGAATTTAGTGACAACACAAAGTGAAACAGCACAGTCAACCATTTTGTATCTACTGCCTTGGAAGAAATGACTGATTTCACAATAACTCAACATGTTATAGGATTTCTGCTAATTATTTATCTATACTGATGGAGTCTGATTTGTAAATAATGTTATTGGATTATACTATGTTACTTCTTCCAATATCCTGTAGTCTCATCAAATAAAAATTAATTTGGTTTGCCATTTGAAAATTTTTCATGAGCATCAGAAAACCCCTGATAAAAAATGTTGAAAGGCAATATCTTTGAAATTACACAACATGCCTCCCACTTGCAGAACAAGCATAAATTTTTGCTCATATTATTCATATGCAAAAATTGATGTTCGAACATTTAAAATTAAGTTATGGTGTTCCAAACATTTTGATTAAACTGGTTTATTTACTCATTCAAAATAGTTATGAAAATTTGAATTAAGTTGTACTTACCAAGCACATCAACACACAGTTTGTATGTTGTTCTGAAACGCTGTTCATCATCCATATGTTCCAGCATAAACTTGTATAATGACAAGCGCTTTTCAGCATTATTTTCACCAGACATATCAAACAATTCAGCCTCTTTTTCTGACTGGGCTGCTCTAGTAAACAGATCCTCCGCCTGTAGTAACAAAATAATCGAATCAGCCTTAACATTTAAAAATGTATAACAACAATGATAACTGGAAAATGCTTTAAGGCAATGAAACATATAAGGGACAGGGAAATAAAACCCAACACTTACCACAGATGATGGCAGCTGGAATGACATACACAAAAAAGACACAATATGTCGGTGTTAAACCTTATTCTCGTAAGTATATGAGACACTTTGCAGGGTTAGAGGTGATTACATTGTACGAGGGCTGTCTGATAAGTTCTCGGCCTCGACCATAGATGGCAGCACTACCCAAGTGATTTTTTCCATGCGAGTTGGTGCATGTGCCAGACACGCCTGCAAGAAATTGCAAGTCATTCTTCATTGTAGTTTGGTCTGTACAGTTGTTTGATGCAGGCGCGGTGCCTAGTTGTACCAGAGATGGAAAAAAATCGGGTATCGTGCAGTTATAAAATTCTTTGTAAAAGAAGGTATAACGCCATCTGAGATACACGGAAGATTTTTAAAAGTGTATGGGGACTCTTCTCCCTCATATTCGACAGTTAAGAAATGGGCTGCTGAGTTCAAACATGGCCGTAGCAGTCTCGAAGATGATGAATGGGAAGGATATCCAAAAAGTGCAAAAACTCCAAAAATCATCAAGAAAGTGCATGATTTGGTTTTGGATGATCGACGAATAAAAGTGCATGAGATTGCTGGGACCGTAGGGATATCAAAAGAACGTGTGGGATTCATTTTGCATGAAGTATTGCATATGAAGAAGCTTTGTGCAAGATGGGTGCTGCATTTGCTCACTATCAATCAAAAGCGCATCCGCATGAGACTTTCTGAACAGTGTTTGCGGCGTTTCAGCAAAGATAAAACTGATTTTGGGCGTCGATTCATAACTATGGATGAGACATGGGTTCACATCTACATGGCAGAATCAAAACTGCAGTCAAAGCAGTGGACAGAAGCTGGTTGTTCAGGTCCAAAGAAGGCCAAGTCGGTTCCATCAGCAGGGAAGGTGATGGCATCAGTTTTTTGGGATGCTAAAGGTGTTTTGTTCATTGATTACCTTGAAAAGGGTAAAACAATAAATGAACAATACTATTCCGATCTTTTAGACACCCTGGATGAAAAAATTCGTGAGAATAGGCCCAGTTTGAGGAAGAAGAAAATCATCTTTCATCAGGACAATGCACCTGCCCAAAAGAGTCTTTTGGCAAGGGGAAAATTAAGAGATCTACACTACGACGCGTTGGAGCATCCACCTTATTCCCAAGATTTGGCTCCCTCAGACTTCTATCTATTCCCAAAACTCAAAAACTTTCTTGCTGGCCAGCGTTTCTCTTCAAATAAAGAGGTGATTGCAGCTGTAGATGGATATTTTGCAGGCCTTCCAGAAAGCCACTTCAGGGATGGTATAATGAACTTGGAACATCATTGGACAAAGTGTATTAGTGTTCAGGGAGACTATATTGAGAAATAAAAATGATTTGGTAAATATCAAATTGGTTTTATATTTTTAGGCTTAGAATTTTCCAGACCACCCTCGTAGCCTGCTTGGTGAATAACTAAGTGGACGACAATGAGATATTGCATTACGAGAGGGTACCCAAAAATAACCGGACTGGCATTGTCGTGGGCGGAATTTGTGTAGTAAGCATTTCTGCCGTGAGGCGTTTATAGCACAACTCATTGTCAGTTCAGTGCCATCTGTGTTGTCGACCTGGCTTGTTCTGTTAATCTGTAGTGATTGTTTTTTCTAGCACTGTTTCGTTAATGTTTTATTTTTGATGATGGCAAGTTTAAATGAACAACGTACAGCTGTGAAATTTGTTTTCTACTGAGTAAAAATTCTTCCAAAACTGTTTTTATGTTGAAAACAGTTTGCAAAGATGATGCTATGGGTAAAACTCAAGTGTACAAGTGGTTCGCTCCTTTTAAAAATGGCAAGATGTCGACTGATGACAAACCTCATTCTGGATTTCCATCAACTACCTGAATCAGCAAAAATGTTGAAAAATTATTTTGGAGCTCGATGCAGCAAATTTTAACTGAAGATTTTGGAATGAAAAGGGTTGCTGCCAAGTTTTTTCCTTGGCGTCTAACTGACAGTAAAAAAAAAAATGTTGAGTAGAAACAACAGCTTGAAATTGATCCAGATGTTCTGTCAAAGGTCATTACTGGTGATGAGTCATGGTGCTATAGTTATAACCCAGAAACAAAGCAACAGTCAAGCCAATGAAAGACGTCATTGTCACCCCATGCAAAAAAGTGTCATCAATTCAAACAACAAAACAATGTTAATTTGCTGCCAAGGGCGTAGTTCATTCAGAGTTTGTTTCCCCACATCAGACCGTCAATCAAACCTTTTATCTGGAAGTTTTAACAATATTACGCAACAGTGTTCATCAAAATAGACCAGATTTGTGGCAGACAGGAGACTGGTTCTCCCATCACGACAATGTACCTGCACACAAAGCTGTCTCTGTAAGGCAAAAAACGCAAACAGAAAAGCATAATGTAGTTCTCACATACACAGCCTTTTTTCAGCAGGAGAATTCTGAACACACAGGGTAGGAGTCAAAGAGCAACTAAGCATGGGTTAGCAATGAGAAAGCTGGAAATAGTGGTAGAAAGTGAAACTGGGGCAGCACTGTGAGAGAAAAACAATAACACGAATAAAATAAAAAGTCTCATAGAAACAATAATAAGAAATGCATGTGGAAGAAAAACGATACAAATACTCAAAGAATATACATATCTGAGTAGCTAAATACAGTTTACGCAGTTGTTACTGTTGATGAGGAAAGGAAACAACAGACTTGGCAGGGCGGGGTGATGTGAAAAGGGAGAGGAAGAACAAAATGAGCAAAGAAGTGATGTGTTATCTCAGTGGGTGGCTACTACCAAGTAGGTATTCATTGGCAAGCTCATGCTGGTAAAACGTAGAAAGGTGTTCTACCAGCAAAACTGCCAGTCATGCTCAATGCAAAGCATTTACAAACAATAATAATCATAACAAAACAAAAAAAAATCTGATAATTACAACTCTGCTAAAACTAAACACAGAATCAAAAACTGAGACAAGTTTCCTGAAAATATTTGTGTAGCCTGCAGCTTTATTTTAAATGAAAACTAGAAAGCAAGCAATCCAGTTTGTCGAAACGTTGTTATTTTACAATGCTATCTGGCTGATCTCCTGTGAAGAATTCATCTCAATCCAGAAAGCATTTATCGCATTGAAATGACTTATTAACAAGAAAAATGTCTAAGTGGAATTAGTGTCCCACAAGTGTGGACTATTAAAATGATTGACAAAATATGGAGGAAACTTAGAATTTAAAGTTTGTTGATTCTGAACTAGCTGGATAGCATGAAAAAAAATTGTAAATGAGCCTTGATGCATTACTGTAGCAACATTATCAAGAATGTATGTCATGCACATATACAAAATTAGCATCGTGTATACTAGTGTTTTGTACCAAAATCAATGATTCACTGTTTTCAACTTATGTCCAACAGGCCAGACATTTTAAGTAATATGGCTTCTGGTTATGCCTCTGAATTACTGAAACTTGAAGAAAAGTCTTGTGAACATAAAAAAGGAATAGGTACAGTGAATAAAATTCTCAAGTGATATAACATTCATTTTTTGAATTAATAGATACTTAAAAAAATAACTACAATGATTCCAGAAATATTTTTAAATTGAAGATATATTTAAATAAACTCCAAAATATCATCTGTGAACATCAATACATTGTTACCAGCAGTTATGCCACAAGGCATAGACCTCTGGAAGTGTAGGATCTCTTTCAAAGCACATATCACAGTCACCGTCATATTTTATGTCACAAAATTGTGATCTAGAAACAAACAAAAGTTAAGCAGGGATACTAGGAGATGTTGGCCTTTTTCAGCAGAAACTCTCTCGCTGTCAGTAGCGCAAGGTTCAGACAGTATCATGGTGAATAATCAAAGTGTGAGCAGACTCCAAGCGGACACTTGTGGCCATTTTTAAGACATTTTAATGTTTCCAGTTGATCTGCTGTCAATATAACACTAATGCATCAGTCAAAACCCACCTTAGTTTCTAGCTTTTCAACACTTTCTGAAGTGAGAGATTTTGATGGGCACATTATTTGTTGTTCATCTTTAACTAGCCCTATTCTATCTCTGAACAAGAACAAAATGAGGAAAGAGGTGATGTGCTATCTCAGATTCAGACCTGGTGGGTGGCTAGTGCCAACTAAGTATTCATTGGCAAGCTCATGTTGATAAAAGGTAGAAAAGTATTCTACCAGAAAAACTATCACTTGTGCTTTCGATATATATCTGATCTGTGAAGACACATTCAAACAGCTGTCCACTTTACAAAGGGTCCACACTCAGCAGAGGCTTGGAGGAAACTGAACTGGGTAGTGTACCTGACATGCCGTACCAACTGTCACATCCAGTATCCTCCCCACACATTCCTGCTTGTCCTCAAGAAAATCGGTATTATTATTTTCCAACTGTACCTTCTAGTTTTAAAGTTCCCAATAATTTTGTTTATATATACTAATGACAAAGGAAAGTGAAAATGACTCATCACTATGGCCCGGATATATATGCACTTAAAACATGCATGCAAATATGCACAAAAAAGTCCTAAAATATGCACTAACAATTAAAAAATATGGACCAGCAATTAAACAACATGCACTAACAATTAAAGAATATACACTTATCAAATGATTTATTTTATGTCAACTCACTGATGATTCATTCCTTACAAAATGATGAATCACAATATGTTACCAAGAGTTTTTCAATGTTTTCAAAGGTCAAAGATTTTCTATTGTCAGACAAAATTAGTTTATAAACCGAAAATGATCGTTCCATGTCAACGGACGTTATTGTGCAATACTTGTATAATGGTACTGTTCGTAACATTCATCTGGCCATGACTGTGTGATTCCACTTAAATACTTATTAATTGATTCAATCTTTTTCAGTCCTGGGTTTGAATCCAACATCCTGCTGAGTTTACTTTTAACTTTTTCTCCAGTTTCACTAGGGACGGCATTTAAAGAAGAAATTGTTTTGTGAGGCAACTGAATAGACTCTTGAAGGGGTGCACCGCTAGTTTCTAGACCCTTAATAGCCTTAGAAGGTGACAAATAGTGTACATGGATGAAATTGATATCTCGATATACAGTATCACAATCAAATGCGCACTTTGCTTCACGAACACAAGCAGAATGCTCATCATCATCAACACTTGTGACTACATCTTTCACTTGATGGAAGTTCTCCTGGTAGAACAGCACTGTAGACAACCAAGTTCCCCATCTAGTGAGAACAGGTTCCGGTGGAAGAGAAACCTCAAGTAGACGATCCTTATAAAACTGCACATGAGCTGGTGCTTTTAGGAACACTTTTTTGCCCCTTTTTAACTGAAAGAAATAGAGAATGTATCTCTTCTACAATGCGATGTAATCCATGTGCCAAACATGTAACATGGATAAGATTGGGGAAAAATACTCAAAATGACTGACCAGCTTTTAACATATATGTAGCTGCGTCTGTGATTAAAACACGCATCTTGTAACAATAACTCTCCGATTCAGTAGATCACAGAAGTCGCAGAAATTGTTTACAAATCTTGCAATTGTACTGTGGTTGGTTTTCTCTAACATTTTGATTGAAAGTAAATGAAGTTTTCCAGGTTCTTCTAGACAAAATTTGCCCACTATAAAGTTCACTACGTATCGGCGACATGAATCGGTTGTTTCATCTACCAATGTCCAGACACAGTTCCCTCCTATGTCAGACCGAATTGAATCCAGGACAGAAGCATATAGAGAAAGCAAATAATTTTTCCTAATGGTGGATTCATCCGGTATCCTTTGATTAACACAATACTTTTGAAGAAATGTCCATGGATCTAGATTATTCAATTTATGCAGCGGGATGTTGCTGCATACAACAGCCTTACAAAGGTACGCAGGGAATGTATTAATATCAGACCGTGATACCTGAGTTAAAAGTAGCTGTAGCATGTTCGTACTCTTTTCAGATGTTTTAGAATGTTGTTCAAGTTGAAATTTTTTCTCGCATTTTATATTCTTCTCACATAATTGATAGTACACAACTTCACCATCACTAGAATAGTCGCTGTTGCTGAAATCCACTGCTTAATCAAAAATGATCTTGTGCATTTTTCTTTAGGCATTTTTGCAGTCAGATTAAACAAAACTATTCTTAGCACATGAACATTCCTGTCGACACAAACTTTGAGAGGCTACCGCTTTTGGAAAGGAATGTGCACATGCCTTTAAAAGTACAGAACCTTGGAAGCAATGAATGTATTCCGAGGAAAACTTGTTCGTGCCACAATTAGGGGAATATTCTGGAAAAGAAAGCCGCTGGCCTTCCTGGTAGTTGTAACAAGAACAAACACACTGGTGAATTACGAATATTCCCAGCGGGGGCGAATACTTGTGATTGTCGTCTTTTCAAACAAGAATTTGCCCCCCCCCCTTTTCCCCGTGAATGTTGCCTCTCAGGGCAGTAGAGAAGGTTGCCCCCACACAAATTTGCCATTTACAGCACCTGCAAACATGTCACTATGCGAGTTTGGATCAGGTAGAAAGTTCTCTACATGTGAACGCCAGTGTAAGAAAATCCTGTTTACTCCAAGAATTTGACAGACTTATTGTGGTGCCCAAGGATGTGCAACATACAGATACATTAGGCTTTTCAGTTTCTTCAGAAGTATCAGATATTTGGTTCTGAGATGAAATAAATGCTGAAATATGCACATATCCTTAGAGTATGCACTAACCCTCAAAATATGCATTTGCATATGCGCATATGCTTTTTTTAAAAATCCAGGCCCTACTCATCACTCACCAAAGCTGAAGGCTGCGACAAGTGAATAACTAATCTGACAAACAAAAACATATGAAAATATGATAGGATAGGTATTCATATATTAGGGAATGAGTCATGTAATTCAGAAGGAGTTCACAAGCCAAAGTTTATCACATGAGTGAGTGAATTATTGATATGTTGGGAAAGACTAAGATGTTCTATATCTATATGTATAAAATGAAAACCAGATAAACTTGAACTAGAAAAACTCAGAAACTACTGTGCATATTTTGTTGAGGTTTTCACCGTTTTAAAGCTTAGAATCTCAATTCAGTTGTTTGGAATGTCTTATGTTTCTGCATTACATAATGCTGGAGCATTAAATGAAATTCTCAACGTGTGGAGACAAATACCAAAGATGGAACCACTAGATGTGGCATCCTTCTTATCATGCTTGATGCTTCGTACTTACCATGCAGCTACATTGTCTTTGACCATGGCCTTTAGTGAAAGCATCAATAGTAATTAATAGTAATACCTATGCTGCACTCAACACTAAATAAAACTTCAAATATCCTTTCCTTTAATTCGGGAGATTTAGTTTTTAAACACCAAAAACAGCCGTACTGAATGCGAGAAACTAATAACAACAGAGATTTTCTTTGATCACGATCTCTGGCAGCACAATTATAATGTCTTTGGTCTTTGGCTAACATCTTTACTGTTACAATAATTACAATAATAATTATTATTCTAGATAGATTATATTCAATCATACAGATAACACTAATACTAGAATTTTCCTGGCATTTGAGATAATACTGTAGAAGATGACTAATATAGCTTTCATTCTTTTATTATAGATAATGTTTTTCAGTAATTCATTTCAACAAAAGGCTGAATATTTGGCGTTTGGAACACAAAGTGTATTCATTCACCTCACAGTGATTAATAAAACTTTGCATTACACCTTTAGTGTTGAAAGTATATAGAGTTTAGGAAAACTGAACGTTTTTGAATTACATTTTGTGCTATACATGTGAGTTTCTGACATAATCTAGCTTTTATTATAATCGATTTAAGGTCTCAAGATATTGAATATCAGCTGAAATATCTGGCATTTGGAGCTGAAAGTAGATTCATTCTATTCACATTAATTAATGAGTAGGCTGATGATTTTTAATATCAATAGAACTTCATATTAAACCTTTAGTATTGGAAATAAAAACAGTTTAGAACAATCTAACGTTTTTTGGTATCACATTCTTTGTTATACACGTGAGGTCCTGACATAATCTAGCGTTTATTCATTTTATATAATTTATTGCGTTGTTTAGTAATGCAATTTTTACAATGCGTGGAGCAGCAATTTGTAACTCGATGAGACAAATCTAAAGTAGATAAATTTTTCTTTTCATATCTGACTCAAGTATTAAAGACATATGGGTATAGTTCCTTGTATTTTTCGCAACGATCTTAGGGTCAAGTTTATATCGCAATGAGGTGAATGTTTAATTGCGAGTGCATTATTCCAGTTGCAGTACATACTGTAAGTTTATGATGAAATTAATGGTGTTAATTTATGCTACACGAACTAGGAATCCTCACGTAAACAACATTGTTATTACCCGAAATATATTTTGCGATGCATTTTGTATATTTAAGCGTTTCTGCATAGTTTGATTTTTTAGAGGTAATATTAGTTGAGGTTTTGGTTCGGTTGAAATGCACCTGTACCTGAACGACCTCATTATAGAATAAGGCACAAAGAATTTTGTTATTATTTGTAATTAATAATTTCGTAAGCACTATGTTATTAGCGACATATATCACTATGTAAACTACTCTCCGATTTTTCTGGTCCAGGCCTTGTTTCAACCTAACCGCTTGGAACAAACTAAAGCGCCAATTGTACATGTTCAGCGTATAGTTCCCTGTGACTTTGTCCAAGTTTTTTCTAATCTGGGTAGCATTTCAAACTAACCACCTCAATTCAGGGATACGATATTGCAACATTGAAGTTAGATAAGAATACATAATCTATCGGAAATCACACCTAACCATCTCAGTTGTGAGAGACAATTAATCGAGAAGTATAAGTAAATATAAAAAAATCTTCAATTTCGATTTATCTTATAAAGTTAAATGAGAATCCATGATGAAATTGAGGCATCTCGGTAATCGTAGAATGGATATATTTTCATATGCACAAGAGCTTTTTTGCTCTTGATGACATAGACAACGCACTTATTGTTGAATTATTTTTCATAAAAGTTAATACACGTTTCTGAGTAGACATTTAATGTTGTAGTAGGTAAATCAACGTGGAATTTGATTTCCTGAGTAGACGACTGAAATTTGTTCTTAGATCTGTGAGGGTAAATTCAAATGGTTTTGAGATACAGAAAATGAAAACTCAGTCAAAATATATTCAGCAGTTTTCAGATAATGCTAAAGCATTCATAAAATAAATGTGCCATTATGTCATAAGATGTTTGTCAAATTTTAACTTTGACTCCAAACTTTAAAATTCTGAAAATCCATTTAAAATGTGTATATTTTTGCGTAATGCTTGAATGAACAGACACACACAAGATACATTTTTATGTATGTGGTATATATTAATGCATGTGCGGTTCATGTTTTGATTTTCGAGTAGCAACATTTGCAGATGTTGTAATTAGGTTAAAATGTAGCCTGGACCTAAATGAAACAGACATTCCGTGTCAAAGCATCCAACCCACCCCATTTTTAGAACTGTGCAGCTAAATCACCACTTACTTTAGTATCGGAAATGGCTAGAACCAAATTAATGAAGCTTGCTATATATGAATAATTTTGGATGAATAAAAATAATGTATGGATAAATCAACTTCAACCCACCCCTTTCTTGGAAGGGGGCGGGTGAACCTAGATTTGCTTTAAATCGGGAAATGGATGGCGCAAATTCTATTAAACTTGGTATACATGTTTGAATAAAAATAGCGTATGGGTAAATCTACGCCAAATATACTGGGCAATGCTGGGAACTCTGCTAGTACATAAATATATCGCAGGTGGTGAGACAATTCATAATATAACAAAAGGGTACAGAGTGTTAAAACAAACAATAAATAAATAAATTTGTAAGAAATTTGTTACTAGTCAAATGATAATACTGATGATACGAATAAAAATGAGTGATGGGTCAAAAGGTGGAATTTTATTGGTGGTTGAGGCCAGGTTGGTGTCTGATATTCAGGATATTTTGGGAAGCAAGTTTCGGTCTCTGAAGTTCTGAAGCAGCAATGGTTCAGGAGACACTCTGATTGCTCTCACATTGAAACACTCATTGAGGTTATAAGAATTGTGGTAATTAGCATGTAAGGTATTCTACAGATTTATTTTTAAGTCACTTATGCAGAACTTAGAAATTTTATGTAAAGTAATTTTCAACTTCCTGCCTTTTCCTGGATTTTCCTGCATTCATTTCCACAGTGAAAACACATCATAAGAATCATTTTAAAGTGTGTTCATTATATCCAGAACAATTTAATTTAAGAGATTATAGGATAATGATGATTTGAATGAAGTAGATGCTTCCATGAATCATGGGATTTTAAATGGAGTCGAGGCTTTAATTAATGATGAGAATGTGTTAGGAATAGATGTTTCAATCAATAGCGACATTTTAAATGGCATGGATGTTTTGATGAAAAATGGTTTTTTGAATGATGTGATTGTGTCAATGAATGATAACATTTGGAAATTTGTTTCAAAGAATGTAAAGTATCAGAGAGGAGATTGGTCTATTTACCAAATTATAAGAAAATTTTGTGAGATGCAAAAAATTGTGTTTTCAAAAAGGCAGTTCTTATTTTGGTAAGAGTTTGTAAGGAAAAATTGAAAAAGCGGAATTAAACCATTGCATTGCCTTGGGGGGGGGGGGGGGGGCAATAGAAATCGTTTCCTCATCTTACAAACATGTTATTTTGGTATAGGTTTCACTTTTCTGTATTGTAAATATTTTTTTGTTCTCTGCAAGTTCAAGTGTGCTTTTATTTAACAGTGATGGTTACTTAAGAATGTAAGGAGATCCCAATTAATGGAAGATGTTAAGCAAATGACCCAATCAAGTTTTCTTTAGTTCTTTTTGTTGTTCCAGTAAGCTTTCATTCTTTCTGAAAAAGCTTATAAGTTCCCATTTATCTACTTTGTGTCTGAAGGTGACTCTTTCTAAGATGTCTGTTGCTCCTATGTTTTCACTTTTAAGATCCTTCCGAATTTCATTCAGCCAAGGATTCGGATTTTTAAGTGAAGATACATAATCTATTATCTTTTTTGTCAATCAATTTTCTGGTAGCCTCTTAAGGTGACCAAAGAGTTTCATTCGCCATTTCATGATGTCAATTTCGACGTTTGAAAACTTTTCTGTTGTGTTGATTGACTGTAGTCTGTAACCATCTTTAGTGAGTCTTGCTCCTAGAATTTTTCTAATGATTTTTCTCTCTACTTTTTTATTTCTTCAAGGTTATGTTTTCTGTTAAGTGTTAACATTTCACTTGCATAGGGGATGAAGATAAATGCAAAGAAGAGTCAGCTTATTAGATAAACAAATAAAAAACAAAAGGTTAACTATGAATATATGGTGGGGAAAGAATTGCTTGCTGAAGACTTGAAATGTAAATATCTTGGCATTACTTTTGATAACAAGCTTAACTGGGATGGACACATTGGACAGGTGGTAGGAAAAGTTTTCAAAGTTCTGCACTTGTTGGAGAGAGTGATGAGGGGATGTAAGGGAGAGGTAAAGGAACTGGGTTACAAAACTTTGGTGAGACCATTGCTCGAATATGGTGGTGTAGTGTGGGACCCTCATTTTACGTATCAAATACAGGAGTTGGAGAGGGTGCAAAGAAGGGCTGCTAGATTTGTTTCTGGAAATTATCGCAGAATGCAATCAGTGAAGGATATGATAAGGGATTCATTGCAAGACAGGAGGAGGATGAGGAGGGTCATGGGAGTGTACAGGGCAATACTGGCGATGAGGCATGGAAAGAGATTGCAATAGGTATGAAAAGTAGTGCATGGAAGGGAAAAGATGACCACAAGCTGGCACTCGATTTCAGGCACAAGGGTGTGGGAAGATTCTCTTTTTTAGGTAAGGGTGTCAGGGATTGGAATGAGTTACCAAGAGAAATGATGAATAATTTACTGAAAACTTTGAAAGAATTTAAAGATAAAATTTGTAGAGGGCAAATGTAGGTGGGTGCAGGATACTTTAGATTTAGTGCCAATTAGTGTTTGTTTTATGTGTTCTCGTGTTTTTGGATCTAATCCCCTTTCTTCTAAAATTTGGAATAGTGAAGGCCTGTCTATTGAGTCATATGCCTTTTTGAAATCCACAAATGTGCATACTGGGCTCACATTTTGATTATTGTTTCGAGGTTGAAAATTTGTTCAGGGCTGTTTGGTCTGAATCGTGCTTGATATTCTGGTAAGTTAGGTACTAGCTGCTCTTGTGTTGTCTTCAAAATACTGACTGAAAGAATTTTGTAGATGACTGGTAGGAGGGAGATCACTCTATAGTTGTTTACATCTGATTTGTTATGTTTTTTATGAAGTGGATGGATTAGAGCAATCTTCCAATCATCTGGGATTTTTGTTTTCAGTATGCCAAATGTTTTGGATTATTTGTGCAATTTCTTTGAGTGAATTTGGACCTAATATTTTTAAAGGTTCAGCTACAATTCCATCTTCTCCTGATGTTTTATTATTTTATCTCTATATGTGCATAAATTTCTTCTTGTGTTGGTGGTGATGAGTTCCCTGTTGTTATTTCAGATTGTATTTTCAGGAACCTGTTTTTGGGTTGCGGACAATTTTGGGTTGCGGGCAGTTTTCTTCATTTGTCAGGGCAAGGTTACCATTTTGTTTTTTAAAACATAGGTTCTGTGTTGAGTACCCTTTGATTTGGTGCCTGATTACACAATCAGCTTTGATGACATGCAACTCTCATGAAGGTGCCACTAGCAGGTACATTAGCTTTGTTGGGGGCAACATACTGAGTTCACAAAAATGGAATTTTTCAGAAACATGGGCAGTATTATGAACATTTGGATAGGGTAGCTATAGGCTCCCAATATCAATAGCCAACTTTTATGTGAATACTTTAAGGAGCAAATGCTAGTAGGTGCTCAGAAACTACCATCTTGATTTTATGGGCATATTAACGATATGTTCCTTGTATGGCAGCATTTGACCAATAACCCACAAGAATATTTAAAACACCTCAGTCGCATTATTGAGAATATCAAGATAACAATGAAGATGGATAAAAATCACCTTCCCTTTTCAGGTGAATGGAGAGAATGGCAGATGGTATCATGGGTCATTCCATGAACAGGAAATCCACACATACAGACCTCTACCTCAAAATACATAGCCACCACCATCCAATCCAATGTAGAACTGCATTGAAAACCCTGGTTCATCAAGCATCAGCAGTATGCAATAAATATAGTCTACCATCTGAAATGTGTCATCTGTGGGAAACCTTTTATAGAAATGTCTACAGCGAATCACAAATAAGTTCAGTTTTTATAAGATACAGGAAGAGTCAAGCCTTTCTTCCATTTGTTGGATCAACTATGGCAAAAATTCGTAGGATCTTTTTTTTTAAAAAAAAAGTTAGTTTGAAAACTATCTTACAGCCAATTGCCAAGATTAGGTATATACTACACTCACCGAAGGGCAATTCCTTGAG
Source organism: Vandiemenella viatica (assembly GCA_031002005.1). NCBI lineage: Eukaryota > Metazoa > Arthropoda > Insecta > Orthoptera > Morabidae > Vandiemenella > Vandiemenella viatica. The sequence continues at coordinate 36,156,029 of CM061920.1, read as the reverse complement.
AATGCAGGAAGGTTACATCAGATAAGCAATGTGACAAATAAGTCGAAGTTGTTTGGAACAAGCAAGTCATGCTCACCTAGGTAAAACAGAAATGTCAGCAGTGGCCAAGCAGAGTACTGGAATGGGACATGTCCTTAACTTTAAAGCATCAAAAGTATTTGCAAGCACAAGTGTTTACTGGTAAGTATTACATCTGAAAGCCAAAATCTCAGATGATACAGTCAACTTGGATTTCAACCGAGCAGAGCCTGAAAATCATTGATTTAATCAATGATACAGTGACTAAATTTGATAGAAGGAAGAGAGCGTGGGAAATGTCAAGAATCTATGCACCTAAAAAAGCCAGTGTCACTGGTCAATCAGGGGCGAGACGACGCATGGCCACTGCACACATAATGGCAGCAGCCCAGGGCCGCATTTAGGCTCTGTGGGCCCCTAGGCTATACATGTGGTGCGGGCCCCCTGTCGGCAGTGGCTGGATTCTTAAATTTCGAAATTCGACCTAAAAAATTTATGGGCGACCTTTTTTTTTTTTTTTTTATCTCTGCTACCTGCCCAGGCGAGGGTTGTGGGTGGTGAGGGACCCCTCTTTGTGGTGCGGGCCCCTAGGCTACAGCCTATGTAGCCTATGCTTAAATGCGGCCCTGCAGCAGCCACTTGACAATAGCAACAAAAACAACATATTATATCACTGGAGTCATTCAGCTAGTTTTCTGAGCAAAATTTTATTTAACTAAAGTACTGTACACAGAACCAAGGGGATTACTTTTAAGAATCCAGGGAAATAAAGAGAAATTTTCTGTAGTAAATGTCAGATACATTTTAAACAGATCTTGTACAAGGCTAAAATATAATGTTTAATACCTTTCACATATGATATAAACATACCTCACAGTTGTTGTAGTAGAAAATACTGGCAACAAAATTTTGGAACAATATTTTTTTGTTCTTTGAAAGAAGTGACTCTGTTAGAAAATAAATTACTGAATCAACAATGCTTTTGTCCTCGTCACAAAGCATGCTAATCAAATTGAAAAAGAAGCTTCCTTTCAACTTCAGATAATCCTGCTGCAACAGCTGAATTAATTGCACCAAAGTATTCTCTCGAACAACTCCAGAAGCATCTTTCAAACAGATGCATACATCAGGAATCAGTGGTTCAACCAAGGAAGTATACCTGTAAAGAATAGTTAAATTTTATTGTCTCCCAAAAACAAGTATAAAAATACAATATTTTTCTAAAGTTCTTATTATTACTACCATAAAATTCAGAGAGATTTAGAGCAAAACACTTTCAGTGAACAGTTTTGGTCTATTTTTTACATTAACAAATTCAAATTGTAAAAGGAACCACCACTTACCACAGACAATGGCAGGAAACCACACATGAACAAAAAATTCAATAAATTATTAAAAATTGTACCTTTATCCAAGTGAGTTATTTTCAATTAATAAACTAATCTAAATTTACTTATACTTCTGTTACTCTTTCTCCTGCTCATCACCCACTAATGTTATTCAATTATCAGAAGTGAAAAATTCAACCAAAGGAGGCTGTTGGTTCCCAAATACTGTCTGCTGTTTTGTTATTTAAAACTCAAGTTTTGGTCTATCTAAGAATGTTTATTCTGTATAAGCCGAACCTTTCAGAAATTCAAGAACAATTAGTATGCAGGAAATTTCAAACATATCTAGATCAAATTTAAAAAAATAAAAGTCATATCATATAAATTCTCTCCCCACCTGTGGTTGAATCCCCATCCTTCCCTCGTTTCAACTTTGATTCTATTCATATGGTAGATCTGATGCGTGTTTGTGTTTTTGTGCTTTTTGTATTCATCTGGTCCTCCTACCTTTGTCTGTGATAAGAGATGGGTTATTTTCCATATCCTATATTATTACCAATGCTTAGCTGCAGTTTCATTGCCACTATTATCTAAATAAAATGTAAGCAGAGTTAAGAAAAAACACTGAAGGTAGTAATGTGTATTAATTTTCTGTGTGAAATAGGTGTCCTAAAAATCACTCCTCAATCCTCCAAATAACAATGATGGTACAATGAGGGACAAAAAGCTTGGAATATTTTAAAAAAAATGGACAAACAACAGCCAATATAAGAACAATGACGATGAATATCTGAATAATAAAAACAACACAAGTCACAAATTAACAAAACTAAACACATGGACTTTTTCATCTCAGCTAGGCTTCACATATGGAAAGAAATATAAACTTGAATGCTTCAGCAAATATTTAAACTGATGAAAAAAGAGGGGGTTTAAAAAATCTGTTTAAAATAAAGACAAATATATATTTCTCAAAATGAAATAAACAGAAAATTTAAGAGAAATTTTTTTAAAAAGTTTTAAAAGAAGTGAAAACATTCAGAAAAAGAAAAAAACTGTGACTGAAACATGCAGCAGTTTGGAAGAGACAATGGAATTGCGGAAACACGAAAGGTAGGCTAACACTAAACATTCTGAGGGTAAAGGGAGACAAATAAACAGCAAAAGTTATGTAAAAATTGTACAGAGCTGCTTTCTGGAACATCCATGTCCAGTAAAACTTTGTAAAAAGAGAAAGATTATATATGAGACTGATAACAGGCTTTTGTGGACTATTTTCTCAACTACAAGTAAATCTATTAGTATAGATAATATATTTATAACAATGCAATTTAGTTTTCACCATATGCTTTTCACACTATTTTTTTGAGCATCTTCAATGATGCAATATTACATAACGTGAGAACACAACTATGAGATTGTGAAACTCATGCTGTTAGCTGGGGGGTTAACTTAACAACACACAGTTCGTACTGTAACAATAATGAGAATGACCGTTGCCTCTGGTACAAGTTATAATTGAATAAAGCAGTTGCCACACATTTGATATAAACATCAAGCATGAAAGGTTCAATTAAATGAAAACACTATACACAGTCTATAGTTCCATGAGAAATTATAAACTTCCAAAAATAGTTCTTCTACAAAAATTCTTAATTTCCGGATAAGGCTATCAGACAGACTATTCCATTGATGATTGCAGATTAAACTCACTCACAAGAGAAGACAAGCCTCCATCCAGCCCCCTTAACAAAATGAAAGTATAACTATTGCATTATTAGAACAAACTACAGCTATCACGACCACAAGGAGCTGTAGCTCCACCAGCAACACACGAACTCACCTTACTGTAGACTGCCGAAAGAATGCTCATCCGCGAAGATGGCTACCTTCTATTATCAGATCGGTTGTCTTTGTAATGTCAACTTTCTACTTTGAAAATTAATATCTCACTAAGTACTTAATATCTCAAACTGTAATTAACACATGGACTTCCTGGTAGTTTATTCAACCTGTCTGAACCTATCTTAGTCCACAAGGAAGCTTCTATTAAATTAATCCCAATTTCTCTTACGTCATCAACCTTGGCACATTTTTCAATAATCACTACAATACATTTCAAAGATCTCATTTACCTTGCAACATTCTTTAACTTTCTAATACAAGCAATATATAATTTTAACCCTCTTGATTTTGTCTATCTTCTGAAGCTAATTTCTTACTCTTCTACCTTCTTTACTTTAAATTTTTATTTTAATTAAAAATCCTATCTATCCTTTCTCTAATTAACTAAAGTTTAAAATATTCTCAAAGGTGATGACTACACCTGGTGATGTGACTTTTTGCATTTACTAGTTATTTAAAATTTTAGATTCAGTTCTCTCTGGCCTGGTGGGTTAACAACATCAACAAATCGAATATCTTCCAAACTAAATTTTTCTGAATATGATAAATACACTTTAAAATGATTCCCATATTGAATTTTAGCAATGAAAAGGAATGCAAGAAAAACTGTTGTACTTGAAAAACTAACTAAAATTTCTGTCTTCCACAAAGACAGTCTTCAAAACAAACTCTGAAGTATTTTACTACTATGAACACTTGATAGAAACGCTTTACTGTATTCCATCTATGGTTTTAACAAAACTTACAGATATATTACAAGATGTTAACTATACACAAGGGTATCTTCATTCCATGCAAGAACATAAAAGATAACAACGACTGGAACATCCACAATCCAAACTGAAAGTAGTTAACAAGGTTTCAGGAATCAAAAAATTAGATGAAGTGTAGTTACTATCCTCCTCAACATTTTTCCCACACATATCATTTACTGCAGTGCTACAATAACTATGCGATGTCATTCTGTTCTGGACTAGGTTCAATAAAGAAGTAAGAATTGCATCCTTCCACTAGCCAGGGAAATTTCTTTCACGCTATACAGAATGGAAACTATTCAAGAGTTACTTCCTAGATTAACAGCCAGACTGTAACAGTTTTTACTATCACAAATAGCCGTAAGCAGTGATATATGCCAAATTGAATTCTCATATCAAAAAAGAGCAATTATATGATTTGAGGTCTGTTGATAAGAAGTACAACCCAGCTCTCACATTTGTCGCCTTCAGCCTCGAGAATGTGATATCACAGTAGATGTCACAGAGCAATATGATCAGCCATCAACTGGTTTGCCACTAATGATACAATTCTGTTTAGGGCATTGAACACTGAGAAATGAGTACTTCAGACTGACAGGAAACGTAAGTCTCTCATGTTTGGAAAGAGATATAGCTTAAGGTGATCAGAAACTCACATCAAAATCCTTCTTGCTCTCCTCAATTGTTCTTCAACATTCTGTCTTTGTAATCTGAAACACTATGATTTTTAGAAGACTGACTTATCTTCAGTCCGTATAAATATGTATCATTAGTGACTAAGTCAGAGTCATCAGTTTCAGGTAATGTGGGTAACATTTTCATCAGCTTGGTATAGTATATTTCACCTCACTTGTACCACTGCTGATTCTTCATGTCCCTAAAACACTTGTGTTGAGGTATTTTAACAAGTATGTGGTGGTACATTTTTTTTCTCCAAATTCCTGAAACTTTGATATAAGCTGCTTTAACTGTGTAAATGTATGGGAGACTAGTGACTAGTGACAAGAGGCAACAAAGATGTTTCTTTAGATGACAGCAAATTTTACAACTCGCCATTGGCAGTAGATTGGTGTCTGCATTTGCTCTGGCCTGAGAATGATGTGCTTACCTCAGCAATCAGTACCTGTGACACCTACAATACATTGGCTCGCTGTAAGGGGTTATACAGGATGATTCGTACGTCTTTCCAGGATTTCAGACATTTATTGTGAAGTGGTTCTAATAGAAAAGAAAAAGTCATGTCTATAGATACAGAACCTCTCCCAGTTTTTGAGGTACCTTACAAGTCCTCATAATACACCGTTGTAAGGTGAGAAGAAATGTCTCTAACTTTAGAAGATGAATCAGAAGTCCTATGAGTAAGCATAATCCCTAATATTAATCAATGATCTTAGAGACGATGTTAGTAGTCGTTTGAGATTGTCCCCTGATGATGCAGTTAACTGTAGGAAAGTAAAGTGTTCTGCTGATTGTTTAGAGATTTGATGTCACCTGATATTATTACATTATGGTATGACAAATGAAACCTTAAGTTAAACTACAACAAGTTCAAGAAAATGCACATAATGAACAAGAGAAAATTATATCTCTAAGATATATCATATATTTTCAGTTCTTGAAAATGTTGAATATTTTAAGTACCAATGTGCAACATTACAAAGCAATATGAAATGGGACTAACATTTAACATTGGTCATTGGAAAAGCTAATTCTATGCTGTAATTCATATGTCAAATTTAAAAAAAAATTATAACCCACCCGTAAAAGAAATAATGTACAAAAATATTTTTCATCCTCATCTGGAATATATTGCAGTATCACTTGAGATGGATTAATAGTATTAAGAATGAGCAGGAAAGAACCGTACGATTTGTAGCCATTAGCCACAGTCTACACAAAAGTATCACTCTGTTGACACAGAAGTTGGGCTAGAATTATCTGTAAATAGAAGAAATAGTTTCCACATGTTATTTATGAATGTAGTGAGAAATTTCTCCCACAAATGTGTTTGAGTCACAATGAGAGAATAGACAACATCAGGGGAATAAGGTGCCATATTGATGCCTATAAGAATTCTTACTTCCCTTGAGCTGTAGGAGATTGGAATTTTGGCAACTGAGATTAGTTCTGGTTCAAAGCATCCCCTGTCATCTACACTTTTCTGAAAACTGCATAGTATGAAAGTAGATATACAGCAAAGTTACATGCACTAAGGTGAAGTTACTGAGACACGAGGATGCACTGGAAATGATTTTCAGATATAATTTCCCACTGTCTGGTATGATGGCACTGGCAACACATCATACTGACATGGTGCTTCTTCAGGAGCTTCATATGCTATGAGCTTCACCAAAATCAATCTCTCTTACTTTCGAGGACAGTATGACACCATAAGTCAGAAGCTTATTAGACAACGCTTTTTACAATTCCTTAGAAGCTGACCCTACATCCAAAGTAGTCAAATCTGGTTCATCCAAAGAGACCATCATGACTTACCGAAAATCTGCAGTAAGAATAAGCTCTTATCCCGTCATCAGTGCATTCGGTGATGCCATGTACCAATTTAAAAAATGTTTTCACTAAGTCCACTTGTGGGCCATTGCACAGACCACATAAGGAACTCTGCTGCATTTTCACAGATGATCCAGGGATTGATTGCTTCAGATTCCGAGCTCAGGATTAGCTTTGATGCTGTATCTCTGATCATACGAGTGGCTGTGACCCTAAGATTGTGGAACTGCAGATCTTTTTTAGATCTGATGTCTACATACTTAATGGGAGGTATTACGAACAAACCAACAATGTGGCCATGGGGACGCCACTTTCTTCAGTGGTGGCTGATTTATATGTGGAGGACTCTGAAGAAATGGCCTTGGAAACTGCTCCACTGAAACTTTTCACTGCTGCAAGGATGACGCATTCATAGTATGGCCATATATTTTCTTGGCATTTAAAGAATTCCTGGACCACCTTAATTCAGATGGAGCCCAATCTTCGCTGAGCTGCTTTTTGTAAGTAACAGACTTCTACTAAATCAGTCTAGGCAGTGAGCTTACAACACCTGAAGCTTTCCGCACATGATGAAGGTAGCAGATCCAGATGTCGAAACATTGTGTTTTTATGACACTATCTGGCTCTACACTCATGAAGCTTACATTGCACCTGAATTCAATTCATTCGAACATACACTTCACTATTGAAGTTGAGAAGGATAGGATGCTTCCATTGCTGTACATGTTAATTAATCATAAGCCAGGTGAAACTCTCTCTCTTAGCATTTACAGGAAACCTACGCACATGGACCAATATTTAGGGGCTACCAACTTTCAGCACCCAGACCAGTGCAGGACTATATTGATCAAGTTGGTTGCTTGAGTGCAGGCCATCTCAGATGATGATAATCTGCAAGATTAACCTAGACAACTTCAGTAGATATGGAGATTTCTCGCATAGTATGGCATAAAGAGTATCTTTTGATGACTAGCAAAGACACAAAATATGATGCGCAAGCTGAAGAATGACCCTGGCCTGCAAATTCCTGGAGTTTATTCAATCCTGTGTGAATGTGGCAAGATATACATTGGATAAACTATCCGGACTACCGAGAAAAACCACATCAAGCACCAGTGGCATCTTTGCTTGCTACACTTCAACAGGTCCACATTAGCTAAATGTGCTGAGGAAAATTTCCACAGAATAAACTTTAACAGGACTGATGGACTTCATTTTTCTGGGATTTAATAGTTAGAGATTCATTGGAGGTAAGGATGAGCAGCAACAGCATGAACAGAGATAGTAGTCTTGTTCTGAGTGAACTGTGGAAGTCCATCCTCCATTATCTGCAACAGCAGCGTGTAAGACATGCACACTGGAATTGTTGTAGCAAGAGAGCCGAGACGTAGTGTTCACTGTGTATCTCGTATGATGCCTAGACAACGTGGCTGCCCCATGGGAGAGTAGTTTCCACAGTGAGCCTTGTGTGTCTGCTAGCCACCATCATTCAGAACTAACTGCGAGGGATTCATAGTCAGTGGCATGTTGTCATAGTAAGAACTTTGACCTGCCACTTCATCTGAAGAAGACAGCGAAGGTACCTGTCAATATGTTGTGCATTGTAGAATTTGTATACCTGAACATCTGAGAAGAACTTTTAGGCAGCTCAACCATCTGTTTCATTTGGATAGGTAAGCACAACAACTACAAAAATTATTTTATTACTATCAAGTTCCTCCATTAGGGCAGAGCCAAATTTAGATAGACTACAAAAAGAAACAAAAATACGAGTTCTTTTAGAAAAGTATCTGCCTTTATTAATTTATTTAAAAAACCTCATGGATTTGAATGAAGCATGCTTGCATGCGCTGACCTCAAACCATCGTGCACATGCGTGATTTTTCCCCACCTGTCGATAGCATCATTTGCTGGTAAGCAGCATTTGAGTGAGGTTGTGTGTAGTGCTTTTGTCAGTTTTTAATTGCAAGAAAAATGACAGAATGGCTGGAGCAGCACTACTGTATCAAATTTTGCCAGAAACTGAGAGACAGCCAGGTGGAAACCATTTGGACGATTCAGATGGCTTTCGGTGACGATGCTATGGGCAACACACAGATTAAAGTACAGCTGGTTTAAAAATGGCCACACATCGGTGGAGAGCAAGCCACACTCCAGTGGGCCATCAACATGCCGAAATGTCCAGGTGCCAAAGTGGACACTGTGGCGATGCGGGACCATTGTGTGACTATCTGAAAAATTGTGGAAGAGGTGGGCATCAGAACTTTTTCAGCACATTCCATTGTGACCAAAGATTTGGCCATGAAGAGAGTGTCAGCGAAATTCATGCCGAAGCTGCTAATGGTGGCACAAAAGCAACTTCGTTTTGAAGTCTCGCAGAACATGCTGGACTTCACAAACAGTGAGCCCAGCTTCAATGAACACCATAACCAGTGGTGACGAGTCCTGGGTTTACGGGTATGACCCAGAAACTTAATCCCAGTCGTCCCAGTGGAAGCATTCCATGTCACCAAGACCAAAGAAGGCCCACCAAGTGCACAGCAAAGTGATGCTGACTGGTTTCTTTGACTCCCGCGTTGTGGTATACAATGAGTATGCAAAGGCAAACAATCACCAAAGAGTACTATAGGCAAGTCCTCTATTGCCTATGTGATGCTGTGTGGTGCAAGAGACCGGAGAAATTGGTGCCTCCATCACGACAATGCTCCAGCACATTCCTCGCACTTGATTCAGACTTTTTTGGTGAAAAACAAGATTCCAGTGGTTCAACAGGCTCCTGAAACTTCTCACTGTTCCCCAAATTCAAGAGGCAATTGAAAGGAAAATGATTTCAGACAAGAGACAGCATTATAGCTGCAACAACAGCAGAGCTAAACTCCATTCCGAAAGAGGCTTTCTCGAAATGCTTCCAACAGTGGGCGGCACCACTGGGACGAGTGTGTTGAGTCCCAAGGAGACTACTTTGAGGGTGATTAGGTTTTCAACACTCCATGTATGCCAGTTTTCTTTTCCCAGCCAAAGGTCGGATATTTTTCTAACAGACCTCGTTTATTTAAAAATTCTGATTTAGAATACATAAACATAAAAAAGTAAGAAAACCCAATTACTACATTAGAATAGCAAACACCAAAATGTATGAAATGTCTCAGGTAATGTAAAGCCTGCTTTCCTCTGCCATCTCTTCCACCATGGTGATGACTTCTTCCTCTATTCCCAAAAAGAGCACACCAGAAAGCTTCCATTACATCCTATATAATAAAATGCATTTATCTGATACTCTTCAAATGGGGGAAAAAAAGCAAAAATATTAACCTGTTAAAAAAAAGGAGGCACTAAAAAAATAATAATTATTTATTATGTACCAATGTTTTTGTTTTTGACTTTATGAATCATTGACATTGAGGTAATTGGAGGGAGGGAAAAGAATGGGAAGGAATTGGGGCATGGTCTTTTGAAGGAAGCATCCCAGAATTTCCCTGGACTGAAATGGGGAAACCATGGAAAACCCAAATCTCGATGACTGGATGGGGATTTAAACTAACATCCTCCCAAATGCAAGGCCAAATTGTTACTATTCACCCTCAATGCTCAGTGTGTACCATTCTTGTTTGGCAACTTGCAGTGTTGGTTTCCAATAGATACTGCTGACTCAAACACACAAACATACAAATAAAAGAGTTGATAAAGAAATAAACGAGCCCCCCACTTCTCTTACATCACATATTAACATTAGGCATCAAAATAAAAATCATAATATTGTAAATTCCAAGTCAATAAATAAACATACCTTATACACAAATCTGCTAAAACACTTATTATATTTACTTTCACAGTCACATTTTCAGTTTTACGTAAGACACAACCCATTAAAGAAACAACTTCTTTTGCCAAAGTATCATTCTGAAGGCACAGTTTTCCCAATGTAATGATAGCAACTGGTTGTAAAACACTCTTCTTCAGCCAATCTGAAAAAATAATCAGTCGTTAACATAAAAACCGAATAGAATTTGGTGATCAAAAATACAGCAACCTTGGAAAACTGTTATTTTTTATTTCAATGAAGTCATCATGTGTGTACTGCCATCTTTCACACATGTGAAATCATCTTTACTGGTCTGCTGACTGGCAGCTAATGAGTCATCTCAAGTGCCATAACCCTCTTTTGTAGTGCATGGTTCTTTCTGCAGCCTGTGCCTGTAAATCAAAAGGCCGATTGCAATTGGCATGTATGTTAGGTCTTCATTGTGGCCCACTGATCCTAGCATGAAGCCATTTCATGGTGGCAGCTGCCTTTATCCCACTGCTGCCATAAAATGGGCTTAGGGTCGGCAAACAGTTGCTTAACTGAATAGATTTGTCAGAGATATTAGTTTTATTAAATTTAGTATTTTAGTGTATTAGCGATTTTCTTGATTTTCTCCTTAAGAGCCCATAAATTCTTGATTGGGTTCATGTCTGGGCTATTTCATTACCACAGAATAGCACTAAGAATCTGTGTCACTTTATTTGATTTTTTCTTCCATCTAGGTCAATATAGGCAGGAACTTCACAGATTTGATCAACATGAATGACAAAGCAACAGAATATTTGAGAAATATTAATTTTAATTTCTGACAATCGAGTCTCCCTCATGTAAATTTTTCTATGAATGTAATCAATATATTTTGTAACAGATGAGATGTACTTTTCTGTGACCATATAATAAACAAATAAATAGATGCAGAGAAAGTGCTGGAGGCAAGAAATGGGAAGGAATTCAGCAATGTCATTTGAAGGAACCATCCTGTAATTCAATAGGGAAAATCATGGAAATCTCAAGTTTGGATGGCCTGACAGGGATTTGAACCCCCATCCTCCCGAATGCAAGGCCAGAGAGATCCATCCATACTCTGCAATTCACAAACATTGTGGGTGACAGAGGGTGCTAAGCACCAATCTTAATTCCATGCATAATTAATCCCAAATAGCATAAGGAAAGAAAGAATATATAAAAGCATCAGTACGACATGTTATTTCTTGAATCTTATCCCTACGGTCATTGCAACCCAAATAGGTTGGCAGAAGAAGTATCTCACTGCACTCGTAGGTCATATAATTTTGCATATTCTCCAATAAATTCAAACGCAAATGACGTCATATGTTTCCAAATGATCCCAGCCCAATCTATGTACCAACTCTGTGACGCTTTCATAAGGGCTGTAGCAACCAGTCATGAATCGAGCGGCTCTCCTCTGTACCCTCTCCACTACAGGTGGGCAAAGTGACTCACTAAAAAGAGCGGCGCTCATTTGATCAGTCTGAGAAAAGAACTAGTTCTTTTCAACGGTTCACCAGTTCACTAGCTCAAAAAGAGCAGTTATATCCATTTTGAGTTTAGTATCAGTTCATTTTATTTACATTTAGACTGATTTCTTAGGTTAATTTCACATCGGTTATTTTCATTTATTTTTTTTATTTATTTTGAAACATTTTTGTTTCTTAAATACAACCGGATTACTTTCACACAGAAAAGCCCTTTCAAAGCGTCAATGAAATATTGTTCGGATTGCTGGGAATATTTGAGAGATAGTTTGAGAATAGTTAGTTTTACATTAATTTATTTACAGACACAAAGTACAATCAATTTTAAAGAACTTTTTGCTTTAAATGAAATGAAGGTTACTGTTCACAAATAAAATTTTAGTTATTTGCCAATTCAGCAGCCTACTTCATTTTTCAATACGAATCTGTCGAGAATTTGGGAATAATCTTTCACAAGGCACACTTGTAGTCGTTATACACAAAGAGAAGCAGAAAGAGAAGCAGAGCGAGATGTCAGATTCAAAAGAACTAGCTCCCCAGTGGCACTGCTCCACGCTGTGCTGAGCGCTGGAATCGGAGAACGCCGCGATCGAACTAGCTCTTCCCGCGCCGAGCGCTTGGGATCGGAGAACGACGCTAACGAACTAGCTCTTTCCGCGCCGATTGATTAGGATCGGAGAACGACGCAAACGAACTAGCTCTACCCACGCCGAGCGCTTGGGAACAAAGAATGACGCAAACGAACTAGCTCTTTCCGTGCTGGGCACTGGAATCGGAGAACGTCGCGAACGAACTAGCTTATTTATTCATTTATCAATCTTGTTTCATGGATCCCTGCTGAGGAAGGACCTCTGGGATGTGAAACATGTCATGGTTTATACACATACATACAATATGAGTCATAATCATAGTAAAAACAAGTACATGTTCCAAAGACAATTAAACAGAACAACAATAAACATTCATTTTTACAACTGAATTTTGCAAAAGTTATATTGAATACAATTAATTAATTTGTTCAAATTCTTGAATCGAGTAGAAGGAGTTGTCAATAAAATAATCTTTCAGTTTTTTAAAAAATATATCTTTATTATCTGCAGACTGTTTTATGCTCTTGGGAAGTTTATTAAACAGATGTATACCAGAATAATTAATGTACTAATGACAGAGATGTTAGTGTTTTGTGCAAGTTATTTCTGTTTCTTGTATTGAAATTGTGTACCTCTGAATTAGAAGTAAACAGGTTAAAATGATCTATGACAAAGCACATGAGAGAATATATATACTGAGAAGTCATTGTAAGAATATTGAGGTTTTTTTAAAAAAAGTTGTCTGCAAGAAGTTCTTGGTTGTACCCTACACAACATTCTAATAGCTCTTTTCTGTGCTAGGAAAACATTTTTACTTTGTGAAGAGTTTCCCCAAAAAATTATGCCATATGACATCACTGAATGAAAATATGTTTCGTTAATTCTAGATCTGCTGTTAGAGAAAGTGTTCGTATTGCAAAGGTAGCACTACTTCTTCAGTAGTGAAGTGATATGTTCATGCCAACAGAGTTTCTCATCTATTTTAATACCAAGGAATTTTATACTTTGTTTCTAATACTGTGTTATTTTTATAGTTTACTTGTAAATCTGGCAGTGCATAATTTTTTGTTTTAAACCTAATATAATGTTGTTTTTTTTTTTAATTTAATTTTAATGAATTTGCCTTAAACCAATTTGCTACTTCACTAAGTACCTCACTTACATTAAATTCTAGATTGCTGTTTGGTGTTTTTCTCACAGTCAGGTTAGTGTCATCTATATCTATAAAACGAAAACCGGACATAATTGTTGTTTAAAAACTCGGAAACTACGGAGCAGATTTCGATGGGGTTTTCACCGTTTTAAAGCTTAGGATATTAATTTAGTTGTCTGGCATGTTTTATGTTTCAACGTTAAATAATGCAGGAACATTAAATGAAATTCTAAAAGTATGGTAAGAAATACCACAGAAGAAATCACTAGATGCAGCATACTTCCCACTAAACAAACAACTTCAATATCTCTGACCATAGCCTTTAATGAGCAATTTACAATAATAATCATTTTTTCACACTCCACACTGAACAAAACTTGAAATACTATTTCCTTTAATACGGGGTGTCAAGTTTTTAATGCCATCGATGGCCGTATTGAATGTGCGGAATTAATAACCAAATTCAGTAGAGATTTTCTTTGCCCACGATTACTGGCAATGTCTTTGACCATCAGCTTTTGTCTCTGATATCAATGTTAGTGTTCTGTTAATAATAAAATGAACGTTTAACTGATGGTTTTAACAAAGTAAAACATGACTAATGTTTTTACTACTGATTATGTTTTTCAGTATTGAATTTTGTATTTTTGCATAAAAGACTGAATCTGTATATCTAAAATTTCAGGTGATTGGAGCTGATAGATTCATTCCGTTCGCAGTAATTAATACATACGCTGATGGTTATCTTTAGAAGTTTGTATTAAACCTTTAGTGTTGAGAATAATAACGGCTTAGGACAACTGAACATTTTTTGGTATTAGGCTGCAATTCTGCGCTATACGCGCGTTTCTGAGGTAGTCTAGGTTTCATTCATTTTATCGTGTTATTTAGTGATTTTTAACATTAACAGAAGTTGGTGTTATTTTCTTACTGTTGGAAAGTAACCCATTATGACAACTGAACATTTATTGGCATTACATTCTGCGCTATATACTTGAGTTTCTGACTCAATCTAGCCTTTATTCATATTATAAAGTATTGCATTGTTCAGTATAGCAGTTTCAACCTCTACCGTGGTGCCGTAATTTGATGATGAATTCTTATATAACTGAATGATACAGATAGTAAAAACAAATTATTTAAATAGCTTAGTACTCGAGATATCGAATGTCAAAAATTATTTACAGCTATAGTATTCTTTTCCTTTTCACGACGATTTTCTTCTGCTTCAAACTACGTTTCAACTTGACCACAACCATTAGAAAGAAAACAAAACACCCTTTATAATCTTACATGTCCTACGTGTAGTGCCTTGTAACTCTGTCGAATTTTTTTCTGGACCAGGTTGCATTTCAAACTAACCACCTCAATTTTGGGATTAAATATCTAAAGAACAAAGCAAGATTTCCCAATATTTTACTCTTCTCTTTCAATGTGCCTCGTCAAGTTAGATGATAATACATCATCGATTTGGAATATTTGAAATTTTTTTCACGTCTAGGCCGCATTTCAACCTAACCATGTCAGCAGTGAGATAACATTTAACGAGAAGTGTAATCGAGATAGATATATATATATAAAAATATAAAACTTAAATTTTCATTAGTCCTGTGGTATTACATAGCAATCCTAACGGAATTGCAATGTAGTAATTAATATATACACTGATCGTTTTTATCATTAAATGCATGTATGAAACCTTTAGTGTTGAGAATAATAATGGCTTAGGATAACTGAACATTTTTTTCATATTTAGGCTGATGGCTCTTTGGTATTAAGCTGCAATTCTGCGCTATACGCGCGTGTTTCTGACGTAATCTTTTATTCATTTTATATTTTATCACATTGTTTAGTAATGCTATGGTTTTTAACATAAACAGAAGTTTTTGTTACGTCCGTACTGTAACCTATTATAACAACTGAACGTTTTTTGGCATTACATTCTGCGCTATACACTTGAGTTTCTGACATAACTAGCTTTTATTAATTTCATAATTTATTGAATTGTTTAGTAATGCAGTTTTTATGTCAACCGGTGCACCGCAATTTGATGATGAATTCTTATATAACTCAATGAGACAGATAGAAAGTAAAAAAAAATATACATCTCGCTTAGCTCTCGAGATATCGAAAGTCAAAAATTATTTATAGGTATCGTTTCTTTTCCTTTTGAGAACGATTTTCTTCTACTTCAAACTACATTTCAACTTGGCCACAACCGCTAGAAAGAAAACAAACTTCCCATTGTACATGTCCAGCGTGTAGTACCTTGCAACTTTGGAGTTTTTTTCTGGTCCAGGTTGCATTCCAAACTATCAGACTCAATTTAGAGATACAATATCCCAAGGACAAAGCAATATTTTACACTTCACTTTCAATGTGTCTCGTCAAGTTAGATAAGAATCCATCGTCTCATTTAACGAGAAGTGTAAACGATACATATATAAAATCCTCAATTTTGATTTGTCTTGTGGTGTTACATAAGAAAACATCACCGAATTGCAATGCCACAGTTGAAAGATTTTTCATAAAAGAGAATTCATATGTTTCTGGTTGGACGAATACTGTTATAGTAGTAAATCGACATGGAATTTTGTTTCCTTGTGAAGAAAATTAAATATGTTCTTACGATCCACGATGGTAACTTCAACATTTCTGAGATACAAAAACTTAACTCAAACGGCAAAAATCTGTTAGGCGAAAAATGGGGTGTAGAGAAATTGCAACAGGGGCATGTGCTCAATCGCAATTAAATTAAACAATAAAGTGAGCTTGATGGGTGAACGGTAGCGCTCTTTTTTAGGTAAGGGTGTCAGGGATTGGAATGAGTTACCAAGAGAAATGATGAATAATTTACCGAAAACTTTGAAGGAATTTAAAGATAAAATTTGTAGAGGGCAAATGTAGGTGGGTGCAGGATAGGGGGAAGATGGGTGTGTAGGGATATTGCCACCGGAGCCTGTGCTCCATTGCAATTAAATTAAATTAAATTAAAGCCCTGCACTCAAGAACACCTGCATTGAAATCCCCGTCCGACCATCCAGTTTTCAATTTTACATGGTTTCACAAGCAAAATACTCAGGATGTTACGCATACCTCTTTGGCCCGGAGCTCAACATTAAATTTTTCCTTACTTAAAAGCTTATATAAATTATCACCAGATCTATATCTATAAAACGAAAACCAGATAAATTTGTCTTATAAAAACTCAGAAACTATGGAGCGGATTTCGATGGAGTATTCACCATTTTAAAGCTTAGAATATCAATTCATTTGTTTGACATGTCTTACGTTTCAACATTAAATAACGCAGGAGAATTAAATGAAATTCTAAACTTATGATCACGAATCCCAAAGGTGTAAGGATCAGATGTTGCATACTGCGTATTAAACATACAACTACAACTTCTCTGACCATATGCTTTAATGAAAGCAATAAGATAACTTGAATAAAATTTTCTCGGGTAACTAGCCGAGTTAGAGATTGTGACCGCCGAAACGTCGTGGTCAAACGATGGACTAACTCGGCTAGTTACCCGAGAAAATTTTATTCATTTACAACGCCGAGAAAATCTCCAGTCTTACAATAAGATAACTTTACAATAATAACTATTTTGCACACTAAACAAAGCTTGAAGTATTATTTCCTTTATTTCGAGATATTCAATTTTTAAAAGTCATAGGTAGCCGAAGAAACAACAGATTTTCTTTAACCACGATCTCTGAACAATGTCTATGGCTATTAGCAATAGTCTTCTGTTTACGATGATGATATTCTAGATTCACATTTGATATTTGTATAAAAGGCTGAACCTGTGGAGTTAAAGTATCTGGTGTTCGAGGAATAAGTATATTTACTTCGCAATGGAATCCAATGTGAGTTTCCAGCATAATCTATCGTTTTTCAGTAATCTAATAATGCAATTTCTTAACCAAATTAATGAAGCTTGATATACATGAATCTTTTCGGACGAATGAAAATAGTGTACATGCAAATAAACTTCAACTCACTTGTTTCTTGTTAGGGGGCGGGTAAATCTAGGTTTGCTTTAATTCCGAAAAAAGTTGGTGCGAATTTTATGAACCTTTGAGCAAATGTTTCTCACTGCGTGAATAAAAATAGGGCACGGGTAAATCTACGCCAACTATACCGAGCAACACAGCTAGTCTGCAAATAAAACACTCTTAACTTTGTCAGATAAGTTTCCAGGAAGGTCATTCACGTACAACAAGAAGAGGAGGGGTCCTAGGACAGAACCTTCTGGATTTCCATGTTTTACTTTCTCCCAGTCTGATGAAGCCTCTTTACTAATTTTAGGATCAAAAATGGACTTCGACTTTCCATGTATGATTTAAACCATTTACCTGTGGTTCCATAAATACCATAGTATTCCATTTTCTACAAAAGTAATTCATGATTTACATAGTCAAATGTTTTAGCAAGATCACAAAATATTCCTACAGGGCTCATTTTAATATTCAGTTCCTCAAATGTGTTATTTAAAAATGAATATATAGACATTTCTATAGAAGATCCTTTTTGGAAACCCAAATTGAGATTTACTGAGGATATAATTTTGTTTAATATGTTTTATTACTCTACAGTACATTACTTTTTCAAAAATCTTTGAGAATCCTGAAAGTAATGAAGTGGGACGGTAGTTATCTAGACATGTTGCTTCTCCTTTTTTGAACAACGGTTTTACAACTGCATATTTTAGTCTATTTGTAAACACACCTTCCATTAAGGATTCATTACAAATGTGGGCAAGTACACGACTGATAACAATCTGAACATCTTTTCAGTAATTTGTTTGAAATATTGTCATAGCTGGAAGAATTTTTAGGTTTTAATTGTTTCATGAGTTTATTTATTTCTGAGACTGTTTACTGGTGGCAATTGCATTTCTACAAATTTATTTGGGAAAGCAGTCTGAAGAAGCCATAGGGTACTATGTGGAGATTGCTTTTCTATGCCTAATTTCTCTACAACTGAAGTAAAATGTTTGTTAAATATTTCACAAACTTCCCCTACTTCACTATGAACAGATCCATTTTGTTCTACTTTTATGTCTTTACAGTGATTTACAGATTTTCCTGTTTCAGCTTTTATTATAATCCATATAGTTTTCATCTTATTGCCTGAATTCTCTATTTTCTCTGATATATACCTGTTTTTGGCCTTTCTTATTACATTTCTTAGTATTTTAGAATAAAGGTTATAATGAGCTTTCAGTGTATAGTTATCTGATTCTCTTACTTTTAAGTACAGGTCCCTTCTTGTTTTACAAGATACTCTAATACCCTTTGTTATCCATCTCTTACCCAGTTCGTTGTTTGGAGTATTGACAACTTTCCTTTTTTTGAAACTTCCTTCGAAAAGTGTTAGAAATATATTGAGAAAGGAATCAAATTTTTCATTAACACCCTGTGCATGGTACATTTCTTACCACTGTTCATTATTTAAGGAATCTATGAAATGTTTTATATTGTTTTCATTAATATTTCTTCTATATACCCAACTTTTCTTTATCTGTTTAATAGTGTTTCTGGACTTGATACATAACTGTTCCATGATTTTGTGAGGTGCCACATCAAACAGACAAGGATCACTACAGGTCCACAAATATTGAGATGAAACTTAAGAAATAAGCATGGTCTTGACTAATTGTATTAAATGAGCATGTAATTGGCTTGAATAAAGCTGCCCAAGAAGGTTTTTTAGTTTTTTTTATTATTTGTGTATGAGTGTGACACCAATTTTAAATCCTTTTACAGACTCTGATTCATCATTTTTTACATCAGTGTCTGCAGTCTACTGGAGTACCAAAAACAGGTCGATTTGAAGATTAATAGACAATTAAGGTAGGTTATTAATACAGTATTACTTCTTATACTACAATAATTCGTCAATATTAACTATCAATGAAGACACCAAACAAAACTAAAAGGAATCATATATTTTTATGATTAGAAAAAATTATAAATATACATGACATATATGCACTCATTGACAATATTCTACAGAAGAAAGCAGTTGTTTACTATGAACATCACTTACCTGTATTTGGTAAATTCTCTGGAAACAGAAACTTCATAATCTTGTGTTCTGTCACTTGCTTTACTTTCCCAGGACAAAACTGGGAAACTTCACCAATCATAAAAATGCAGCATGTAAATTGTGATATATCTGGAACTTTTCCGCTATCAGGATGGTTCTCTTTAATATAGTCTTCACAAATCTATAAGAAATTAACAAAAAAAAATAGTAACAATGAAATCAAGTCGCTAAGTAGTGGAAAGGAATCACATTAGGATAGGGAAATGCGTCACCACTTACCTTTAGGTGATGGATGTGGGGCGCGAACACATACAAAAGACACGAATAATAAAGAAATTTTCGGGATAAACCCTTCGTCAACGGGAGAACATTATGAGAGGTGGGCGCAGCTGGAGACAGTATATATATATATATATATATATATAATCAAGACACTAAGTAGTGGAAAGGAATCAAATGTAATTTACCAGTTAACATGCAACCACTGCCTGGCTTCATATATAGGTTTGACCACAAATCCACTCTCCATAAGAATGAATGGCCACCGACAGATGGTGTTCACACAACCCAAAGCATCCAGTTGCTGCCCACGCCATAACCCATTGTAACAGCCCTCATACCTGAACTTTAAATAGAATTGTATTTAATGAAGTATCTGTAGTGAGCTTAAGTTTGCTTGAATATGATCTAGTATGTTTGTTTTGCAATTTCTTGTAAATCAGTGTATACAGACTTTATTTTATGAAAAGAAATTATTGAAAGGCCATTTAATATGTTTAAGAACCGAATTGTACAAGAGAATTGTTTAAATGTGTGTAATTCCAAGTATTAATGCAAGTTACGATGTCTACAGGACAATTTTCTACAGTTTAAAATGATTTCTGTAAATAATTTTGTGTTTAAATATCTTTAATTTCCATTTCTGACCATTTTTTAATGATGTTAAGTGATTATGTATTATTTCTGATTGTTTTTAATATGTTTAATTGTTTGAGTAATTGTTAATGTTCGAGAAATATCTCGCGGAAGCTTTTGAAGAATTCCAGAAAATACGATAGAGCCTATATAAAGAAATCAGGACAGTTTTTAGTTTACAGTTAGTTTTATACAGATTCACTTTGGAACTGCCAAAGATTGCATCAGTAGTATCTCTGGATTGTATCTTTGCATTTAAACAATATCGCTGATGTTGTTTTCAAAATAAACAAAAATGTTAAACTGAACTTTATGGTGGACTATTTAATTAATTACTATATTAATTAAACCCACCGAAGAACCTGACACCATGACTTGAATAATTTCAACTCGTTTCACAGTACGTGCTATCAGAGTTTTCCCTGATAGCAGCAGTTTCTCTGAACTCAAAGGTGGGAACTTCCCTACCAGTACAAACTTGGCACAAGGCAACCACCAGGTCTCAACTTGAGACAATACCAGGTCTTTATTATTATTATTACCATTACATATGTTTAACCTTTTCTAATCCTCTCTTTTCCACTACCTATATTGAACCACCACTAAAATAAGGTGATGTTTACTTCATAAAAATTATTATTTTAGTATTATTTTTTTAAATTTGTATAATATTTTTAAATATTTATTTTTTATTTTTTTCTTATTTAGTTCTAATTATATTTTGATATTCCTACTGACCAGAGATTAGTTTGGATATTCATCTATGCTCAGGTATTAGCTCTGAATCACTGCCCCTCTACTTTTCCGATGTTTGAATTTACCCCCACCATTTTCCCGACCGGCGGCCTTTCTGTGAGGCAGTCTCCAGATGCGCCCACCTCTCATAATGTTATCTCGTTGACGAAGGGTTTATCCCAAAAATTTCTTTATTATTTGTGTCTGTGTCTTTTATGTGTGCTCGTGCCCCACATCCATCATCTAAAGGTAAATGGTAGCCCATTTCCCTATCCTATACATATATATATATATATTTGAACATTAGGATAGGATAAAAACCACCGCTTACCACAGAAGAGGCTTCCTGCGGTGTTGGTACACGAAACAAATTCAAACACACATAGAATATAATTTTCGAGCCATCGCTCTTCATCAATAGGTGTAAGATGGCTGCACACAAGCGGCTGGCAGCCAACCGCGTAAGCTACGATGCCGGTAGTTCATGAAGAGGGGAAAAAACAACATGGCAGGAAGTGAGGGTGTGGGTAGAAAAGCATAGGCTGGAAAATGATGATGAATAACAAGTAGAAAGTAAAAATGTACATAGGGACCCCATCACGGCAGTGCAGTATACCTCAGTTAATGGTCCTAAATACATATTAAGTAATGGACACATGTGCAAACAACTGAAATATATATTATATATATTCGGAAATTTGAAATTAAAAATAAGTAAAATCCGAAGCTACAATCTATAAAGATAGGGTACGGTGAGCGTTGGTTATATGGGAGAAAGTGGAAGTGAGGGGGATGGGTGGGAGGAAAATTGGCGGTATCTTAAATTTAGACATGGATTGTCTGGCCCCCAGTTGGTACTGATAGGCCAGTACCCACCTTCTAAGTTCTGAAATACTGCTTTTATCTGAGAGGACTCTGATGGCGCGGACTGATAAACGTGCTAAAAAAGTTGGTGCCATGTGTGGTGACATGATACGATACAGGGTGGTCAAGGTTCTGGGTGTCCATTCGTTATGATGGCCAGTGAATTTGTTGTGAGTCCAATGTATGAGACTGGGCAATGGTTACAAGTGAGTTGATATATAAGGTGGGAGGATACACAAGTGGCAAATCCTGTGATGGGAAAGCTTTCCCCAGTTACGGGGTTGGTTAAGGTGGTGGAAGGCGGGTGCATACTGCATAATTTGCAATGGGGTCTGTTGCAAGGAAATGAACCTTGGGGCTGTCTCGCAGGCTGAGGGACCCCGTGTCTATGGACCAAGAGTTGGTTGAGGTTTGGAGGTCTGCTGAAGCAGGTTCTGTGTGGGTGAGGGAGGATTTTAGGAAGGAGGTTTCTCATCTCAGGGCAGGCTCGGAGGAAGTCGTAACCTTGTCTCAAGACTCCGTTGACGGATTCTAAGCCTGGGAAGTAACGGGTGATCAAAACAGGGCTATGGTGGGTTTTAGAGAGTTTTCGATTGTTGATAGGTTGAGTGGGTTGTGATGTGGCACGTGAAACCTGTTTGTGAACTAAATCTGGTGGGTACTTGCAGGAAATCAGGGCTTCAGAAATATTGCTGGCATATTGTTGAAGGGCTTGTTGATTGGAACAAATGTGACTACCCCGAATGCCTAGGCTGTAGGGGAGGGAGCGTTAGATGTGGTGAGGGTGGCAGCTATCATAATGAAGGTACTGTTGTAGGTTGGTGGGTTTGATATGGACAGCTGTGTGGATGTAGCCATTAGTGAGGGAAATGTCAACATCCAGGAAAGTGGTCTGTGTATGGGATTAAGGCCATGTGAATTTCAGGGAACTGAGGGTATTAAGTTTATTGAGGAAACTGAGTAGGTTGTCTTCTTCCCCGTGGGTCCAGATTATGAAAATATCATCAATGAATCCGACCCACAAGAGGGGTTTCAGATGGGCATCAGCTATGAATGATTGTTCTAGGTGGCCTAGGTAGAGGTTAGCATATGAGGGAGCCATACGAGTGCCCATGGCAGTGCCGCTAACTTGGTGATAAATTTTCCCATCAAATGAAAAAAAGTTGTTGTTTAGTACTAGCTCGGCCAGGGTGATTAGGAAAGATCTGGTGGGAAGGCTATTGGGTGGACGCTTGCCTAGTCTCATACATTGGACTCACAACAAATCCACTGACCATCAGAATGAATGGACAGAGACAATCAGTACACACCCAGAACCCTGACCACCCTGTAAAGTATCATGCCACCACACATGGCACCAACATTTTTAACACATGTTTATCAGTCCGCACCATCAGAGTTCTCTCAGATAAAAGCAGTATTTCAGAACTTAGAAGGTGGGAACTGGCCTATCAGTACCAACTGGGGACCAGACAATCTCCAGGTCTAAATTTAAGATAGCACCAATTTGTGGCGAGACAGTATTAGAACCATGTATGTATTTGTGTTAAGCGGTTGAATCGGAACAAACCAATTGTCGAGAATAAGATGTGAGGTGCTAGTCTGATTGTTGGAGTCAGTCTGCCGCTGACCGTCTGGGAGATTGGTCGCGAGTGTCTGCGTGCCCGGTAATAGTTTGGCCACGCGCCTGGCACTACTGTGTGGAGCAGATGCAACTTTATATAAACACCATTTTCAAGCAGATAAAAAAATAGTGCTACGTAAAGATTAGTACATTTGTAGGAGTTGAAACAAGGTGTATGACCCAAGTGATGATAGTGTAGTTCCAAACTTGCAAACAGGAGAAGCAGCGCCACATAGCCTTTATACACGCTCGAGTTAAAGAAGTATAATCATTGGTGGTGGTGGTCTGGTATGTGTGTATTTGGATTATAAATCGGAAGAATATAAATATGGCGACTTTATGATTCAATAGTATAAGAACCTGCAATCAAGTAATAACCAGTACCCCAACAATTTCCCCACCACCAGCCAACATTATCCTCACAAATTTTCCTCCCACCCATCCCCCTCACTTCCACTTTCTCCCTTAGAACCACCGCTCACCAGAGCCTATCTTTATAGATTGTAACTTCGGATTTTGCTTATTTTTATTTTTAATTTCAGATTTCCGAATATATATACATATATTTCAGTTGTTTGCACATATGCCCATTACTTAATAGGTATTTAGGACCATTAACTGAGGTATACTGCACTGCCACGATGGGTCCCTATGTACATTTTTACTTTATACTTGTTATTCATCATCATTTTCCGGCCTATGCTTTTCTACCCCCACCCTCACTTCCAGCCATGTAGTTTTTCCCCCACCATGAGCCACCAACATTGTGGCTCACGCAGTTGGAAGGAAAGAACTGTCGTGAGGTAATATTTATATGGACAGGACAGATAAAATACACCCAACACTCACCAAAGCTGAAGGGAGGAGGGCAGCAGCAACACAAAACAACATACAAACACAGAAAAAACAATATTTTGGGTAAACACCCTTTTTCAAGTTAGCAGAAATACATGGCTGAGCTTGTGCAAGCCCTGCGTTTGACGCAGACACTCATAGAATGAAAATACCTGTCAGAGGTGGTAGGGGAGCAATGATAATATAACCGAAAGTATAACTCACAAGTAGATTAAATGGGAAAAAATAATAATCATCATTAAAAAAATAAAAATATAATAAATAAATGAAAATTTTTGAAATAAGGTCTATAAATATATATAAATCTATTGTGCTGGCCAGTGATGGGTGTACAGGGTGAGGATGGAAGATATCGGAAATTAAGGCCTGGGGGATGTCTAGTCTGCAGGAGACCTGTGGAGTTCAGATTGGGATCTGGTATTTGGAAGTACTCAATACCAGCTCCCAATCTGAACTCCACAGGTGGGAATTGGCATATCAACACATCCTGCAGACTAGACATCTCACAGCCTTAATTTCCGATAATATCTTCCATCCTCATCCTATACACCCATCACTGGCCAGCACAAGAGCTTGTTAGAATTTACAAAGAAAATAGGGGAGGATAGCTGGAGCAATAATAAGCTGTTGTACAATATTGCAAAATCCAAAAGGAACACATTTGAACTCATTAAGGCCCTGGAAAAAGAAGACGGAACATTTATCTGGAAAGGAGATGCGGTAAGGGAAGAGATGAGGAAGTATTTTGAACATCTGCACAATGGGAATGGAACAACAAACAAAGAAAAGAGCAGTTCAGGAATAGGAAATCAAGGTGGAAGTATAGAATCCCCTCTTACATGATCAGAAGTCAAAAAAGCCCTGAAAAGCCTGGCCAAAGGCAAATCACCTGGCCTAGATGAAGCAAATGCAAATATGATCAAAGCAGCAGGAATCTATGGACTTCACTGGATATATAAACTAATGGACACCATCTGGAAGAAAGAAGTAGTCCCGTCTGAATGGACAAAGGGAATCATAGTGCCAATATCTAAAAAGGGTAGCCGAAGGAACTGTAACAATTACAGAGGAATAACTCTTCTATCCCAGGGCCTAAAGCTAATGGAAAAAATTATAGAAGGTATGCAGAGGAAAGTTATCAAACCGCACCTTGAAGATGAGCAGTATGGATTTAGATCTAACAGATCAACAACAGATCTCATCTTCACTGCTCGGATAAGGGAGCATGCATAAACCATGTAGCTCCATTTTGGCCTCCTGTATTAAGTTTATTGAGGAAACTGAGTAGGTTGTCTTCTTCCCCGTGGGTCCAGATTATGAAAATATCATCAATGAATCCGACCCACAAGAGGGGTTTCAGATGGGCATCAGCTATGAATGATTGTTCTAGGTGGCCTAGGTAGAGGTTAGCATATGAGGGAGCCATACGAGTGCCCATGGCAGTGCCGCTAATTTGGTGATAAATTTTCCCATCAAATGAAAAAAAGTTGTTGTTTAGTACTAGCTCGGCCAGGGTGATTAGGAAAGATCTGGTGGGAAGGCTATTGGGTGGACGCTTGCCTAGTCTCATACATTGGACTCACAACAAATCCACTGACCATCAGAATGAATGGACAGAGACAATCAGTACACACCCAGAACCCTGACCACCCTGTAAAGTATCATGCCACCACACATGGCACCAACATTTTTAACACATGTTTATCAGTCCGCACCATCAGAGTTCTCTCAGATAAAAGCAGTATTTCAGAACTTAGAAGGTGGGAACTGGCCTATCAGTACCAACTGGGGACCAGACAACCTCCAGGTCTAAATTTAAGATAGCACCAATTTGTGGCGAGACAGTATTAGAACCATGTATGTATTTGTGTTAAGCGGTTGAATCGGAACAAACCAATTGTCGAGAATAAGATGTGAGGTGCTAGTCTGATTGTTGGAGTCAGTCTGCCGCTGACCGTCTGGGAGATTGGTCGCGAGTGTCTGCGTGCCCGGTAATAGTTTGGCCACGCGCCTGGCACTACTGTGTGGAGCAGATGCAACTTTATATAAACACCATTTTCAAGCAGATAAAAAAATAGTGCTACGTAAAGATTTGTAGGAGTTGAAACAAGGTGTATGACCCAAGTGATGATAGTGTAGTTCCAAACTTGCAAACAGGAGAAGCAGCGCCACATAGCCTTTATACACGCTCGAGTTAAAGAAGTATAATCATTGGTGGTGGTGGTCTGGTATGTGTGTATTTGGATTATAAATCGGAAGAATATAAATATGGCGACTTTATGATTCAATAGTATAAGAACCTGCAATCAAGTAATAACCAGTACCCCAACAATTTCCCCACCACCAGCCAACATTATCCTCACAAATTTTCCTCCCACCCATCCCCCTCACTTCCACTTTCTCCCTTAGAACCACCGCTCACCAGAGCCTATCTTTATAGATTGTAACTTCGGATTTTGCTTATTTTTATTTTTAATTTCAGATTTCCGAATATATATATATATATATATTTCAGTTGTTTGCACATATGCCCATTACTTAATAGGTATTTAGGACCATTAACTGAGGTATACTGCACTGCCACGATGGGTCCCTATGTACATTTTTACTTTATACTTGTTATTCATCATCATTTTCCGGCCTATGCTTTTCTACCCCCACCCTCACTTCCAGCCATGTAGTTTTTCCCCCACCATGAGCCACCAACATTGTGGCTCACGCAGTTGGAAGGAAAGAACTGTCGTGAGGTAATATTTATATGGACAGATAAAATACACCCAACACTCACCAAAGCTGAAGGGAGGAGGGCAGCAGCAACACAAATACAAACACAGAAAAAACAATATTTTGGGTAAACACCCTTTTTCAAGTTAGCAGAAATACATGGCTGAGCTTGTGCAAGCCCTGCGTTTGACGCAGACACTCATAGAATGAAAATACCTGTCAGAGGTGGTAGGGGAGCAATGATAATATAACCGAAAGTATAACTCACAAGTAGATTAAATGGGAAAAAATAATAATCATCATTAAAAAAATAAAAATATAATAAATAAAAAATGATATTTTGAAAATTTTTGAAATAAGGTCTATAAATATATATAAATCTATTGTGCTGGCCAGTGATGGGTGTACAGGGTGAGGATGGAAGATATCGGAAATTAAGGCCTGGGGGATGTCTAGTCTGCAGGAGACCTGTGGAGTTCAGATTGGGATCTGGTATTTGGAAGTACTCAATACCAGCTCCCAATCTGAACTCCACAGGTGGGAATTGGCATATCAACACATCCTGCAGACTAGACATCTCACAGCCTTAATTTCCGATAATATCTTCCATCCTCATCCTATACACCCATCACTGGCCAGCACAAGAGCTTGTTAGAATTTACAAAGAAAATAGGGGAGGATAGCTGGAGCAATAATAAGCTGTTGTACAATATTGCAAAATCCAAAAGGAACACATTTGAACTCATTAAGGCCCTGGAAAAAGAAGACGGAACATTTATCTGGAAAGGAGATGCGGTAAGGGAAGAGATGAGGAAGTATTTTGAACATCTGCACAATGGGAATGGAACAACAAACAAAGAAAAGAGCAGTTCAGGAATAGGAAATCAAGGTGGAAGTATAGAATCCCCTCTTACATGATCAGAAGTCAAAAAAGCCCTGAAAAGCCTGGCCAAAGGCAAATCACCTGGCCTAGATGAAGCAAATGCAAATATGATCAAAGCAGCAGGAATCTATGGACTTCACTGGATATATAAACTAATGGACACCATCTGGAAGAAAGAAGTAGTCCCGTCTGAATGGACAAAGGGAATCATAGTGCCAATATCTAAAAAGGGTAGCCGAAGGAACTGTAACAATTACAGAGGAATAACTCTTCTATCCCAGGGCCTAAAGCTAATGGAAAAAATTATAGAAGGTATGCAGAGGAAAGTTATCAAACCGCACCTTGAAGATGAGCAGTATGGATTTAGATCTAACAGATCAACAACATCTCATCTTCACTGCTCGGATAAGGGAGCATGCATAAACCATGTAGCTCCATTTTGGCCTCCTGTGAACCCCCCTCCCCCCCCCCCCCCCCCACATAGCCCGACGTGGCTTTTCCCTCTACCCCCCCCCTCCCCCCACACGTAGTATGTAGCTTTTTTTTCCCTTTTGATTCCAGTAGACATTTTGTACTGTTTTCTCTTGTCAGACTATTGTAAATTACATACAGAGATAACTAACTGAGGGAAATAAATATTCACATGCTGTTGTGAGTTCAGTTACTTATTTTAACCGTCAAAAATGTTATGAAAGGAAAACTACGTGGCCTGGTTTGGAATCCCCCCTCCCCCCACGTAGCCCAGCGTACCCTTCCAGCTAACCCCCCCCCCCCCCCAGACCGAGCCACATAGTTTGTGCACGGTCCCTAATAATGGAAAAACATTGGAGAAGGGAAGAGATGTCATATTTATTTTCTTAGATACTGATAAGGCCTATGACAGCGTACCTAGAGATATTTTGGGAATGCCTGTTAAAACAAAAGGTACCAACAAACTTGATCACCAAAGTTAGAATGCTTTATGAAAACTACCAATGCATCCAAATTGGAGACTGCTATTCAGACTGGTTTGTGACTACCAAAGGTGTTCAGCAAGGTATTGCCACTGTTGTTGATCATGTAATGGACGAAATTATGAAGAGAGTAAAACAGCAATTCAACCTTAATGACTTCATACCATTTTCATTTGAAGATGATGTTGTGATTTTGGGATATACAGAAGAGGAGGTACAACAGAAATTGAACATCTGTAATAAGAATTTTATGGAAGTTGGCATTAAAATAAGTCACACAAGAACAGTGGTAATGGCTATCAGCAGTCAGCATATCAAGTCTGTTATTTATCTGGAAGGTGAAAAATTGAATCAGGTTGATAATTTTCAGTATCTTGGCAGTAAAGTGACCTATGACAATACATCCCTGAACAAAATAACCAATAGAGTATAAAGGGGAGCACAGTTCTATCTTCAACTTAGGCAACTTCTGTGGGACAAACATATTCCAATTACAGTCAAAATGTCACTGTATAATTCAAACTTCTTACCCATTACAATGTACAGCCTGGAACTATGTACCACTACCAGCAGAGATGAAAACAGACTCCAGGCGGCCGAGATGAAGTTCCTGAGATCAATAGTAGAGAAAACCAGAAGAGAAAAAATCAGGATTGAAGTTATCTGTAAACAGATCCCAGTCAATGAAACAAAAAATTGCCAAAACAAGATTGTAATGGTTGGGACATGTCAAGTGGATAGACCCAAAATAAACAGTGAGGATATTGCTGGAAAAAGAACTGAAGGGTAAAAGACCAAGAGGCCGGCCAAGAAGTAGGTGGTTTGGTCTCATGAAACTGGACCTACAGGAGAAAGGAGTATCATGGTCCAGAGTCCAAGAAAAGGAAACATACTTTGACAGACAAAGGTGGCGAGCACTCTTACACTACACCTGGGAAACTGGAGACAGATGAAGAAGATGATGGATAATGTTGTGTGCATAGCAGTAGCGTAGCTAGGTTAACAAGGGCCCCGCTGCTAAAAAAAATATTGGGGTCCTCATGCCAGAGCAACCTTGTCTTTTAGCTCTACCAAATCGTGTGAGGTTTGCTGGCACGGGCTCCCTGAGCTTTGGAGGCCCTCTGAGCTGATCTTGGGGGCACCCTGAAGTTGGGGGCACCCTGAAGTTGGGGGCCCAGGTGCATGGCACCACCTAGCCCTCCGATAGCTACGCCACTGGTGCGTAAATATATTTGACGAGTTTGTAAGGTGGAATGATGAGTACGTGCACCAAAGAGAGTATCTTTGGAGAGGAATCAGTCAGATGGAGTGTGAGTGGGTCAAAAATGGGGTGATTGTAGGAAATTTCTCATAAGCTGCTGGTGTTTTATTAAGTACATAATAAAGTAGCACTGAAATGCAGGATAGTAAAAATTAATTGGAATTGGATGAAATAAAGTATTCTCAGAGTAGTTCAGTAATAGGTACATACATGAAAAGCAAACATATATTCAGATAATTCAAATATACACCAACAACAGTTGAAAAATAATTTTACTATATCTGAAGTAGATTTCTAGGCTAATTAATCATTAAAGAAGATATTCAAATGAATACCTCTAGAATATGAATAGCCCATTTGGTATCTGCTTGTTCTGGGGTACTGGCACCTCTCCTGGCAACAACGGCAAGAATGTCAACTGCTGGACCAATTAGTTTGAGAGGTAGTTTCATAGCAGCGAGAGCAGTTTTCAATTCTTCAGCAATCTTTTCCTGCTCACCTTGTTTAAAAACATCCCAATTGTAAAACATTATCTCCAGTACAAGCACTAATGCATATTCCTTTTCCTAAAAAAAAAAAAAATAAATGAAATTTCATTTAATTTTTAAATCCAGGTTTGAAACTACTAGTAACTGCTCCTGAAATTGCTCTTAAAAGAATAGTTAAATCATTGCAACATACACCCTAAATTACCATTCAGCAATAACTGAAAAAATGCATCCACCTAAACATAATAAATAATAGAGATGCCAATTAATGTGATTTTTAAGATTTTGAGTTTTTAATCTCCTAAAAATCATCCAGCCACTTGCATACCTTAATCTATTACTTGGTCTGCATTCTACCATAACACTTTCATAAAAACATATAATATATGTTACATATTATGTAAGACACTTTATGTCTGATATTATATAGTCATTTTTTCCTCATTTAAAACTGCTATTCAGTAGTATAATTTTATGACAGTTGAATCATCCTGTTAATATCATAACAATTTAACACATTGTGTAATAGTGTAAAATCATCACTGAGAGTTATTCTAGCATACTGTTTTCATAACAGAGTTTCAACTAAAGAAAAACAAACTGGTTTGTTATACTGGCAACAAGAGATTCTGCTCAGACCAGTGAAAGGACAGGATGAAGGTGCATTTTTCATATTGCTTCAATTAGGGCAGATATAAAGTTAACTGCTATTACAGGCAAAATTAGTTTCTTTTATTTGTTTGAAGATTATGTTGGGATAATCTTTCTAGATGATAAAATATAAATCTGTCAAATCAAGAAGAAATCATAAACATTAAAAATGATTTTATACAGAAGGTAAGCCTCATGCTTAACCATTTTAACTAGAGAATCATGCCACCTTCTTCACTATCTTCTTCTTAATCCTGTCCGGTATTAGGCCTGGTGGCCTGTTACGGTCTCAATCCATCTTTTTGGTGGTCTTCCTACATCTCTCTTGCCTCTGGGATGGTATTTGAGAATTTTCCGTGGGATCCAGTCCGTCGTGTCCTTTTTCTTGCCATTGTTGTCATTATTGTTATCCATCCTGCTATTTCTTATTTGAGACTTGAAAGCAAAAAACAATTAGTCCTACCAATTGGTTGATAGCCAAGAGGTAGCAAGTCTTGCTGTGGGGCTGCCACATTGACACTTCCAGACCAGCATTTGATTTTCTGACAGGGTTGACTCCCTTAGTCTTTGATAGCCCCCTATCAGACCTGCAAAACAACAGGTTCCCCTCACCTGGTTCAGCCAGTGGACCAACACTGTTGCCCGGGTGATAGCTCTTGGAGTACCAAGTGAGAGTTGGATGTCTGGTGTGAACCAGTCTGCATGACTTGTCTTGAGTCAAGACATGGTCAGCCATACTCGAAAGGTACTACCACTCTCAGGCACCCCATATCACCCCCCTTCTTCACTATAATGATTGTAATAGAGCCACCATAACAGAACAACAATGTTCCTGTAAGGCAAACACTACCCCTATTCTCGTCAATCACTAACCCAACCAGAATCATATAAATGGGGGATATAAAAGATTAATAATAGGATTCATGTTGGCAATGCCAAAAGTCACTATATCATCTTAATGATGCTTGGCTAGAAGCCAAAGTTACCATAAAGTGAAATCTTTAAGAAATTATTCTGATTACTTTCTTATTCTGGTTCTATGATTCAACTTATTCTGTGGCTGCTCGATCCTTCACTTATTCTAAACCCTTTCCTTAATTCTATTATTAAAGAATTCATATCTTGAGTACACTATCTGATAAGTATAGTATCTGGGCACTTTTCTGAAATTTCTCTTAGACTTTATCCGTGTCACATTTCATATTATTTGGCACTGAAATGAGGTGGGTCTAACCACTGCCCTAATGATGGCTTGAACTCTACTGGGGAAGACTTTCAAAGAGATGTCTGTGGAGGAATTGCAGCCCATTCTTCATTAGAAGCCGAAAGCAGTCAGTAGTGTTGTTGGATGCTGGGATCTGGAGCCAAGACGATATCCTTACTCAGGCTGAAGGTATTCCATTGGGTTCATGTCACGACTTTGGACATGCCAGTACATTTAAAGAACTTTATCGTCCACAAACCTTTGCTTCACAGACACAGCTTTATGACAGGGCAACTTGTCATGCTGATACAATCATCATCATCACAATGATTTAAAATGTGTCCATAACCTTCCGCATTTAGATTTTTCTTAAGCACAATAAGGGAATCACACCCCAACCAGGAAAAATGCTTCCATACCACAACACTGCCTCCGTACTACACACAACAGCAGTTAACAATTTACAGTCATTTGCCAAACTCAAATCCTCCATCAGATTTCCACATGGTATAGCATGGTTCATCACTCCAAATCATTCATTCCCAGTCATCCATAGCTGTCACTCTTTACACCACATCAAGCGTTGCTTAACATTAACTACAGAAATGTTTGTTTTATGAGCAGCAGCTCAATATTTGTACCCCATCTTTTCAAACTCACAATGTACTGGCTGGACTGCTGGTAGCACTTTGGAACTCACGAAAGAGTCCTTCTACTGATTTCCTGCAATTTTTTTTACAATCACACTACGCATTACCAATAATTGACTTGGGTAGCTTTACAAAGGTTGAAATGTCCATGATGGATTTGTTACTCAGGTGACAGCCAATGACTAGTTTGAAATCACTAAGCTCTCATGGCTGACCAATTCAGCTGTCAGTGATTCTCTATTTGACAACCAATACTCTTCATCGCCTTTCATGCTGGTGGGTCCACCTGTTGTGATATTCAGCATTCAATTCCGCATTATAGAATGGTGTCCAAATACTTTTGAACAGATAATGTAAATGTAGTAATACAATGGATGAGTTCAACTTTGAGAAAGACTGGAAGAAGATGGAACCACACGATTAAATAAGAAACAGAGCTCTATCCACTGATTTTTTTTTTTCTCCCAAATGCGAGGCCAGAACGTTAACCGTTCACCCAGCACGCTCGGTCCAACTGAATTGAATATTATTATTATTGGCTTAAAATATGATGAATATTACAGCATTGGTGTTAGATAAGATATATTTGGAATTTAAAAATAACCATGTACCTAGCTATCTTGAAATTTATGTTTTATTTTATGTTACTGTCAATATTATTTCAACAGCATGATAGCACTACAACTATTTTCAAATTTAACTTACTGTTATATATGGTACAATCAAACAAGAATATTTCTGTTTAAATCACTGTGAATGGATAGGGGGTTTACTGTACCTTAAACTATTCAGTTAGTGGTAAATTTAAAGAATTAATCAATTTTAATACTATTCTAAAAAATCAGAACCATCACAATTTTTTACTATGACAATCCTTTGTATCTCCTGTTTTAGTCAAAATTTTATATGCATGTTCACCTACTGGAAAGAATGACAAGATGTCTCAAGCAGCATGACGAAGACCAAATGGTTGTTGAATAGCCAACTGGGAACACTCAACATGGCTTCATAGACTGGCCCATATAATACCAACCAAATGGTGGGTTACCAGTATATCCTAAGTGACTCCTTGGCTAATAATGACGGTAGGAACAAGTAGTCAGAAACTCAGATTGTTACAACATCTAGAGCTGCTGGGTCACTAGGCAGTTGAGATAGAGTGAGTGAGAAATCATTCATACGAAAAAAAATAAGAGACGCTACTGAAAGCTGGTGAATTTTTTGAAGCTGTGTAAGAACAGAATGAAATGTTTCTTTGGGTGTAGGTGACAGGTAGTGATGAGAATATACTGAAAGCAAATATAAGACTGTTGTGGGAATGTAATGAACATGATTGGTAAGTTCAACAAAATCTTTCTCAAGCCTCCACAGGAAAACCTTAATGAAGGTGGGAAATTTACTAACATCGAGTGTGTCCCCCACAAATAAACAAGGTTCCTGATTTATACACAGCTGGATTGGAGAGTATTGATATTGGAAGTTCTCTTATTTGCAAGGCAGCTGGAGAGAACAGAAAGTTAATCTAATACCTGCTGCTTCCAACCTTACAGCTGGAGCATTTGTGATAGTGGGATTTCTAAAATACAGTAGATCTGCAACTTGTAAAATGTTCTGCAGACCTCTGGTTCCCCAAATATCAACAAAGAAGTGCATGACATTATTTTCATTACTTTGAATGAAATACAGAAGAGCGAAAAAGCAGGATTCCAAATAAAGGTTGACTGTTTAAAAGGACACACTATAACAGCAGGACGTGAAATGTTAAATGCTATTGCAAAAGATTCAATAGCCAGTTTTAGTTCAGAACATTATTCCTGTGAAATGATAGATTAGAGAATTACCCATGAGCAGGAAGTACATCAATAGCATAACACTGATGTGATTCAGACATGATGCAGTTGCTGGACATCTGCATAGGATAGCTGTGATTAAAACCTCATTTTGTGACTGTGATGAATCAGCAACTGGTGTTATTCTTCTGGTCCCTATCTGTTCTGCATGTCAGCAACCATCTTGGCTGTCCGTCTCTGCTAGTTGACGCTCAGATCAGCTCTGTAGTATCTTGGAGGTCCAGGTTCTCAGATTTTTTAGCCAGGAAGTTCTTCTCCTGCCAGCACTTCTATTTCCTGCCCCCCCCCCCCCCTTGTAGAATAGACTGCAGGAGTTCGTAATGGCTATTGTTGCTCATGATGTGGCTAAGGAACTGCAGCTTCCATGTTTTTATGGTGGTCAATATTTCCATATTCTTCTTCATTGTCGCATTTATGGTGTGGTCTGTCAAAGGTATCCTCAACATTCTTCAACACAGTCACATTTCAAAAGTTTCCAACTTTTTACTGATTGTTTCTGTTAGTGTCAACATTTTAACACTATAAAGGAGGGCAGATAAAACATAGCAGCACAGGTGTCCCATCTTCGTGGTGACAGATGTATCATTCATTTTATTGAAAGTAGCGCTGGCTTTACTAATATGTGACTTTTCTTCATCAGATGGAGCCCAATGGTTATTTACTATGGTGCTACTATACAGATACCTTGATACACATTCAATGATCTCCTGGTTTATTATAATATGACACTGAGATTTTTTTTTGTTTGCCAATGACCATTACTTTTGTTTTACTGATATTATAGCAATTCCATATTTATGGCTGCTTTGTGACACTTGATCCATAAGATATTGTAAACATTCCTGACTGTCTCCAAATTGACTGTGTTGTCTGCACAGCAAATGTTGTTTATCCAGTTTCCATTCAACAGCACTCCCATCTCCACATCACTCAATGCCTCCCATAAGATATACTCTGAACAGATGTTAAATAATTGTCATACACCATGAAGAATTTTTTTTTTTTTATTTGTATTTTCTCCCTTCGGTCTCTCATAACCAGACTGGTTCCAAAATAGATTAATAATAATTCTCAGGTCTTTATCAACCAAGTATATGCTTTTTAAAATTTCTATCATTTTCTGATGCTTTACCCTGTCAAAGGTCTTCTCATAACCTATAAAATAAGCACAGACATCTCAATTTATGCCTCTTCAGCACTGAAATAGTACTTGGATGCTGAATAGAGCTTCTCGTGTTCCTGCTGTAAATCTGAATCCAAACTATGCAGGCTATACACATTCTCCACAAAGCTTATATATATCCTTTGATGTGTGGCTTATAGAGCTTATCACCCTGTAGTCACCAAGTGACTTAGCTCCGGGTTTTGGGGTAAAGTAATAAATTCTGATTTGAGCCAATCTCGAGGAATACTGCCAGAGCTGTCATTGAACACTGAGGTTAACCACTTCATTGAGAAATCGTTCCAGAAGACAGATGAGCCACAAGTGGGCCAACGACATGGGGATGCAGAAAACAATGAGAAACAACCACATTAAAGGTCCACTGTAACATATCATGGCTGTGTTAAAAAAAGAAAAAAAAAACTGTTCTAAATTACCTTTAATTTCAGGTTAACAAATTCCTCACAGATTAACATAGTTTTCCATAGGCCTTATGAAATCAATGTATCAGCTATCAACGAGTGTAACTTCTATGTCGCACAGCAAGAACAAAGTACTTTACAGTATATTGGAAGCCTCAATTAAATATAGTGCCACGAGGATTCAAATTCTAAAATTGTGCATGACAGTAAGCAAACTACTGAAATTCTATTAACCTGTGCTTAAATTTTTGGTATAATGTATGTGTATCAGATAGCTGTACAGTAAACAACCAAATGTCAATAAATAAATTAGATGGGTTAAAGATATCTGGAATTGACCTAGAAGTTTTCTTTAAGTTGAGTCAGGAAAGAAGCCACACACTAAGGGACTGGAAGCATGATAGAGTAATACCAGTTCATAACTGAAAAGACTACTCTTTAGCATATCCCAGCAAATAATGCCACACGCATTTACTTTAGTGAGAAGACTAGAAGTCTCATGGCCTTGAGGTAAGGTATATGACTAGAAATTGAAAGGTGCCTGGTTCAAATAACAATATTGACTGGGATTTTCAAACTGTTCCCCACCTCCATCATAGTCCTCCTGAATGCAAGGCCAGAGTGTCAAAATTAATAAAAAGATCTTTGTGAAAAGAATACATGAAAGGGCTGAAAAAATAAAGAGAAGAACAAAATGGCTTTAGACCAGAGAGATCAAGATGATACAGATGCAGGGAAAACACTATGAGTATAGAAAGGAACTGCTGTTGATATTCCTTGATACTGAGAAAGTATATTATTGTGTAGACATGAGTAAAGTATGGAAGGCCATGGATAACAGAGTAGTCCCAAAAGAAACAATCAGTAGAGTGATAGCATTGTTCCAGAGAAGTTTGAGCTACATGAAAACAGATAGAGAAAGAAAAAATTGGCTGAATCAAAGAAAGAAGCTTAAACAATGAAGTGCCCTCTTGCTGCTATTTTTCATCATAATCATGAATGATACAATGGAGAAAGTAGCGGTGAGGATGGGAGAGGAAGACATAAAAGTAAATGGCTTTGCAAATGACCTGATGATGCTTTATCAGTAGGTCTAAACAGCTTTACTGTTACTACAGGAGAGAAAGTAAAATTGAGGATGAGAATTGCAAAGCTAATAGTTTGTTCCAGTCACAGGGAAAAAGTCGAAAAACTTGATATTCAGTTACATCTAAAGCATACGCGAAAACAATGGTTTAAAAAGTAGCAGCACATGTAGGGGAGCAACTACTCATGTGTACCTCTGGTGTATATCAAAGGTACTGCAGGTGAGGCGGATTACGGGGAACAAGTTAACAGTACTGCACTTAAAGTTTCCAAAGGTTTTATTAAGATACAAAAAAAAGAGGCAAGTAAAACTGGGATGAGTCCAGAAATAACTAGCTCAGTAGAGGAGTTCTTAAAAGGAAGGAAGCAAACGTTAACAGTGTGAACTGAAATATCAGGTGAGTAGAAGTGGGGCAAGTAGTACCACAATGTAGTGCACCGGGACAAATCTTTCTTATTATTCTGACGAATGATTATAAACTGGGGTTAAAATTATAAATTAAGTTACTTGCTTAAGATATAAAGCTCTACAATATAGCTACTAGGAGGAAAGGTTGTGAATACCAACAGGGGTATTTAGATGGTTCAACGTAAGTATAAATTGTAATAAAATTTAACTAATAAGAAACACAGTTTGGAATATAAGGTTTGTGCCAGAAAATATAAACATATTGACATATTAATGTTTCCAGATATCATATGGACATATTGTATGATAGTTTCAGTTGGAGGTGGCACACTGGGAAGGATGTATTGAATGGTTTATAATCTCATCTACTGTGGAAGCAAAATAAAGTGTGAGCCAGTGAAGTGAGGGTGAAAACATGCCAAGCAGCTCGCAGTGAAGGTCGCGATGGCGGTAGATGTTTCATCCCCGTGAAACAAAAGCATTGTTAGTAATGAGTCAGCGCATGCCAAGGCGGTCGTGCCTCGCCGCTCTGCTCGCTGCTCACCACGATGCCGATGAGAGAACAAAGTATTATGTTTTCACCTCGCGGCCTAGTGCACCGCTGGAGGTCTGCTTGACTCTGATTGGCTGTGCTATGTCATGGCCAAGCGATCTGCCTTTTACAATGGATTATGCAGGTAGACTTTTGTATTGTACAGAGAGGCATTGTTTAATTTTTTTTCTTGTTCTAAATATTGATTTTATGGGTGTCATTTTGTTTTACACAACTGCAGATATAAATTAACAATGTACTGACATTGACAATGCTACATTTTGTTTTAAATAAATTATTGATGAAATAATAAGTACAGATTTTTATAAATTGGACAACTACGGAAAAGTTAATGTTTCAAGCAATTACAACAAATTTTATAATAATATTTAATTAAATTGCAATGGAGCACATGCTCCGGTGGCAATTTCCCTACACACCCATCTTTCCCCCTTTCCTGCACCCACCTACATGTGCCCTAACTGAAATAATTATCTATTGTTAGTGACTTGATTGACTATTCAGAATTTATTACACATCATATACAGACAGAAATGGAACATCAGACAATTCAGTCCAACAATCATTATAAATTTAAAGTAAAGAAAGTAAAAAAAAAAATGTGTTAATTATTATTTAAAATAAACTGTTGACTGAATTTGAAATGGAAAATTCTGAATTTTAATTAGAATTCTGATTTTGGATTGAAAAATTTTAGATTTCACTTGAAAATGCTTTGTTAAACAGTACATTACTTTATTTGCAATAATTACCATTAATTTATAGTCACAACAAGTTTCACATCAGCATTTATTGGATTGTTGTGGTAACTGTTATAAACATTTAACTTCAGTTAGTCCAGGATTTTACCGGAAAGTTAGTGGTCTTTTGTAGGTGGGCATGAAATTAGCCTGTATGATTTTTCAGATCCTGATTTAAATGGTTAAATTCAGTAAGCGTTTGTCTCCATTAATTTATTTGCTATTAACGGAACCTTCCGATACCAGCCATAGAAAGCAGCCACCACTTTGTGTCTACTGACAGGCCATCATCATCCCTATCGTTATCACTTCCACGAATCATTGCAGGTTAAATAAAGTAAATGATACACGCGTTAAGCACAAAATATGAACATTTTACAATGTGTGGCATCTACGACGGTTTTCAAAACACTGGTGAACGCTAGCAGCGGTATGTCGACATCTACCTTCATCTCCAACGCAACCTGCGCGGCATGCTTTTACCCATCGACCTTCAGCGCAACCGCCACCTTCACCATGAGCTGCTTGTCATGTTTTCACCCCAAGGGAATTGGTTAACAAAACCTACACGAGACCACTTATTGTGTATAATGATATTGTATGGGATTCTTGTTATGAATGCTTTATGGAAGTGCATTTATTGAATTTGATGGAAGATTAAGTCGGTGGCACATTTTACAGGAGCTCTCTCAGAGATAATAGAAGACTTGAGGGACAGAAGGCAGGCTATTGTAGTTGATACACAAAATGGCTTAGTAGAATTAGAAAGTTTTTTTTTTTTGTGGCTTGGCTTTACACCTTGTTGATACCGATGTCATTAGATACGGTAAAGGAATGGGAGCAAGGAACAGGAGGTATTTGGCCTTTTGAAGGAACCATCCAAGCAATCACCTCAAGTGATTTTGGGAAACCATGAAAAACCAAAATCAGGATGGGCGAATGGGGGAATCGAAACCACATCCTCCAAAATATGATGCCAGACTGTTACCATTCACCGACCATGCTCAGTATGACTACTGTAACATTTTACTTGATTCCTGGTATAATGGAGGAAATAGTTTCCTTCTGTAAGTAAAGGAAGTTGGGAATCAAAAAACATTACAGAAAGAGATGTTGAACCCCGTGTTAAAACAACAAAAGAATTAAAAGCAAAAATGTATGTAATATAATTTCCATGAGAAAAACTGATCCACCAGAATAATACATTACTATTAATTATCATAAAATATTCTTAGGTATACTTACTGCATCATTTAACTGGTAATTCTCAAGGAAATAATCCAAAATGAAATTTACTTTAGAGAGCTTCATATTCTCTGCAATGCAACTAAGCAGTGTCCATGCAGGTACATCATTGCAAGTGCCAAGATGAGACTGCAGTGCATTTAACAAACTTGTGCTGCAAATAATTTTCTCATGTCATTACTACATTTTCACCAATTTTATTTTGTTCTGAACTTGTAAGTTG
This sequence comes from Vandiemenella viatica, assembly GCA_031002005.1. Classification (NCBI taxonomy): domain Eukaryota; kingdom Metazoa; phylum Arthropoda; class Insecta; order Orthoptera; family Morabidae; genus Vandiemenella; species Vandiemenella viatica. The sequence goes on along the minus strand of CM061920.1, from coordinate 36,114,910 downwards.
TGATGTTAACAAAAAAAAAACACTTAAAATTAATAGTAACTGAGAATGTACCTGACGGCATTATTTTTGCACCATGCTCCACACACCTTAGAAAGAAGTCTTTTCATTTTAATGTTTAGAATTATTCTAATGATCTGCCAAGGTAGTTTATGTAAATCTGTTGAAACCCTGGGAAATGGTACAATATTTTTCAGAACCACACACTCAAATGCCTGAAAAGTAATTTATATAAATTAATAAGGTAGAATTATTAATAAATAGGATATTTTAAAAAAGTGGAGATACAGTAACAAGATACCCCCAATGAGAAGCTATTTTCAAAAATCTGAACGGAAATATGTATAAATAATGTTGATAATCATAAGTCTGCACTGACTTCTAATTTGAAAATATCAATTTATTTACGCAATTTGTCTTAAATCTTCAATTAAATTCTACTAGCAAAATACATAAAGTTGCAAACTGCTTATTTAATGATAAAAAAATTACTGTTCTTTTGTGCAATGAATATAATAATGGATAGGGAAAGTGGACCCAACACTCGCCAACAAAGAAAGCGGGAGTGCCGCAGCGAATACAAAGAAAAAAATAGGAAAAACACATTGTTACAATATTTCAGTTTAAAATCTTGCCCATGCAAGAAATGAGCCATTTGGCAAGGAAATTGTGTACATAAGGAACTCGCCCTTGAGTATATTTGCCAAAGAGAAAAGAGTGGATGGAGGTGGTGAGGGAGAAGGGAGTAAATAATATAAATTAAACTATTGACAGCTATGGAAAAACAGTAACACAGGTGGAGCAGAAAACATTATACATATATATATATGAAAGATAAAAAATAAATAAAAAATATATAAAATAAACAAAGGAGCAATACTGAAACAAATATTGTGAGGTACATGCAATTTATTATTAAATCATATTTTTGTCGTTAAACAATTAATGGGTATATGTAGTAACTTTGGCATAAAAATATTTCAAGGTCAGAGAACAATCAGTGAAGGAGGATTTCTGTTTATTGAAAAAGTTGATGAAAGAAGATGGCTTGAGAAGCTGAAATTTATAAGACAATCCTATCCTGGTGGGATGAATACGTAATTATAATTTGAATATTGAAGAAAATAAGGCTGAGGGCAGTGAAGGAGGAATAATATAAATGAATTGCAATGCATAAATTTTGAATAGAATAATATGTTGAAAAGGATGAGTAAGATAAGTAAACAATAATTGTTTTATTTTTGTGAATGTTGATAAGCCTTGTGTGTAGATCTTAGAGAAGTAATGTTACTTTAGCAAAAAGACAATATAATTTCAGCAGTGGTGTTAAATCCGGTATTGCGTATGGAGGTACATAAAAAGCCTACAATACTAACCCAACACTGGAAATTGGAAAGTATAATTATTTTTTATAATAGATAATTAAGGAATTTCAATATATAAAGGATAAGTATATAAAGAATAAATAAGTGTTGGTTCTACTGGTAGGATCCTATCAGAGGATGAGGCCATGGGGATCTTTCATGTCAAGGATATGTTAGTAACAAGGAACACTATGGGAAACAACTAGTCACGTACCACAGACGAAGGCAGATGCACTAGGACAAAGACAAACAGAGAGAAATAAGCAACATGAACAACAATTTAGAAAGGAATATGGCTTTTGTTCCACAATTGTTGTTATCCATTATGGCTATAAGAAATACTATGATAAAGACAGTTACCTCAAAAACTTTCTCTTGAACCTTGGTTTCTGTGTCTGAAACTCTAGGCAGAATAGACTGTGTAAAAATCAGCTGAAGTTCTTCGTGTGCTGGATATCGCAGCAACATTTCAGACAGACACTGGATTATGTACTTTCTGATAAGAACAGCTGGGTCCAAGCAATGCTTGGCCATTAGCTGGAAAAAAGAATTAGACAAAACATTAACAAGAATGAGGATTTAACAAAAATTATAAAGTTAATTATTGTTAAACCAATAAAACATAGGGTTGAAAGAAACCACATTTTCTGATTGCTGATAGCATGGTAGAATAGAATAATAATACCAATGCTTAAAACAAAATAGAGAGAAAATTATATTCTTTTACAAGATATTGTACTACTGGTACATTAACCAAATACTTTGTTGTGGGCATTACTTCCTAAGTTCCTTCCAAAAAGTGAAAATTGCTCCCTGCACATCAGTAAATCATCTAATCTCAAGAAAACTTGCGCCCATAAATACTCCCCTTGTGATTCTCATAAATGATCATGTGGATTCTTAAAGGCAACAGACCGCATGGCAAAACTTACAAGAAGCATCCAGACATTACTATTCCAATCTGACCAGAGGATAAATAATTCCCATAATTTGACAAGTCACAAGCACTACAATGCACCCCACTTACCTACTTACTCACCACAAATGCACCAAACACGGGTCTACTTTCCAGCAGACTGAACAGCTACTGCCAAATAGTTTCAGTAGCAACCTACACTAACCTGTGGCAACCCATGCCAGTTGTCAAAAACCACAAAACTTGTTTTACAGCAAGAACTGTGAGTCTTCTGAGAAACTAAAAGTGCCCCTGAACTCTGCAGTCGGGTTTTGCACCCATTGCAGTCCTTGGCATCAAACATTCACCCAGTCTCGCCTTTCATTAAAACTCTACTAACTTTTTAACATTTATTCACGTTCGGTTAATTTATTTTTACCCTCCCACCTTAATTTCTTGTATTTTAGGTTTAGTGTAGATCACAATACCACTAGAACAACTTTCCACTGTGGTAACCTATGATGTCATAAAATGGCATAAGCACCTGAAATTGTCACTAGTGAGACCTGCTCAGAAGCCAGAGGTTTTGTCATGTGGGACCAAACCAACTGCACTCCAAGAGCAACAACTACCTTATATCAGTTGATATCATTATACTCCATTCTACTGTAAAATTTGATACCAAAAGCATAAAAAAATAAGTAGCTCAAAAAAAAAATTCTAACTATTGTAATGAAAAAAATTGATTATTCCAAAACTCAGAAACTTGATTATATCAAACAAATCTATTTATCGGTATCATCATCTGTAACAGAATTCACCTGGTCTATATAACTGTCAAGTCATTCCGTATCAACTCAACACATTCTCTAAACGTCATTATCATCGATTTCCACGAAACTTGGCAGAGATTCACAATTCATATAAGACATGGAATAATACCATATTTAATTGAGATATATCTATTCCATTTCGAATTACTGATATATAAAGTTTTCAAAAATTTGTTAAAAAAAACTGCATATAAAATTTTTTGAATTGCTCTAGAAGCTCTCCTAATTTTTTTTATTTTTTTATTTAATTTAATTGCAATGGAGCACAGGCTCCGGCGGCAATTTCCCTACACACCCATCTTCCCCCTATCCTGCACCCACCTACATTTGCCCTCTACAAATTTTATCTTAGCTAGAGCTGAGAGAGTTGCCATCTAATAGAATTGTTCATGCCCTTTGCTGTGATATAACAAACTATTTGCTAACACAATTCTGTTGGTTTGAATTTTTTTTTTTAACAAAATTTTGATTTTAAATTTTTCAAAACCTACATTTAATTCCATAAATGGATAGTATTGTTATATATCACCTGGAAAAATTTAAATGGATACAGACAATCAATAAACACCCAGAACCCCGTATCTTATCACGCCACCACACATGGTACCAACATTTTAACACGTTTCTCGGTCCGCACCATCAGAGTCTTCTCAGATAAAAGCAGTATTTCGGAACTTAGAAGGTGGGAACTGGCTTATCAGTACCAACTGGGTACCAGACAACCACCAGGTCTAAATTTAAAATAGCACCAATTTTCCTCCCACCCATCCCCCTCACCTCCACCTTCTCCCATAGAACCACCGCTCACCAGAGCCTATCTTTATAGATTGTAGCTTCGAATTTTTCTTATTTTGAATTTCAAATTTCCGAATATTTTGTTTTTCAGCTGTATGCACATACGTCGATTACTTAATACCATTAACTGAGATCTACTGCACTTCCGTCATGGGTCCCTATGTACAGTATTACTTTCTACTCATTATCATTTTCCAGCCTATGCTTTTCTACCCCCCCCCCCCCATGAGCAACCAGTACTGTAGCTTACGCAGTTGGCTGCCAGCCTTCTCACTCCTACTGATGAAGAGCCATTGGCTAGAAAATTATATTCTACGTGTGTTCGTTTTTTTTGTTTGTTTTTTTTAGTACCAACGCCGAAGGAATCCTCTTCTAAGGTAATCGGTAGTTTTTATCCTGTCATAATGTTTGATATATCCGCTTTCAGCACCTTTGTTTCCTAATAACCCATATGTGTATATATATATTTTAATTTTTCATTTTTTTATTTTGCTCTTCCCACCAACCAGAGATCAGTTTGGATATTTATCTATGCTCGGTTATTAGCTCTGAACCACTGCTCCTACTTTTCCTCTGGTTTGAATTTGCCACCCACCATTTTCCTGGCCAATCTTTCTGTGAGACAGTCTCCACATCATCCACCTCCCATAATGTTCTCCTGTCGACAAAGGGCTTGTCCCAAAAATTTCTTTATCAGTTGTGTTTTTGTCCTTTCTATGTTTTTGCGCTCCACATCCATCATCTAAAAGTAAATGGTGACTCATTTCTCTATCCTAATTTGGTTCCTTTTTTCTACTTAGCACCTATGATTTCTTTGTTTACTATATATATATATATATATATACCCCAAACTACCTACTGTTTCTGATGTAATACATCATGGATTGTCAGCCTGGTCCGAGCAGGGAAACATTTGTTGCTTCATGGAGGCTGCACATGTCACACACACAAACAGTGATATCTTAGATACCAGGTGTTTATAACACTGTAGTTAGCGAAGTATTAAGTAACTGTAGCAGTATCGTGATCTAGATAATACCCGTTGTTAACATTTCCATGCATCCAATCAAATTCTAGAGACGATCTTAAAGGTAGATTGAGTCTTTGCTATCCGGGTGGCGCAGCTGCCCTGGAAGAAGACCCCAGAATGAGGGTCGAAAACGTCAGGTTTTAAGAAACATGACGCGGCGCCACCCGGATAGCCAAGACTCAATTGACTCTGGCCGCGGAAGCCTACGATTACAGATCTTAAAGGTAGCTTATATCTAAGGATAGAAGAAATGATGTGAAGGTAATATCAAAACATCAGGAGGAGCATAAAGAGAACTGTAAAGGTTTGAAATTGCCAGTTTTCTGCATTGCAATTAATATTTTTCCAACTTTTTTTTTTTTTTTAGTTTTTTACAGAACTAAAAACTGCTGTAGCATGGAACAAAAACATACCTGCAAAACTGGCTTTATGACCCATTTAATATCAAGTTTCATAATGCTTTCCAAAACTTGGAATGCTGCTTTTCTGACAAAAACCTTTTCCTCGGCTGCTCTTACAAACATCTGACCTACAACTGCCTTGGCTCTGGGAGTAGGGTCAAAGTCTTTGCCCTTTTCCAAATAGTTCATCATTTTCTTATGGTCTAAAAAATGGGAGTCAGTGTCTACAATATCCTTATCTCTGATACATCCGCAAAAGGTAATATGAAGATTTTTTTCATCAATTTTTGTAAAGCCGCATTATCAGATGAAATGCAGTCTGCAAGTACTGAAAGAGCTTTTGCCCTCACAGTTCCTGAAGCATCTTGACATCTTGAAAAAACAATAGCTAGGACATATTTATGTGATGAAACTTCTTTTACTGGAATATCGTTTCTAGATGGCGTTTTATCATTTTCAGCTGGTGCAAAGGATCCATCTGGTAGTGCTTCCATTATAACCTCATTATCAACTCCTGGGGTGAGAGTTTTGTCGGCAGGCTCAAGATTCTCTTTAAGAGAAATACCAGAAGTCTCATTGACCGATTTATCATTTAACTGGTTTATCAAAGTCTCATCACTTACCCTAACACTACCATTTGTACTATCAATATTAATTCTGCTAGCACTTTCATTATTAATTCTACTATTGTTTTCATTACTCCTTCGTACCAATGAGCCACTCATAAATGACATTACAAGTGATTGTTGAAATTCATCTGTTCTCTCCTCTTCATGAAGAAGTTTTGATATAATATCCAAAGCAAAAAGTCTGTGTGAAGCTTTGCTAGCATGAGAAAAACTAAACAGCCACTTCACAAATTTGGAATACAAAGCAGCAGGCATATAGCGAATAATGTCAACAACTGTTTGAGATCCCTTTTGTCGGAACTCTGATCTATCTGTTATACGAACACAAAGTTGTTGAACTAAAATGTATATACCCATGTGGCAGTCATGATCCAATGTCAGTAACAAATACTGAATAAATGACACTGTGTTCTGTAGTGTTGCCGTTGGATCTTTAGAAGAACGATCAACCAGTAAAACACAAGGCAAAAATTGTTCCATTATCAGAGCAACTGTGGTTTCTACTTTGCCATGAAGTGGAGAGCATAGGGATCGCAAGGCTTTATACGAGTTTGAAACCAATGTAACTTCAGAATCTTGGCCATATGTGATGCAAAAATTTAATTTCATAGAAATTTCCAATTTTGATAGTTCTGTCAAATGCTCAATTGTTTGAGATAAGGCATCGTCCATTTTCAATGAAAATCTTTCACAGAAGATAATAAAATCGTCCAGAAAAAGGTTCAACTGTTTAACAATGCTTCTAACATCAGATGCGGACAATGAACAAGCATCGACGATATCATCATCCATTTCCTCATCTGAATCAGTTTTCCTTTTATTTCTGGGTGCCTTCTTCAAAGGACGTCCTTTTCCCTTGAGAGGACTTCTTCTATTTCCGTTCTTAGGTAACTTTCTGGCAACATCAAAGCAATCCAACGCTTTCTTATATAAATTTGGATGGTATATCATAAATGCACTACTACCGGGCACGGAGAGCAATGCAAAATAAAGTCTACCAGCTATTAACGCACGACGAATAAAACTGGATCCTTTTGAAATATCCTGGCCGTGGTGCATGAAATAACATAAATGCCTAATAACTCTTTATGTTGTACATTATTTCTTATCAACTGTTCCCAGGTAACAACCGAAATATCAGAGTCATTTAAGGTATTTCGATTACACTCAACAGATTTATTAATATTGCTTGATTTTCGATCTCTAGATTGCAAATCTTGCTTAATATACGTAGTAGCATTTTCCATTGCCCTATCAATGTCAAGTTCTTCCAGGAACATCTCATATTCTGGTGGAAGGTCTTCAACAACAAGATATTCATTGTCACAAAAAGACTGCGCCCAATCACTATCAACTTTATCAAGACCTAAAACACTTAAACTACCAAGCACATCCATTCCGAGTATTTACAAACAAAACTCACAGTTAACAAACAAACATATTCACAGTGTAAATGTAAACAACACATTCAAACTATACAAAGATTAAAAAGTAACCAAAACAGATCAAATTATACTTCTCTGCACTCGTTAACAATCGATTAGTTGCTTACGCGTCGGATACATCTGTCATTTTCGTTCAATAATTTCATACGACGGCAACATACAAAATGCCAATAAACATGAATAAATAAATAAAATAAAATTCACTTTTTTTTTCTTTGTGAAGAAAGTCGTAATTACTTAGGGGACGGTGTAGATAATGTTACTACAGACGTCTTAATGATAGTGAGATGTGACATTCTAACTTATCTTGGAATATTATTTAAATTGAGTCTTGACACTTCCTGCTTACCAGAGGAATGCAAAAGTGCGATAGTAGCACCGGTACATAAAGCATTAGTGAGACAGAGTTGAAAATTATAGGCTAATCAGTATGATATCAGTGGTAATGTAAATTAATGAAGAGATTGATACGCACCCACATCAGAAATATATATGAGGAGCGTAAGTTATTATAATTTAATTTTATTACGATGGAGTGCACACACCGGTGGAAATTTCCCTACACAACCATTTCCCCCTTTTCCTGTACCCACTTAATTTTGCCCTCTATAAATGTCAACTTTAAAATGTTTCGCCGTTTTTGGTAATTATTCCTCAAGTTCAAAACGGCTTTAGGCAAGGATATCCATATGAATCTCCGTTAGTAAGATATATACAAGATATTTTGGATGAAACGTAAATTAATAAACCACATAATGTAATGAATGTGAGGAGCCTAAGTGGATTTCGAGACGGAAACATGTCTTTAAACAAAGATATTCATGCGAATCTCAGTTAGTAGGATACATGGAGGAAGGAAATATATGGAGACGACGCAAGAGACCTTCACCACGCATTGAAGTAAAGCAGGGCGGAGGAGGAGTGGGGGGGCATGGCCGGAGTGGAGGGGGCATGGCCGCTTCAATACAGACACGGGGAATGTGTACAAAAACCTCAAGGGGACTCTATGATAAAGGTGACGCCGATATCTGGTGATGGATTATTATGTAACTCGATATGACAAATAAAAAATGAAGAATAAAATTTTTTGATATTCTGCTTAGTTTTCGAGATATTCTGTCCCAAATGTGAAATGGTTTTGGTTGAAATTCAGAAGAAAAAATTGGTTAAAGTCAAATTTGATGATGGATTCGTATTTAAAAAGACGAGACAAATGAAAAATAAAGAATAAAATTTTTCGATATCTCACTTAGTTCTAGAGATATACTGTATCAAATTGAGGTTTCTTGAGTTGAAATGGAGAAGAAAAATTTCACAAAAGTCAAATTTAATGATCGATTCTTATGTAACACGACGAGACAAATCGAAATTAAAGAACAAAATTTTTCGATATATTGCTTAGTTTTCGGGATATACTGGGAACATCGCAATGTTTGGAAGCGCAATACCGCTGCTGCCGCCATGCGGGAGAGTTTAGGGCCTGTTTCACCGATTTAACGTCACTTCTCCTCCATATATTTCCTTCCTCCATGGTAGGATACATGCAAGCTCCTTCGGATGAAATGGATAATACAAGCCAAATTAATAGTGTTACACTAGACCTTTCAAAGGCCTTTCAGAGAGTAAGCATTAAGATAGTGATAATTATGGTAAAAAATATTGGATTGAATGAGAAAGTGATTTGCTGCGTAGATGATTTTTTAAAAGGTAGAAAGCAAAAAGTTAGGGTAGGAAATGCAGTACCAAAAAAAGTGGAAATAAAAATGGGTGTGCCACAGGGCAGCATATTAAGAACATTGCTATTCATTATTCTAATGAATGATTGTGTTGATAGTTTACTATAAGACGTTATGTTGTTTGCAGATTCTAATCAATGATTGTGTTGATAGTTTACTATAAGACTATGTTGTTTGCAGATTACATAATGCTATATAATAGGATCAAAACGGTAGACAACTGTGAACAGCTGCAGGATGATTTCGACAGGATATCTACTTGGTTGGTAAACACTGGATGAAGATAAATGCAAAGAAGAGCCATACACAGATAAAAAATTATGATGGTTATATACTAGTATATATTAGTGTACTCATGTATTATGAATGTTTATGGTTATAAGGTGGCGATAGAATTCTTTGTTAAAGACTTTAAAGGTAAATCTCTTAGCACAACATTTAATAACAGGCCTAACTGGGCAGGACACATTTTACAGGTAGGAAAAAGGTTTCAAAATCGTGCATTTGTTGGAGAGAATAATGAGTGGATGTATGAGAGAAGTAAAGGAATTGGGTTATAAAACTATAGTCAGACCATAGCTTGAATATGGTGGTGTAGTATGTGAGGCGGTGGTACTACTACTAACAGACAGTAATTGTCCACAAGGATACAGTGGGAAGTGTGTGGGAACATGGTTAGCAGTTCAAGCCTTGTTTAAACATTGGTTTATTACCATTATTAATGATAATGCTTAAACTTACAGAAAATGTTACAACTATAATATCAAATACCACCAATCCTGGTCTTGCAAACGAACATATGAATAATCTTGTTATCACAAAATGATATAATATTATGGACAAAACCTTGGTCTTGCAACTTATACCTTGAATAACCCTTATAATTACAAACAATCCTACTTATACCAAATTATAGAAAATAACCAGCATGGCTCTTAATAATCTACTAGCCAAATACAATTTTATATTTGAGCCAGACCGCTAACGACGAGGTAGAAAGTGACACACTGGTAGTAGTAATTGACAGAGAAAATGACTATTATAATGTCAAATAACACCGGCCGACAATTCCACGTAGACTAATAACAGAAATAACAAGACCGGCTCGTTCTCGTCTACCAGCATCTAACACTCTGCCAGTAGGACCAAACACAATTTATGGCTGAGGCAGACCGCTAACGACGAGGCGGAAAGCAACACTTATGGTTGCAGTTGACGGCCACTACCTCCAACACCCTCCTAGGACGAGAAGGCAGTTTACAGCTCGAAAGGTACCACCCGGGTCGATCGCGACGGTATTCCCGAAGCTTCGGCACAGCACTCTCGGTGAAGAGTATCGGAGAATTCCCTCTCTGCAGGTGGTCGATCACGGTTACGAGGGACCCACCAATTCACCAGAAGTATAATCCACGGGCGGGTCGGTCAAACCATCAAGCTGAGTTACGGCCACTGCGAGAAATACCAGGCATAACTAATAGACTGTAGGCTGCCTCACTGACTGCTTCTTCCTTAGTCCCGCAACGCTATCACTCCGGGAGACATTAGCGAAATGCCGATCGCATGCCTCCAACTGCACGGCTACTCAGGGCCGACCGACTGACTGCCTCCCTGGCCGCCCGGTCCAACCCGTACTCCGCAGCCCCACCCGACCTCCAGCCTCACGGCGACACAGGGAAGCACTCCGCTTCCGACGGACTGACTGGCTGGCAGACTGACCAAGACTAACTCCGACTAACCCCGACTAACTGCCCGCTCGGTTCCGTGTCCCCACATATATACCCGCTATCGCCAGGAGCCCCAGCGCTCTCTAGCGGGGGGAACACCAAAGAGGAAACAATCGCGAGCGGAAGAGAAGAGAAGCCAAAGATACAACAAGAGCCGAGCACGGCTCAGTATGGGACCCACGTTTTGGGTATCAAATACAGGAGTTGGATGGGTGCAAAGAAGGTCGGCTAGATTTGTCTCCAGAAATTACCGCAGAACACAATCAGTAACCGATATGACCTCGAGTGGGATTGATTGGAAGACAGGAGGAGGGTGAAGAGAGTCATGGGAGTGTACAAGACGTATATTTGTGATAAGGCGTGGAAAGATATTGCTGTAAGAATTAAAAGTAGCGCATGGAAGGGAGGAGGTGACCATGACCACAAGTTGGCACTAGATTTCAGGCACAAGATTTTCTTTCGTAGGTAAAGGAGTCAGGGATTGGAAAAAGTTACCAAGAGAACTGATGAATAATTTACCAAAACCGTTGAAAGAGTTTAAAGTTGTATTTTGTAAAGGTCAAAAGTAGGTGAGAACCGAAAAGGTGAAAATGGGTGTGTAGGCAATTTGCCACCGGAGCGTGCGTTCCATCTCAATTAAATTAAATTAATTCTTATCAGTATCCAAATGCATATATATATATAAACTGGTGATGCAACAATGCAAACCGCCTTAGAAGGAAGTCCTTTGGGTACGAAAATTTATACAAGCATACTTTGGGCGATATTACTTATAAGTTTTTACACATTATAGCCACGAAATGTATATTAATCTATACAATACAATACAATACATTCATTTTCCATTGATCCCAATATAAGAGACTGGCTCTGTGGGATGTGGAAAGTTGTCAATTTACAGATAAACAGTTGCATAACAAAATAATGAGTACACCACTAGATGTACAGTCATAGTATACATGGTACATTAAACACTTCCATTACAAAATAATACATACATCAGAAGATGTACAGCCATAACAGATATGATACCATAAACAATTACGTAACAAACTAAATATATACACCAGGAGATGTACAGTCGTAGCATACATTAAATTAATTATGTGAAATATTTACTCAAGATACTGGCAGTTATTTTTTAGATACCTTACAAATAAATTCTTCGACAGAGTAGAAGGAGTTGTCACTTAAAAATTCTTTCAATTTTTTCCTGAATTTATTATTATCATCTACTATACATTTAATATGTGTTGGGAGCATATTGAAGATACGTCTCCCTGAATATCGGACCCCTTTTTGAACAAATGACAATGACTTGTAAGTCTTGTGAAGATCATTTTTACTTCTAGTGCCATAATTTTGTATTTTACTATTTGTTTCAAACAAAGAATAATTTGTGACTACAAAGGACATTAATGTGTATATATACTCAGATGCTAATGTTAAAATCCCTACCTTCTTGAACAGCTCTCTACATGAAGTTCTATTGCTAACCCCACACATAATTCTTATTACTCGCTTTTGGGCTCTGTACACTTTGTCTCTATGGGTAGAATTGCCCCAGAATATTATTCCATATGACAATAAGGAGTGAAAATAAGCAAAATAAACTAGCTGCCTCATACGGAGATCAGCTAAAGCTGAAATTGTACGAATTCCAAACGTGGCTGCTCCCAATCGCTTTAGTTTGAAAGAATTTTTAATTGACAACTACTTCTACTCTGTCGAAGAATTTATTTGTAAGGTATCTAAAAAATAACTGCCAGTATCTTGTGTAAATATAGTTCACATAATTAATTTACCGTGTATGCTATGACTGTACATCTCCTGGTGTATGTATTTAGTTTGTTACGTAATAATTTATGGTACCATATATGTTATAACTGTACATCTTGTGGTGTATGTATTATTTTGCTATGGATTTTTTTTAATGTACCTTATATGCTATGACTGTACATCTTCTGGTGTATGTATTGTTTTGTAATGGAAGTATTTAATGTACCGTGTATACTATGACTGTACATCTAGTGGTGTACTTATTATTTTGTTATGCTACTGTTTATCTGTAAATTGACAACTTTCCACATCCCACAGAGTCAGTCTCTTATATTGGGATCAATGGAAAATGAATATATTGTATTGTATTAGTAAGACAGAAACATGTGCTTTCCAATTTAAATTATGATCAATGTACAAACCTAGAAATTTCACACTCTCTACATTTTGAATTTTATGTCTATATCAGGTGTTAATCTGTGTGATGTACTGAATTGCATATACTGAGGTTTATCAAAGTTTAAAGACAAGCCATTAGCTGTAAACCATTTATTAATCAGTTCAAAGACATAATTTGAAATATATTCTGTTGATAAATCTGGAGTGTTTTTAATTCCTATATTTGTGTCATCTGCAAATTGGACAAATTTTGAGTTTTTAGATGAAACACAAGGTAGATCATTTATATATATTAAAAACAATAGTGGCCCCCAATATAGAACCCTGAGGTACTCCACATCTGATTAATTTCCACTCAGAAAACAGTGGACCGCTTAAGGCAGCCTTAAAATTCTCCTTTGACACTTTCTGTTTTCTATTTAGTAGGTAAGAATTAAGCCATTTATTAACAATGCCATCTATACCATAATACTTAAGTTTTTGTATCAGAATTTTATGATCTACACAGTCAAATGCTTTAGAAAAGTCACAAAAATTCCCACAGGAATTAATTTATCATTTATTCCTTCTAAAATATTGTCAGTGTATGCAAATATAGCTTGTTCTGTTGAATGACGCTTTTGAAAACCAAATTGTGATTTAGTTAGAATATTATTATTTTTTAGATGTTCATAAACTCTATTGTACATTGTTTTCTCAAAAACTTTGGAGAAGGCTGTTAGTAATGAAATTGGTCGGTAATTCGATACGGCTGACTTATCTCCCTTTTTATAGAGTGGTTTAACTACAGCATACTTAAGCCTTTCTGGAAAAGTACCCTCAAGTAAAGATAACTTAGTATATTACTTAATTCTGTGGAGCACAATTTAATTAATCTGCTGGAAATCCCATCATAACCACTTGAGTATTTGCTCTTAAGGGATTTGATAATTTTTCTTATTTCTTCTGGAGTAGCTAATTTTATAGACATAGAGTTAAATTTTTCTTGGAAGCCTTTTTTGACAAAATCCATACTGTGTGTCACTGAGCTATTAGCAGTCAACTTATCAGCAACAGATAAAAAATGTTTATTAAAATTATCAGCAATTGAAAAATTAGATTCTACTGAATTTTCTTTGACAAAAATATCATTACTTGTTTGATTACTCTTTCCTGTTTCCTTTTTTACAATCTCCCATATTGTCTTAATTTTATTTTCAGTATCATGAATTTTATGTTTGTAGTACATACTTTTAGATTCTTTAATAACATTTTTCAGTATTTTGCAGTATTGTTTGTAATGTGTTTTAACATTAGCATTCTCACTGTTCCTAGAGGCAATATACAACTTCCTTTTATTAATGCATGATGTTCTAATGCCAATAGTTATCCCAAGGCTTTTGTTCTTTTTGAGAAGCACGACACTTTTTCAAGGGGATGCAACTTTCAAAGAAATTTAATACAATGTTACTAAAAATATTGTATTTTTCATCCATACCTTGAGCACTGTAAACCTGTTCCCAGTTTGTGGTATCCATGCACTTTCTAAAACAAGTAACTGACTCATCATTTATTACACGCTGAAGTTTAAAGACATTACTCTTAGTGCTAGTTCCTAGTACAGTAGTTCGAAATATGGGTAGTTAGGTTCAAGTTACTATGCAAGAAACACATATATTATTACTTGTTAAAGGTTATTGTAGCTGTTTATCAGGCTTATTTCTGCATCATGAATCCATATGACTTGTAGCGAGAAAGTTTAACAAGCTAAATGCCACTCAATGCTGCACATTAAAAATGTTTCTTTGGCGACACTTCCCTGCTACATGTCATATGGATGCGGAATGCTATTCTTTTTCGAGGAATGAAGCCTGAAAAACAGCTACAACAAACATCAACAGGTTTTTTCATCCCTTCCTATACTGTGCTAACCTCTTCCTTCACAACCTACGGCCTCAAATATCTGCCTCATATCAATAGGTTATAAATACATAGGTCTTGCATAATAACTTCTACAGAAATGCCCATATTTTGAACGACTTTACTCGATTAGTAAGAATTAGGGGCTAAATGTTCAAATATTCTTAAATAATGTTGCCAAAGGAACGTTTTTACAAATTTTCATAAAAAAAGGACAATTCCTCCTAAGGTGGTTCTAACTAAGGAGGATCTCACCAATTAAGTTATGTAGAATAAATATATTGCAGACCTCTTCAATCCTATTCACAAGGAAAAACTTGAACAGGAGGAAGGATAACACGAATGTGTGAATCTTCGCTGAAATACGAGTGTCAATATAACAATTATGTAAAAAAAAAAAATAGTTAATATACTTTCTTTCTAAAGGTCGCTGCTTTGGTTCCGGATTTTGTTTGATCATATGAGCTACGGCAGGTTGTCTCGTGGTTCGGATATCACATTACATTGTAGGTCCCAAAGCAAATTAAATGGCCGACGTACCTTTGGCATAATGGCTTAGTATGCCTCCTACTGGAGGATCCAAGAAACCTTCGGGTTGTGGACCAAGTTAGTTTTAGTTTTATAGCTATACTTGAGGGTGACTTTCCAGAAAGGCTTAAGTTTGCCGTAGTTAAATCACTCTATCAAAAGGGGAATAATTAGTTGTACCGAATTAACACCCTATTTCATAACCAACCGCCTTCACAAACGTTTTTGAAAAACTAATGTACAACAGAGCTTACAAACAACTTTAAAATGATATTCTAACTAAATCACAATTTGGTTTTCAAAAGAATAAGCTATCTTTGCATTCACTGACAATATCTAAGAAGTAACTCTGAAAGGAGCACAAACGAGGAGGAATTGACTGCACTAAAGACCGTAATAATGAAAGCTGGTAAATAAACAATAGGCTTTAGGGAACAAGTCGCTCGAAAACGTTGGATCACAGAAGAAATTTTGGAGCTGATGCATGAGAGGATAAAGCACAAAAATGCAAAGGCTGAAGCAGGAAGAGAGCAATACAGACAATTTAGAAATCAAATAATCAGGAAATGCAAAAAAAAAGGCTAAAAGAAAAGTGTCAAGAAGCAGAAAAAGAAATGATCATAGGTAAAGTAGATGTTGCATATAGGAAGATCAAACAAAACTTTAGAGAAATGAAGAAAAGAGGAGAAAACATTAAAACCGCCGGTGGGAAACCTCTTTTAAGCTCAGACGATAGAGCTAACCCCTGAAAGGAATACATTGAGAAACTGTGTGATGGGGACGACTTGACCAGTGGCGTAATGGAAAAGAAAGGCGACGTCAAAATTGATGACTTAGGAAATCCTGCTTTGAGGACAGAATTTTATAGAGCTCTGAATCACTTGGAAGCAAATAAGGCAGTTGGAATTGATGAGATCCCTGTAGAACTTCTTAAATCCCTACGAGAAGAAGGAATCAAAAGATTAATCAAACTAATATCAAAAGTTACGAAAAATGTTAAATTTCAACTGATTTTAATAAAAGCATCATCTTCACACTTCCGCAGAAATAACTTTTTTTATTTTTTTAATTGCTTAAAGTCCCTTAACAGCGAGGTCTTTAGAGACGGGAAAGGATGGGGGGTAAGGAATCCGACCATGACCTTTCGAAGGAAGCATCCCGGAATTTGCCTGGAGTGATTTGGGAAACCATGGAAAACCAAAATCTGCCCGGAGGGGTATTCATACCGCCGTCCTCCAGAGCAGAAATCACAAGCCGAAAAATGTGAAAATTATCGCACCATTAGTCTAACATCACATACTTCAAAATTACTGACTGGAATAATATACAGAAGAGTGGAGATGGTAGTAGAAGAGACAGTAGATGAAGATCAGTCTGAGTTTAGGAAAAAGCACGGTACAAGGGAAGAAATTCTGGTTTTTAGATTAATACTTGAAGGGCGGATCAACATACTTTTATGGTGTTGTTGATTGTGCCGATGAAGATGATGTTGCAACCAAACGATATATTGATACACTGGAAAATATTCTTTCATAATAGTTTAGACCTGTCTCTAGTATATATGCGTAATCTTGAAGCATATCCGTTACCTCATAACTAAATTTATCACCTTGCTTCCCATAAACCTCGCATATGGCATAAACTTAGTTTTTTCCCAGCAATTGTAAATGGTCAACCCTACAAACCATTTACAGTAACAATAACAACGCAAGCTGACAGCTGCAAGATACCTGAAGAGGACAGCAGAGTCAGCTGTCGAAACGTCGAGCTTTTACAACACTATCCGGCTGGACACCCGAGAGGATTTCGTTGCATCGATACGCCGGGAAAGTCTCCACTCACAGAATTTTTGCTTCCTTTGGAATTTCGCCTCTTTCTACCCATGGAGGAAAGAAATATATGGAGACGAATTACCACTTATTCTGTGACGCCACCTCTAAACTCTCGGCTGATACTGGGCATGCGTGGCGGCGGCCATATTACGTTTCCCTACAATTGCTAAGCTCCCATTGTGTTTGATACTGTGATTATTTCATTTTCTAATGTGTCTAAGTTTTTTATAATGCCATCTTGTGCTGCATAAGGTTACACAAATAGGCCAGATAGTAAAGAGCCTGGAATATCATTTTATAAGTAAGTTGCATCGTAATTAATGTTCTTGAAGTGTGCAATATGTATGGGCAAGTTTGGTGCCTGTCTATAAATATTTACTCATAGCTCTCAATAGGATGACTTTGTTCTCAAATTTTTGTTGAGAGAGTGTAGAAAATCAGCATACCTTGCTATTTTGTATATAATAGACTAGCATTACTTTTTAACGAGTGTTGAAATTGAGATTTAAAGGGGTCATATTTACATCGAGATTCTGTGAATTTTGTAATGCGCTTTCTTTCGTCAGTTGCCGTTTATACTGACTGTGTATGATGAAATTAAATGTGTTAAATTATGCTATGCAATCTAGGAATCTTGATGAAGCAAACGATGTTGTTACCCCAAATGCAGTTTGTGATTCAAATACGCGTGTGTGGGAGCGTCTACATAGTTTGATTCTGTACCGGCAATTTAATGGAGATTGTGGTTAGATATAAATGCAGTCTGTACCAGAATGGTTTTGTTGTTGCATATATAAGGGACAAAGAATTTATCTAGTATTGTTAGTAATTTCATGAGAACCATGTTAGTGATAAAACGTGTATCGCGATGTAAACTACTTCCAACTATTCCCAATTAAGCTTATGATGTTTGGTAAGAAGATAACTATTTTTATTCTGGTCTAGACCACATATCAACCTAACCACAAGTGGTAGTAATGAAACTGAAGAATCCATTCTGCATGTCCAACATTGTAATTCATTGTGGCTTTGGCAGAATTAATTTTTGGTCCAGGCAGCAGCCCAACCCAAACCTCTCAATTTGGAGACAGTATATCCAGAAAACTAAGCAAGATATAGAAAAAAATTATTTTTTATTTTCTATTTTTTTTTTTTTTTTTTTTTTTTTTTTTTTTTTTTTTTTTGTGTGTGTGTGTGTTACATAAGAATCCATCAGCAAATTTGACTTTTGCGAAATTTTTCTTCTGCATTTCAACTCAACACACCTCACTTTTGAGACTGTATATCTCGATAACTAGGTGAGATATCGAAAAATTTTATTCTTTATTTTTTATTTGTCTCGTCTTTTTAAATAAGAATCCATCATAAAATTTCACTTTGACCAATTTTTCTTCTGAATTTCAACCAAAAACATCTCACATTTGAGACAGAATATCTCGAAAACTACGTAGAATATCAAAAAATTTATTCTTCATTTTTTATTTGTCTCATTGAGTTACATAATATTCCATCACGTTTATCCTAGAGTCCCCTAGAGGTTTTTTACATATTCACCGTGTCTGTATGGATAGGTAATATGGCGGACGTGCCTCCCCACTCCTCCACCGCCCGGCGTCACTTCAATGCGTGGTGAAGGTCCTCTGAGTCGTCTCCATATATTTCTATCCTCTATGTTTCTACCATGTTCAATCATATGGACTTCATTGTAGCGAAAGTAATACTGTATGTCCATGTCTTATCGCTTGGCTTTATATTATATTTTTTAAGCAGAATTATTGTTTAATTTTTGCTTCAATTTGAATCCAATACAACAGTGACCTCAAACATTTATCCTACACGAGA
Organism: Vandiemenella viatica; assembly: GCA_031002005.1. Taxonomy (NCBI): domain Eukaryota; kingdom Metazoa; phylum Arthropoda; class Insecta; order Orthoptera; family Morabidae; genus Vandiemenella; species Vandiemenella viatica. Next base: position 36,095,782 of record CM061920.1, on the reverse strand, counting down.
TTTAATCTTTATAAGGCGCATATTCAAATTCTGGTGAATTTGTATATTCGTTTCAATACTGTATTATGCGCTAATAAACTAACTGACTTTCGATGAAGAGCTGCAAATAATTTTCAACGTCCTAAACGCCTTATTCAAATATTTTACCTACTGCGCTCAGGGCCCGCTCTAGGGGGGGGGGGGGGGGGGCGAACCGGGCATTTGCCCGGGGCGCTAAAATTTAGGAGTGCCATTTCGGCTGTAAGTGTGAGAAAAATATTAATAATATTAATGTGTTAAATACCCAATTAATAAAAAAAATCCACATACCGATTTTTTCGTTCGTTAAAAACTTACAGTTCTTAGCTATTTGGGTGCGCTCCTAGAGATTTCGAAGAGACGGGGCTCGGACCTCAAAGAGGCGCGCCGTTGTCCAGCCACCTCTGTGTGAATTGCGCCATAGGAGCAACTTCAAAATGCGCCGCATCCACGCCATTTCTCAGCCCGAAGTCCGCGCCACGTCTCTTCTGTGTGAATTGGGCCTTAGCACGCGAGTAGAACGCTGTTTCGACTTTTGTTGTCTCAGCTTGCTTACTATTGCTAATTATAAAAGTGGTTTCATTACACAACAGCATTAGTCTTACTATTACGTTATTAGTGATAAGTGGAAGTTCATAAAATTTACTTAAGGATTTCATAATTTCTAAAGGTAAGTACATCTATGATTAAACTGTTAGTTAGTTGGATATACGATATAAGCGCACAACGACAAAAGCACACAACAGAAGCGAGGTAGGTGGGGGCTGTTACACCTGCCCTCTGCTACCTGCACTGATTCCGACGTTAAACTGCCCACAAGTTGCTAGACGCGGTGAAAAGGAGTGTTTTTCGCAATTGCAGCTAGGCTCTAATACATGGAATCGATAGTGCTTGGCGGGAGATGCTGAGTGTTTATTTTATTGAATTAATGAACCAAATCAATATGGATCTTAGTTAACTGCTAATATATAATAACCCATGATGCTTATTATATATACGAATGGGGTTTACAGATACTCTAATTGCTGCATTTGTAAATCGTCTCAACAAAAAGAAATTCATTAACTATTTTAGTTAATGTGAATAACTTTGTCAATTGGTTTAATAAGTGCATTGCGCGACAATCACTCCACAACATCATTTTTTTGTTTGTGAACTTGGAACGTATTCCGTTTAAGCCTTGTAGTAGGTGCCTTAGTGTGCAAACTATGTTACAATTATCTTTTATACCTTTATGATTAATAATTGTGGATTTTTAATCTTAATTTTTATGAAGGAGTGAAAGTTTATTAATTTTGCAAGAATCTCGACGTGAGTTGGAATTTAGGAAAAATTGTCACAATATGACATTTATTTTCTCATCACTGGCGATTACAAGTCTGAGCGAATTTACCGTTAACATTAACACAAATTGGCAAAATCATAAAAGCAACGCTCAGAGGTACAATTAGCCGTCATGAGCAAGCAAACAATTGTATATTTACTTTTAAATATATCTCAGAATCAAAATGCAAGAAATAATGACAACTGGAAACAATGAAAAATACAAGTTATGACGACCTCAGACAAAGGCATCATAATACTGTGACTTTACAGTTAAAAAGACAATCATGGGCGCCACGAATGAACAATATATCATTCGAAAATAATTAGTTCTGGCAAATTATGCCGCTAGCTAAGGGGTTTTTACAATTACAAAGTGAGAACATGGATCTATCCTCTCAAAGTCGTTTACGGGTTCTGTTTCACGGAATTTACAATCAGATGGCTTGGTCGTAGTAAGTTACCATTGTAGTTCTGCGTCTGATGTCTGCGGTGACTGGAGTGGACCCACGATATGTGAGACTATCTCACAAGGCAGCTACAGGCATCTCTGGTCTGACAATGCGCGTCATCGCATTACCGGCTGTGTTGCCGTGATAAGCTTCCTCCAACAAGGCAAGCTGCAGTTGGCGAAAGAAGTCAACTTTCCAAGTCAACCTCAGACTAGACTCGCATAGCTTGGACTTGAAGATCGAAGTGCAGCTCGTCGCTCTTCTCTCTCGCGATGAAACTTCTCGCTCCGCCCCTTGTAGTCTCGAAGCTCACATATAACAGAAATTCCCAGGATTTTAAGTTATACGCTCATTTGGATTGGATCTTCAGGTCGGCACCTAATGTCACGTGACATCCCCGACATGTGATTTGCCCAGCGTATCTAACAGAGGTCGGACATATTCGGCTAAGTTCGCCGGGGTGAGAGCACATTCGGGTGTCGGCGGCAGGTGAGTGACCCATCCCCAGGGAGCAGTGTGTGTGGTCCGGCAAACCCCAAATCCGCGACGTCCTGTCGCCATGGCTCGGGAAAACCAAGATTAGCTTCAAGCCTACATAGCTCAATAATTCTTTAATATTCGCTTTACCAAGATACACTGTATGTTCACCATTTCATTACAGTCCTCACTTGGAATCTTCCGTACTTTATAAAATTACAACAAAAATCTATTTAGGTGGTCGCCCAGGATTTATGTAAATTACTCTAACATTATGACATATATAATAAAAATGCACCTTGTAACGTGGCGACAGCGCGTCATGTTACAGCCTATAGAAATTACCATTCTGTATACACGGTTTCTATATTTGCAGCAAATTTACGGATAGTATCCTGGGTGAAAAAGCTTTGACTGTGTAGTAACACTAGACTTTCTTTATGTTCACAGGGTATGGAAAATATTTTGTGTTGTGCATAAATATTTTTTTATATCGACTGAGAATAATTTATCTAAGTTATGGTTTTAGCTTATTTAGAACAAGGATAAATATTTACTTTTTATATTACTTTATAATGTACATTGTTTGAGATACGTGCGTGCCTCTTCCAAAATATCTGACAGTCAAAGAAAACTCTCTGGTTACCTGTGCAACAAAAGAAGGTTGGGAAAGGAAGCGGAAAGGCAGAATCAATCTTGCGCGTTAAAAAAATATAATATATTCAGGGTTTACCAAAACAAATCTTAGAATCCAATATCATGTCGGGATACAAAAGAAGTACAGAATCGTCAGAGAATAATAGCAAACAAATGTATGAAGTTTCTAAACCAACTGGAACTGACCCCAACGTGAGCCTCACAAAAGGCGTTCAAAAACTTCGTGGACAAGAATTTTTTGAGACGCCTAAAGAAGCTTTTTAGTAAGGCAAGGTCCACCTGAACTATAGCATAATTATAAACTTTCTTCCAATGACACAGATCGACATTATGCACGAATTTTAAGCAACGGAGAGCAAATATTGCGAGATTAGCTACGCTCTTTCACAAAACTGCGTTTACTGCTTCTGTTGCAAAATTTTAGGCTGTTTAGTTAGTTCTCCTCAAAGGAGGGTTTTAAAAATTGGAAGTACCTCGACGAAACTTTAAAAAATCATGAAATTTCGAAAAATCATATTGAGGCAAAAATGATTAAATTGTTGTAAAACTGTAGATGCTGCCACTCAAAGAGTTATTAATGCCGAAATAAATAATTGGAATGAGGTGCTTCTAAGAATCGTTGCAATTACTAAAATGCTTGGTAAAAGTTGACTGATTTTTCAAGGTACAAGCGACAAGTTGTTTGGAGCATAATAACGGTAATTTCTTAAAAATAGTTGAGTTACTGTCTGAATACGATCCCATTATGGAAGAGCACGTCCGTTGAGTGCTTTAAAAAGTAGAGACAAAAGCTCAATATCTTGGGAAAAATATACAAACCGGGATAGTAGATCTGCTGCATCAATGTGTAAAGTCTCATGTTATTAATGAAATAAAAAAAATTCAAATATTTTTCCATAATTTTAAACTGTACTCCTGACTTTGGTAAGATACAACAAATTACTCTTGTAATCAGATATGTTTCAACCAACAAATTTAATCCTGATGATGAAATTAAGATTAATGAAAGGTTTTAAGGCTTCTTACCAGTCGAAAAATCTACAGGAAAACAAATGTCTGACATTATAGTTGGAGAACTTTATGACTTGTGTTTAAATTTGCAGGATATCAGAGGACGGGGACTGACAACGGATCCAATATGAGGGGCAATAAAGCAAGAGTGCAATTAATTCACGAGCAATGTTCCGTGTAGTAGCCATTCTCTCAATCTTGTTATTAATGGCAAAAGCATCCTTGGAAGCCGCTAATTTCTTCAACATGGTCCAAAAAAATATATGTATTCTTTTTGGATAGAGGCATTAAATCCTTTAAAATTTCATTTGGGAGATGTATACGATGCCTTGCTAAGCATTTACGAAAATCAAGAAACTGATAATTTAATTATTTAGCCGTTTTGACAATTGAGTATGAAATTGCTGATGAAGTAAATTTTAAGATGTAAGAAAAAATTATAGTAAGAAAAAGAATTTTTTGTGATTTTAGCGTATTTGATGTAATATCGTTTTATTTTCAAAATAATGGCATTTAGATAGTTAATTATTTTTTTAAAAAAATATGTAATTCTACATAATCTTAAGGGGCGGCAATTTGTCTATTTGTTCGGGGCGGCAAAACCACTAGAGCGGGCCCAGCTGCGCTATATTTTAAGCTTAGGCATCGTACTGCGTTATCTCAATCAGTTGACGACATTCCGTAATCGTTGAAACAGGTTATCTCCTATATAATTTCCGATGATCACTCATTCACTATCTCACCTAGATAGCTATCGACTAGAGAACGGAGACGTCGTGAGCTGGCCTTCACTCCCAAATTAATAGCTAACAGAGAAGCCATAAAATGGTAGTAAATAAGGTAAACACTATTTGAGTGGACGAGAAAGTGATTTGCTGGGTAGAAGAATTTTTAAAAGGTAGAAAACAGAAAGTTAAGGTAAGAAATGCGGTATCAAAAGAAGTGAAAGTAAAAATGGGAGTGCCACAGGGTAGCGTATTGGGACCATTGCTATTTATTATTCTAATGAATAATTGTGTTGATTGTTTACTATCAGAAATTAGATTGTTTGCAGATGACATAATGCTATATAAAAGGATCAAAACAGTTGAGGATTGTAAACAGTTGCAGGGTGATCTGGACAGGATATCTAGTTGGGTTGGTAAACATGGGATGAAGATAAATGTAAAGAAGAGTCAGCTAATTAGATACACAAATAAAAAACTAAAGGTTAATCATGATTATAAGGTGGGAAAAGAATTGCTTATTGAAGACTCGAAATGTAAATATCTTGGCGTTACATTTTATAACAAGCTTAACTGGGCAGATCACATTGGACAGGTGGTAGGACAAGGTTTCAAAATTCTGCGTTTGTTGGAGAGGGTGATGAGGGGATGTAGGAGAGATGTAATGGAATTGGGTTTCAAAAACTTTGGTCAGACCATTGCTTGGAAACGGTGGTGTGGTATGGGACCCACATTTTGAGTATCAAATACAGGAGTTAGAGAAGGTGCAAAGAAGGGCTGCTAGATTTGTTTCTGGAAATTATCGCAGAACACAATCAGTAACAGTTATGATAAAAGAGCTGGAATGGGATTCATTGGAAGACAGAAGGAGGGCGAAGTGGGTTATGGGAGTGTACAAAGCGTATTTTGGTGATGAGACATGGAAAGATATTGGTTTAAGAATTGAAAGTAATGCATAGAAGGGAAAAGATGACCATGACCACAAGCTGACACTCGATTTCAGGCACAAGGGTGTAGGAAGATTCTCTATTTTAGGTAAGGGTATCAGGGATTGGAATAAGTTACCAAGAGAAACGATGAATAATTTTCCAAAAACATTGAAAGAAATTGAAGTTAAAATTTGTAAATGGTAAATGTAGTTGGATGCAGGAAAGGGGGAAGATGGGTGTTTAGGGAAATTGCCACCGGAGCATTCGCTACATTGCAATTTGATTTGAATATTAGAAATTAAATGTTAAGTGAATAGCTTAATAGCTATGCAACTGCTGTGAAAATTAATTGCCAGAATACATTAATTACGTTTGTTTTTGTAGCATTTCATATGTCAGACCCGTAACTACCGCTGGTGCACTGTCCCGGGGCCCCCAAGCCCGTTGGTTACAGAATTATTGTATTTTAATATCTAATCTAAGTTCCTGTAAAATACACAGCACCTAGTTAATAATAATAAAAAAATCCATCAAAGTGCTACAGTAAACGTTTTTGCGTGTCCGTTCATATATTCCATACGCTTCGCATGGAAAAGCAGCTCTAGAGCAAACAGCAGAATGTCGAGTTAAATTTTGAAGCCCCTCCAGATATTTTCATTACCACTATAGTGTGCATTTTTTAGCTCCGGTGGGAAAATTAAGCCCTGCCATATATATATATATATATATATATATATATATATATATATATATATACTAAATGTACTGAATGGATGTACCTATAGCTCTAAAATATAAGAGGAACAATTTTTTTTCTCTCTCTCTCTTTGGTCCTGGCTATATTTTAAAGATTTCCAGGCGCACATTTTTTAGGGCCGGAGAAAACAACGAACCAAGATTTGGAAGGCACTTCGCAAGAAAATGAATTGGAAGTGGATTCTCCTGCTATAGAAATTTCACAGAACCTACCGGTAAATGCAGATAATGATACGTCGAAATTGAAACAAGACTACTTTTACAATGACAACATATCGAGCCAACAAAATTCATTACGCGAAGAAGTTGTAATAGACCGAACCAATGAGACACAAATTGCTTGGATTCTGCCTGCTACGATGCCTTTCCTACTGTAATAGAAAATCAAGATAAGAAACGTAGGCTGTCTACTGCCTGCCATGATGGTTGTTCCCTCAATATAAATCGGAAGCACTTGAATATAGCAACCGTTTATTACCGTTTTCAACAACCGGAGTTCGAGACTGGAAGCATATTTCAGAACGTATTTCAGTTCACGAAACATCCAAAAGCCACATACATTTTGTGTAGTTACTAAGCAGTGCCAGAAACATGGTACTTTAGTAGACGTTTTGACAAAAATTTGTTGAATGAAAGAAGCTTCTGGCGAAAAAATCTTGAAAGAATCCTAAATGTGACCTTATTACTTGCAACATGTAATCTCGAATTTCGTGGATCTAGTGAAAAATTAGACTGTAGCAACAAAGGAAACTAACTCTCGTTAGTTCAGCTCTTGTCAAAATATGACCCAGTACTGCAAGAATTGATTCAGCGTCCGCAAGGGACTGTGAAATACGTCAGACCTAAAATTCAGAATGAACTTATAAACCTATTAGCCTTAGTAATCAAAAATGAAATTACCATTGAGCTTCAAAACTGTTTGTTTTTTCATTGAATTTAGATACTACTCATAACATTGCAAAAGTTGATCAGTTATGCGAAGTTTACAGGTATGTCGAACTAGTTAATGATGAAGAAGGAACACCTATTGACCTCAAAATACGGTAAACTTTTGCATCCTTCACAGGGGTAAACGATCAGTCTGCCCAAGGTCTTTCAGAAGAAATACTTACTTCATTGGAAGAGAAAACGTTGGATTTGACCAAATGTCGTGGACAAAGCTACGACTGCAGTCATGAGTGTTGCATACAGTGGAATGCAGCAGCGTATTAAAGAAAAATCCCTACAAGCATACTTTGTGCTCTGCGCTAACACAACCTTAATTTAGTATTAAAAGATGCTGTGGAAGGAAACCGAGTGGTCTGCCAGTTTTTTAAACTATTCAAAGTGTGTTTTGCTTTTTTGGTCATAGTATTTTGCACTGGCAAAACTTGAAGTCAGTGTACAACATCGAGACTCAGACTGATTCACTGATTTCGAAAGTAACATTCAAAACTCTTTATCGAACTCGCTGGGCTCGTAGGCAAGCACTGAAACACTGTGTTGAAAAAAAACATGGCCTACAACAAAGTTAATGAAGTTTTAGAGTCCCTCAACCTCGTATCAAAATCATTACAATCTAAAATCATGGACCTGTTGTGTGCATTTGAGTTATTGTGTAATTTATTGTTAAGGGTAACCGAAATACGTCGAAAGTTTGAAGAACTTGTTTCTGAAGCATCAGATGTTTATAGTCGATGGGGAATAAACAAAGAATTTCGCCAACACAGACTAAGGAAAGTGTAAAAACACTTTGGTTGAGTTGATTGAAGATGAGAGATTAATAGATCAAAAACCTTGTTTCCTAGTCACTGTGTTCCATCCAATGATAGACACACTTTTTACTTAACCTGATCACCGTTTTGAAGAGATGAATGCTGTTCTTGACACTTATCAATTAATACAACCTGATTT
>CM061920.1:35795826-36086541 GCA_031002005.1 Vandiemenella viatica | reverse complement strand
AACGTAAAGCAAGATGACGAAGAAATAGAAAAAAATATACGCTGAAATTGAAGAATGAATCCAATATGTGAAGGGGGAGGAAAATCTAATAATCATGGGTGATTGGAATGCAATAGTGGGAGAAGGAAAAGAGGGGAATACACTAGGAAGTTTTGCTCTAGGAGAAAGAAATGAGCGAGGAAGCAGGTTGTTAGAATTTTGTGAAAGATATAAGCTGGTAGTGGCGAACACACTGTTTAAGAACCATGCAAGAAGAATATACACCTGGAAACGTCCTGGGGATACAGGCAGATATCAGCTAGATTATATCATGGTCAAAGAGAGATTCAGGAATCAAGTTCTAGACTGTAAAGCGTACCCAGGAGCAGACATAGACTCGGACCATAATTTGATAGTAATGAAGTGCAGGCTGAAATTCAAGCGAATAAGGAAGCAGCATAATCAGAACAGACTGGCAGTGAATATACTGAAACAATCTAGCACAAGAGAAAAATTTGCAGAAATGGTAGACTTAGGACTAAGAATTAACTGTGAAAGGGCTCAACCGAAGACGAATGGAATGCATTAAAGACCGAAATAATGAAAGCTGGGAAAGAAACATTAGGCTTTAGGGAACAAGCTGCCCGAAAATCTTGGATCACAGAAGAAATTTTGGAGCTGATGGATCAGAGGAGAAGGTACAAACATGATCAGGATGAAGCAGGAAGAGAGCAGTACAGGCAATTTAGAAATCAAATAAATAGTAAATGCAAAATAGCAAAAGAAAAATGACTACAAGAAAAATGTGTAGAAGTAGACAATGAAATGGTCGTAGGAAAAGTAGATGTTGCATATAGAAAGATCAAACAGAATTTTGGAGAAATGAAGAAAAGAGGTATGAACATTAAAACTGCTGATGGGAAACCTCTTTTAAGCTCAGAAGATAGAGCTAACCGATGGAAGGAATACATTGAGAAACTGTATGATGGGGACGACTTGAACAATAGTGTATTGGAAAAGGATGGCGATGTCGAAATTGATGACTTAGGAGATCCTGTTTTGAGGACAGAATTTAATAAAGCTCTGAATGACTTGAAAACAAATAAGGCAGTTGGAATTGATGAGATCCCTGCAGAACTTCTTAAATCTCTAGGAGAGGAAGGAATCGAAAGATTATTCAAGCTGATATCAAAAAGTTATGAAACAGGAGAAATTCCAACTGATTTTAATAAAAATATCATCTTCATACTTCGAAAGAAAGCACAAGCCGACAAATGTGAGAATTATCGCACCATTAGTCTAACATCACATGCTTCAAAATTACTAACCAGAATAATATACAGAAGGATGAAAAGGGTAGTAGAAGAGATAGTAGGTGAAGATCAGTTTGGGTTTAGGAAAAATCGCGGTACAAGGGAAGGAATTCTGTCTTTAAGATTAATACTTGAAGGGCGGATCAAGAAAAACAAAGATACTTTTATGGCATTTGTTGATTTAGCAAAAGCTTTTGATAATGTTAGGTGGGACAAAATGTTCAAAATTTTAAAGAAGTCAGGTCTAAAGTATCGAGATAGAAGAATACTCTATAAACTGTATAAGAATCAAGTGGCTGTAATAAAAGTAGAGAATCACGAGAGACATGCATCAGTTAAAAAGGGTGTGAGACAAGGCTGTAGTCTGTCCCCGTTAATATTCAACTTGTATGTAGAAGAAGCAATGAAAAAAGTCAAAGAAAAATTCCCATGTGGCATAAGTTTTCAGGGAGAAAAAATCAGTATGCTACGATTTGCTGATGACATTGTCTTATTAGCAGAGAGGGCTGAGGATATTGAGAAGTTATTGAATGGCATGAACAAAATACTGAAGGAAGATTTTGGACTGAATATAAATCAAAGTAAAACAAAAGTGATGAAATGTAGCAGAAATGATACCAATACTAGCAGATTAATATAAAAATAGGATCGAATGCAATAGGAGAAGTGAGTGAGTTCTGTTACTTAGGAAGCAAAGTTACAACCGATGGCCGAAGCAGGAATGATGTTAAAAGCAGAATAGCACTAGCAAAACGAGCCTTCATGAAAAAGAGAAATCTTTTAGTTTCAAATAATGATCTAGGAATTAGAAAGAACTTCTTAAAACTCTATGTGTGGAGCACAGCAATTTACGGTAGTGAAACATGGACTTTAGGAATGCCGGAAAGAAAGAAACTTGAAGCATTTGAAATGTGGTGCTACAGAAGAATGCTGAAAATTAAGTGGACAGACAAAGTAAGAAATGAACAAGTTTTGGAAATGATTGGTAAGAAAAGAAGTTTATGGAAGAAGCTTACAGGAAGATGAGACAGGCTGGTAAGTCATATTTTGAGACATGCTGGATTGGTTAATTTGTTAGTGGAGAGAACAGTTGAAGGTAAGAACTGTAGAGGTAGACAGATATTAGAATATATGAAGCAGATAATTGAGGACGTGGGTTGTAAGGGGTATGTGGAAATGAAGAGGTTAGCACAGGATAGGAAGGGATGGAGGATTGCATCAAAACAGTCTAAAGACTGACGACAGCAAAAAAAAAAAAAAAAAAATTCAAATAGTACATCAGTTGGTACCATTGGGAAGCGAGATATCAACACATCTTCTCACTTATATTTTCCCTTTGGAATGGTTGCTTCGATCACATTGTTCAGTAATTTTTTCATTGCTAGCAGTGTGCCATTACAAAGACGCGCTTGGTTGATATTTCGCAACATTATGACCATCGATCCTACTTTTAATTGAAGATTATGAGGCAGCAATCATGGCAAATCCAGTGAGTTTAAAAATTCTGGTGGATAGTTAATGACATCATCTTGGTTAGTTGCGCAATAATTGATTTCTATGTCCTTAATTCACCGGCAATTTCATTTTGAATTGTGAAATTTATTTAATTAATATCCGTGTTTTTGTCTCTGTAATATAGCTCGTCTGTTCAACCAGAAAATTGACTGGAAATGTAATGCAGCCAGTCAAACCGTCTACAGGGATTTTGGTATCACTAATGCCAATCAGTTGTTTTGAAAACATTTCTTTAGATCGATCATTTTGTAATTCCAAAGGGAATCGTAAAGCGCCTTTGATTTATATTGATTGGCTGGCAGTAATATTATTTTCGTTGATGACACGCAAACCCTTTTTTTCCTTCGAACTTAATTTTGGGTGGGCATAGACTAATATTCATTCAGTCTAATCAACTTGAAGGCATACGAGAGATAATCCCAACGCACCTCTGCTTTGTTTTGATTGACTGGTTTGTATGGGAAAAGAAAAGTGTTGAGTTTACTATTTTCCTCGCAATTTTTACGTTTTTTCTCTCCATAAGTGCCTTCCTTATCGATTAACAAAAATATGAAGAAAAAAAATTAGCCAAATTGGTGTAGCAGATCTCGAGTTTTGCGCTTAGCAACACATTTGGCGATTCATTTTTATTTATATAGATTTTAAAAGTGAGAAAGTATTATTACTCGCAGCCAATTCGATCAACGTGAATTCTACCTGAACATAATTTAAAACCAATGAAACACATCACCACATTGCTTACCAGAACTTTGCATTCTTAAAATAATATGATAAGTGTGGCTCGGTCTTCAGACGCTAATGCATATCGCTTCTCAACTGAAATACCAGTAATCGATTTTGCTTTTTAGGTATTCTTAGTATTGCATCCTTCTAAAATAATGCATTCTATTTTCATAGTCGAAACTTTCGTGATAGGTGGCATGGGTCTAAATGCAAACACACTGAACAAATAAACACACAATAGGTTTTCGATAGAAACGAAAATTTAAAAGCAACCAAGAAAATTCCACGCACGGAGGAAGTAATGATAACAAGTACGTCAGTGATATTATTTTCGCTGATCACCATGGAGCAAAGAAAAGAGAGGAGACCACGTAAGGGACCTTCCCCATACAACGACGTGACACCGAGTGGAGAGCGGTGGGGTGGGGAGGTCGCCATATTCGTAGGGTCAAGAAACACAAGGAATGTATACGGAACGGAAGAATTTATTCGTTTTTAATCATCGCATTACTAAAAATGAAGTCTTATGGGGTCACATTTATAAATACCCCAATTGATATAACCTATAAACATTAGAATCCAAGGAAAAGAAGCTGCTAAATAATTTTTGATAGGAATTTTGTATGCCGAAACAGAACTTTTCTTCTCCCTACAGTCGCAAAATTAATACAACAAGACCTAAGCTTAATATTGCTATTTCAAATAGATTGGATAGCTGTTCAAATAGATTATATTACCACATTCTATTTCAGTAATTTTAATCCTTTCAAAATCTTTGATGAGAAAGATTACAAAATCAAGAAAAATAGGTCTAAACCTATTTACAAGCAGAAGCAAGTCCTATATGAAATCATTAAAATAGCCTAGATGAATGGTTAGGACTTTAAAACAACTGAAACCTTCAAAAGAATTCACGGCTTACTCAGAAGATATTGCACTAGTATTCGATAGACCTATTTAAATTCGTCAGCAACATCAGTGCAAGGGGAGTCTATCATTACCGTGGGTCCACAATCTGATGATTAATTCTTATATATATATCGCTTAGTTCTCGAGATATACTGTCTCAAAAATGAGGTGGTTATGTAAGAGGTCGTTTTGAAGACCATTACTATTTGGGGAATTATAGGAATATTCAGTCGTCGAGCTACTGGCAATCGGCGATCATTGACAATGCTGAGCGCGGTCGAGCATCGACCAGACAGGAATCTGCACGCTTGCAGTCAGCACCTTAGAGTGCAGTCCCCTTCGTAATTGTAGGCCAGCCGAGTCGGCTTGGGCAGTACAAGCGATGAAGTAGTGTCTTTACTGTCGGGCAGTCGGCGAGAGTAGTCGAGCATACTTCGATAGCCACCTGTTAGGAGCCTGCCACCCACCCATGCACCTCGCATCAGCGCGACCATATGCCTAACAATTAACTATTACAGTTTAGGGCTTAGATAAGTTGGTGATAGTTAGAATCCACTTTGCGGCACGCTATAACTGTACTACTCCGTGTTGGAAGCCAATAAACTGTTCCATTGCAAGTCTCACATTATTTCAGGTTGCAAGAACTTTATATCAATTTCTAACCTTCGGTCTGTGGCCGTCAAACCACAGTGGTGTCAAACATTAGCCCAAACAGTCCAACGGTAAGATTCTAGTGGCGCTGCCAGAAGAACAGAAGAGACGCTTCAAGCAGAACTGTAATTCCCTAAGGTTAGTTCGTCAGCACACCTATCCACACACACGCCAACTAGCCTTGGCCAATCAGCCCCTGACAGTTAGGTCGAAATGTAGCTTGGACCAAAAGAAAAGAGAACTAAGTGAGATACCAAAAAATTGTGTTCTTTACTTTCAATTAGTTTCGTTAAGTTACATAAGTATTCATCATCAGATTATGGTGACAAGGTAATGATAGAACTAGCCAGTGCAATTATCTTGCTACCATATATCAAAAGTCGCAAGCTTGTGTCACTAACAACGTGCTCAATAAATTACTAACAACAAATAAGTAATTTGTTCCTTATGTTAGAAAAAGAATATTCTGCAACAGGCTGCATTTCAACCTAATCACAATTTGACTTAATGTTGCCGCTAAAGAGTTAAACGACGCAAATGTAACCAAACACTTTAACCGTATTGCGAATTACATTTCAGATAACAACAAAATGGACTTCATTACGATTACTAGATCGCATATCACAAATTATCACAATTAGTTTCATCAAACACTTTCAACATAAATTAGGTACAACTGGACTAAATCACAGAGAATAATGTATTCGCTTCATCGCGATGTAAACTTGATGTGAAAAATAGTAAGATAAAATGGTTCTCTGCATCAGCAAATATTTGATAACACCGTCGTCCTATTGTGAGCTGTGAATAAATTTCTTTAACAGGCACTGTAAATCTATAATAACATCTATTATGTCTTGCAGACGCCGCACTACAAATACTTCAAGAACAATAATTTCAACGTGACTTACGTATGGAATGTTATAGCAGGTTGTTTTTTACTTGTTCTGTTTGTGCAGCCATAGGCAACACAATTTGGCATTATAAAACACCTTTAAATATCCGAACATGAAATGCTCACAGCTGGAAGCTAATGTAAACAAACCAATGTTTTGAACTCACGAAGATGGCGTCTCCGGAGACAGGCTGCTTCACAGTTTAAGCGATACCTGGTCTCCCCTCTATTCCTACCTCCATGCTGATCACACGCAGGCATAGATTGATATCCATTTTTTTTTTTTTTTTTGCTGTCGTCAGTCTTTAGACTGGTTTGATGCAATCCTCCATCCCTTTCTATCCTGTGCTAACCTTTTCGTTTCTACATTCCCCTTACAACCCACGTACTATATTATCTGCTTCATATATTCTAATCTCTGTCTACTTCTATAGTTCTTACCTTCGACTGTTCCTTCCACTAACAAATTAACCAATCCAGCAAAATATGACCTAAAAGCCTGACTCTTCTTCCTGTAAGCTTCTTCCATAAACTTCTTTTCTCACCCATCATTTCCAAAACTCGTTCATTTCTTACTTTGCCTGTCCACCTAATTTTTAGCATTCTTCTGTAGCACCACATTTCAAATTCTTCAAGTTTCTTTCTTTCCGGTATTCCTAAAGTCCATGTTTCGCTACCGTAAAGTGCTGTGCTCCACACATACAGTTTTAAAAAGTTCTTTCTAATTCCTAGATCAATATTTCAAACTAAAAGGTTTCTCTTTTTCATGAAGGCTCTTTTTGCTAGTGCTATTCTGCTTTTAACATCATTCCTGCTTCGGCCATCGGTTGTAATTTTGCTTCCCAAGTAACAGAACTAACTCACTCCTCCTATAGCATCCGATCCTATTTTTATATTTAATACGCTACTATTGGTATCATTTCTGCTTGTCACATAACCTTAGCTATGTCAGTATACTTCCAAAAACAGTTCAAAGGGTCCTTAACACACTTAAAACCAATAGCAGATCATTTTAGAAGCATTTTTCAGTAGTTTGAGAGTCAGGAAACATGTTAGTAAGGAAAGTTTGAGCTATTTTGTAAGTTTTCGAAAATATTATAAAGAAATTTAAACATTTTTAGAAGCCTTTTGGCCACATTCATTTTCAGAGGTGTAAAATGAGATGACAATTCAAATTAGATCCAACACTTGCATTTTAGAAGATTATATTAAGAAAATATCATGAAATTGGTGATCTTGCAAGCTCATGGAATTTATTGCACAAATAACTTTTTTCACCTAATTTTCAAGGTACAGCTAAGATTCAGAGCTCAAAATGTTCAGCATAAGACAATACACAACATATTAAAAGATAGAGTCAATAAGTGAAAAGAAAGTATGTTTTTTAGACAAAATAAGAGATTTCGCTGACTCTGCAATTCAACATTTCTGCAGACATACAGATCTGAGGGCATAGAAAAGACATGTCTATTAAAGAGAAGCTTTCACTGAACACTTGGAGTGATTTTCGTAAAGATTCCGACAGTATATAAGCCGTAAAGGGAAATTAAGGTTTGAAAATAATTGGTGCTACTAAACATTATTTTGGAAACAAAGGATTGGCATTAAGGGAAATAGATAATGAGGAAATAATATACCATCAGATAGAAAATTTAATTTAGTAAAGTTTGAGATATATTACAGATCGGTAGCACTCATATATTTGGAGATAATGAAAATACAAGTTTTTAGCTGACTTTGCACTTGTAGTCAAAGTCGATTTTAACCATCAAATACATTTGGGATCTAGACGTGTTATATGTCAAAAGTTGAGGAAATTTTTATAGAACAATTTGATAACAGAATCATTTCACAGATCAACGAATTGTAGGGATGGTGACAGAGTAAAGCTTTTACGACTTTAACTCGAAATACACAAATCCTAGGAGAAAACTTGTCATGACTAAAACTGACATTTAAAATATGCTTCATAACATATCAAAATTTCAGACTTATCGGAATAAAAATAAGGTTTCCCTTTGTCAAATCAAGCGTCTGCTGAGTCAGCTGGCCCAATATGAATATAAGGAGACTCCGCTGGCCTAGGCGGACCGCAGTAATTCGGCAGAAATTGAACCGAGAGGACAGCGTGTTGGTTGGTCGCGGAGATGTAGAAATTTTAGTAGTGACGTTATAATGGTGCGGGGTCAATCTTCCTTCGGGATGAACTTTTAACTTTCATCTAGGGGTTAGGAGGAAGTTGCTTACTGTGAGAGGATGGTTTAACCTGTAATCTTTTATATCTGGTAGAAGTCTGATGCTTTTCTTTTAGGCCTACGCTGGTACCGAATTTATGTAAGAACTTTTGAAAAAAATATAATCTGGAATTAATCAGGAAGTCTGAAGTTGTGTTTTAAGAACAGACCTTTATCCCTTGGGGTAATTACGAGGGATTGGCGACCGTAAATAGAATCACGTAAGGGTACCAGACACGATCATAGTTAAGACAAGCTGCTGCAAGCTACAACCCCGAGCAAGCAGCAGGTTTTACATGCTACATTTCATCACCTTTTTCTTACTTTGATTTATATTCAGTCCAAAATCTTCCTTCAGTATTTTGTTCATGCCATTCAATAACTTCTCAATATCCTCAGCCCTCTCTGCTAACAAGACAATGTCATCAGCAAATCGTAACATACTGATTTTTTCTCCCTGAAAACTTATGCCGCATGGAAATTTTTCTTTGACTTTCTTCATTGCTTCTTCTACATACAAGTTGAATATTAACGGGGATAGACTACAACCTTGTCCACACCCTTTTTAACCGATGCATGTCTCTCGTGATTCTCTACTTTTATTAAAGCCACTTGATTCTTATATAGTTTACTAGCCACGTACCCGTGACTTCGTACGCGTGGATTAAGAATTTTTTTGCCAGAATTAAATATAGTAAGTTGTTGGTAACGAAGGATTAGTCCCAAACAATATCGAGTCGGCATAATATGACAGGAAAGCTATCACTATATCATTCTACCGTCGAACCTGTCTCTTGAAGAGAATTAATTTCCAACATATTTCTGTCACTATTCGATAAGACCTCAAAATTTCGTGACTACAACTGTTAATCATACTCGAAAAAATATCCTGTGCCCTTCATACAGATTTCCTTATAAAATTCCATCACAACGATATAGCACTTGGTCGTCATAACGTATCAAAAAGACAGAGACTTACATCCCTAATTATAATAATATTACTGAGGTTCACACTTACACACTGACTGCGAACAAAACCTGAGGGATCATTATAACGTAAAAAAGTATACACCTACAACATTGCAAGAATACCTACGATTTGCCTCGCATTGCACCCCTAACTTTCTAATATCTACGGTTTAACATTCAATCCCAATAACCTACGGACCAGGACTGACTCTTACGATGAAAAACAATTTTCAAAAATCTCATACCCGACGGAGATTTGAACCGGAGACCACGACGTTCGTAAGCCAGCGCTTTAGCCACTCAGCTGCCAGGCGACTACGTTCAAACTCGGTACGGACTCGTCCACATCCAACGTGTCTGTCTACCGCCGTATTTCGAAGTTATGAGACAAATGTGTTATTTATACAGATAATTTTTCAATCAGGTGTAGACAGTATTTTTCTCCTTGTTTCAAAGGATAAGTGTGCAAAGTTTCATCCAGAACGGATAAAATATGTGGATTTTTATGAAGAACAAACAAACATACATTCATATTTATATATAAAGATTAGTGTAGTTCACACTTACACACTGACTGCGAACAAAACCTGTGGGATCATTATAACGTAAAAAAGTATACACCTACAACATTGCAAGAATACCTACGATTTGCCTCGCATTGCACCCCTAACTTTCTAATATCTACGGTTTAACATTCAATCCCAATAACCTACGGACCAGGACTGACACTTACGATGAAAAACAATTTTCAAAAATCTTATACCCGACGGAGATTTGAACCGGAGACCACAACGTTCGTAAGCCAGCGCTCGAGCCACTCAGCTGCCAGGCGACTACGTTCAAAATCGGTACGGACTCGTCCACATCTAACGTGTCTGTCTACCGCCGTATTTCGAAGTTATGAGACTAATGTGTTATTT
The DNA here is from genome assembly GCA_031002005.1 of Vandiemenella viatica. Classification (NCBI taxonomy): domain Eukaryota; kingdom Metazoa; phylum Arthropoda; class Insecta; order Orthoptera; family Morabidae; genus Vandiemenella; species Vandiemenella viatica. The sequence continues at coordinate 36,076,433 of CM061920.1, read as the reverse complement.
ATACAGATAATTTTTCAACCAGATGTAGACAGTATTTTTCTCCTTGTTTCAAAGGGTAAGTGTGCAAAGTTTCATCCAGAACAGATAAAATCTGTGGATTTTTATGAAGAACAAACAAAAGAACAAACCAACAAACAAACATACATTCATATTTATATATAAAGATTAGTGTGGTTCACACTTACACACTGACTGCGAACAAAACCTGAGGGATCATTATAACGTAAAAAAGTATACACCTACAACATTGCAAGAATACCTACGATTTGCCTCGCATTGCACCCCTAACTTTCTAATATCTACGGTTTAACATTCAATCCCAATAACCTACGGCCCAGGCCTGACTCTTACGATGAAAAACAATTTTCAAAAATCTTATCCCCGACGGAGATTTGAACCGGAGACCACAACGTTCGTAAGCCAGCGCTTTAGCCACTCAGCTGCCAGGCCACTACGGGGAAACTCGGTATGGACTCGTCCACATCTAACTTGTCTGTCTACCGCCGTATTTCGAAGTTATGAGACAAATGTGTTTTTTATACAGATAATTTTTCAACCAAATGTAGACAGTATTTTTCTCCTTGTTTCAAAGGTTAAGTGTGCAAAGTTTCATCCAGAACGGATAAAAACTGTGGATTTGTATGAAGAACAAACAAAAGAACAAACAAACAAACCAATAACCATACATTCATCTTTATATATAAAGATAGAGTATTCTTCTATCTCGATGCATTAGACCTGACTTCTTTAAAATTTTGAACATCTTGTCCCACCTAACATTATCAAAAGCTTTTGCTAAATCAACAAATGCCATAAAAGTATCTTTGTTTTTCTTGATCCGCCCTTCAAGTATTAATCTTAAAGACAGAATTGATTCCCTTGTACTGCGATTTTTCCTAAACCCAAACTGATCTTCACCTACTATCTCTTCTACTACCCTTTCCATCCTTCTGTATATTATTCTGGTCAGTAATTTTGAAGTATGTGATGTTAGACTAATGGTGCGATAATTCTCACATTTGTCGGCTTGTGCTTTCTTTCGAAGTATGAATATGATATTTTTATTAAAATCAGTTGGAATTTCTCCTGTTTCATAACTTTTTGATATCAGCTTGAATAATCTTTCGATTCCTTCCTCTCCTAGAGATTTAAGAAGTTCTGCAGGGATCTCATCAATTCCAACTGCCTTATTTGTTTTCAAGTCATTCAGAGCTTTATTAAATTCTGTTCTCAAAACAGGATCTCATAAGTCATCAGTGTCGACATTGCCTTCCTTTTCCAATACACTATTGTTCAAGTCGTCCCCATCATACAGTTTCTCAATGTATTCCTTCCATCGGTTAGCTCTATCCTCTGAGCTTAAAAGAGGTTTCCCATCAGCAGTTTTAATGATCATACCTCTTTTCTTCATTTCTCCAAAATTTTGTTTGATCTTTCTAAATGCAACATCTACTTTACCTATGACCATTTCATTTTCTACTTCTTCACACTTTTCTTGTAGCCATTTTTTGTGGTTGCTATTTTGCATTTACTATTTATTTGATTTCTAAATTGCCTGTACTGCTCTCTTCCTGCTTCATCCTGAGCATTTTTGTACCTTCTCCTCTGATCCATCAGCTCCAAAATTTCTTCTGTGAGCCAAGGATTTCGGGCAGCTTGTTCCCTAAAGCCTAAAGTTCTTTGCCAGCTTTCATTATTTCGGTCTTTAATGCATTCCATTCGTCCTCGGTTGAGCTCCTTTCACAGTTACTTCTTAGACCTAAGTCTGCCATTTCTGCAAATTTTTCTCTTGTGCTAGATTGTTTCAGCTTATTCACCGCCAGTCTGTTCTGCTTATGCTGCTTCCTTATTCGCTTGAATTTCAGCCTGCACTTCATTACTATCAAATTATGGTCCGAGTCTATGTCTGCTCCTGGGTACGCTTTACAGTCTAGAACTTGATTCCTGAATCTCTGTTTGACCATGATATAATCTAACTGATATCTGCCTGTACCCCCAGAACGTTTCCAGGTGTATATTCTTCTTGCATGGTTCTTAAACAGTGTGTTCGCCACTACTAGCTTATATCTTTCACAAAATTCTAGCAACCTGCTTCCTCGCTCATTTCTTTCTCCTAGACCAAAACTTCCTAGTGTATTCCCCTCTTTTCCTTCTTCCACTATTGCATTCCAATCACCCATGATTATTAGATTTTCCTCCCCTTTCATATATTGGATTAATTCTTCAATTTCAGTGTATATTTTTTCTATTTCTTCGTCATCTTCCTGTGACGTAGTAAACCAAATTCAGAATCCTAGGGCGTAGCGGGGTCGTAGACGAAACACTCAGTTTAAAGCAACGAAGCTTTATTAACAGTTGGCACAGTACAGAAGCACGGAGCGAACTGACTCCGGCTAGAAAGGAGTATCGCTTATATAGTGATGAAGAACAGTCTAGAACATTAACACTAGTAACAACAAGAATATTCCAGAATAGTTTACACCATGTTAAGAAATTAAAATTTTACAACACTTAACGGATTCGAACCCACGACCTTTAGTCCCACAGTCTCTTAGCGTAACCACTACGCTACAACAGTCTTTCCTTCTTTGTGGCCTGATCCACTTGTTGTGCGACAATATACTTGTACTAATGGGGTTGGGACGGGCTTAGTTTCTAACCTCATCAAAATAATCCTGTATCTAAACTGTTCATAATAACTCACCCGTTTGACTACTTTCTTGTTCATTACAAATCCTACACCAGTGACTCCTTGTGTGCTGATTATCCTGTGTTCCCCAGACCAGAAATCCTGTGCGTCCTTCCATTTAATCTCACTAATCCCAACAACATCTAACTTAAGTTTTTCCATCTCCCTTTTTAAGTTTTCTAACCTACCTGCCCTATTCAGACTTCTAACATTCCACGCTCCGACTCGTAGAATGTTTCTATCCATTCTGATGACTCCTCCCTGAGCAGTCCCCACCCAGAGATCCAATTGGGGGACCATTTTACCTCCGGAATATTTTACCCAGGAAGAAGCCATCATGATATATGTAATTTGAGAGGATTACATGTCCTCGGGATACCATTTGGGTCTTTAATGCAGTGGTTTCTTGTTGCCTTCTGCATTCCCATGCCATTGATCATTTCTGATTCATCCGCCTTTACGGGCCGTTTCCAACCCCAAGGGCAAGAGGGTGCCCTGAACCACTCCCCACTCTTCCGCCCTCCTTTCGGAGGCCGTTGGCAAGCAGTGGGTGACTCCTTATACAAGGAATCTTTCAGTCGCCAAAGCCTCGTCCGTGCAAACAGGGTGCACCATGTGAAGGAGAGGATGACATTTGGTTGGAAAAGACTTAATATCCATAGAGCCTAATAAACTGGAAGGCATACCAACGATAATCCTAAAGCGTTTTTGTTTTGTTTTGATTGAGGGAAAATAAAAGTGTTGTTTTTACTATTTTCCTTCCAATTTTTACGTTTTTTCTCTCCATAAGAACCTTCCTTGTGCCTTAACGAAAATATAAATAGAAGAATTATCCGAATTGAACGAGCCGTTCTCGAGTTTTGCGCTTAGCAACATATTTGGTGATTCATTTTTATTATATAATTTAGATTATGGCTATGTATGTCAGCATTAAGATTGAAGTCTTCAGGATTTTCCACTACAAATGATAGTACGGAGTAAACATACTGTGCTGGCATTGTTAGTACACCCAGGTTTTTAAATAGATTTCTGCACAACGTCTGTGGGCTTGCTCCACAAATAGTTCTTATAGCATGCTTTTCCAATTTAAATACCCTCTGTGCTTGTGACGAGTTTCCTCAGGATGAGATGCCATAAGTGAGCAGGGAATGAAAATATGCAAAATGTACTAACTTTCTGGTTTCTATATTAGCTATTATAGATATTAACCTCAGTGAAAACATTGCAGAATTCAGTTTTTTAAGAAGTTGTTAAATGTGTTGTTTCTTGTTCAATTTGTTATTTAATTTAATTTAATTTAATTTAATTGCAATGGAGCACAGGCTCCGGTGGCAATTTCCCTACACACCCATCTTCCCCCTATCCTGCACCCACCTACATTTGCCCTCTACAAATTTTATCTTTAAATTCCTTCAAAGTTTTTCGGTAAATTATTCATCATTTCTCTTGGTAACTCATTCCAATCCCTGACACCCTTACCTAAAAAAGAGAATCTTCCCACACCCTTGTGCCTGAAATCGAGTGCCAGCTTGTGGTCATGGTCATCTTTTCCCTTCCATGCACTACTTTTCATACCTATTGCAATATCTTTCCATGCCTCATCACCAGTATATGCCCTGTACACTCCCATGACCCTCCTCATCCTCCTCCTGTCTTGCAATGAATCCCATTCCAGCTCCTTTATCATATCCGTCACTGATTGCATTCTGCGATAATTTCCAGAAACAAATCTAGCAGCCCTTCTTTGCACCCTCTCCAACTCCTGTATTTGATACGTAAAATGAGGGTCCCATACTACACTACCATATTCGAGCAATGGTCTGACCAAAGTTTTGTAACCCAATTCCTTGACTTCTCTCGTACATCCCCTCATCACTCTCTCCAACAAGTGCAGAACTTTGAAACCTTTTCCTACCACCTGTCCTATGTGTCCTGCCCAGTTAAGTTTGTTATCAAAAGTAATTCCAAGATATTTGCATTTCAAGGTCTTCAGCAAGCAATTCTTTCCCCACCTTATATTCATAATTGACCTTTTGTTTTTTATTTGTGTATCTAATAAGCTGACTCTTCTTTGCATTTATCTTCATTCCATGTTTACCAACCCAATTAGATATCCTGTCCAGATCACCCTGCAACTGTTTACAATCCTCTATCAGTTTTGATTCTTTTATACAGCATTATGTCATCTGCAAACAATCTAATTTCAGATAGTAAACAATCAACACAATTATTCATTAGAATAATGAATAGCAATGGTCCCAATACGCTACCCTGTGGCACACCCATTTTTACTTCCACTTCTTTTGATACTACATTTCCTACCCTAACTTTCTGTTTTCTACCTTTTAAAAATTCTTCTACCCAGCAAATGACTTTCTTATCCACTCCAATGGTTTCTACCTTATTTACTACCATTTTATGGCTTACTCTGTCAAACGCCTTAGACAGATCTAGTGCTACACTATCAATTTGGCCTCCCTTGTCCATTTCATCTGAAATATCTTGCATATATCCCACCAACTGAGATTCGCATGAATATCCTTGCCTGAAACCATGTTGCCTGCTTGAAAACCACTTAAGTTCCTCACATTATATTTCTTATGTGGTTGCATATCAATCTTTCCATTAATTTACCTACCACTGATGTCAAACTGATTGGCCTGTAATTCTCAACTCTATTTCTCACCCCTCCTTTATGTGCCAGTACTACTATTGCACTTTTCCAGTCCTGTGGTAAGCAGCAAGTATCCAGACTCCATTTAAATAATATTTCAAGATAAGGTAAAATGTCACATCCAGCTATCTTTAAGATATCTGTAGTGATATTATCTTCACCTAGCCCCTTTATTTTTTTTTCAGCTTTCTTATTTCCTTCATGATTTCCTCAGGATGGATATCAAATTATTTACTATCGTCATTTCTAATTGTGTTGTTAAGCTCGTTCTCCGAATTAGACCCTCCTGTTTCTGATTCATTGTCCCTAATGCTTTCACTGTAAACAGTTACTTAAAATCTCTGCCTTTTTCAAATCGTCAGTAACTTCTTCTCCATCCTTATCTATAAGTGTCTCTACATCCTCCCTTCCCCTCAGTTTCCTGATATAGCCATAGAAATTTCTAGATGCATCAGTCAATGGTCACCCTCCACTGACAATACTCTTCATAAACCCATCTTTAGCCATTTTCTTTGCTGTTATTAAGTCCTTGTTTAGTTGTTTTAAATATTCCCTACTACCCTGCTGTCTCTTAACTCTGTTATGTTCTTTTCTTACCAACCTCTTTAACCTCCTCACTTCCCTATTATAGTACATAGGTTCTCTACTTCTCTTTATTTTTTGCTTTGGAATAAATTTTTCTTCCCCCTTTCTTATTATCTCCTTGAACTCTTCCCACCTTGACTCTACTGTATCTGAGCCTTCCTTCCATTTGCTGAATTGTTCTCTGAAATATCTCCTCAAATTTGAAACCTATGCCTTTTTATAATTGTACCTATTTCCCCCTTCAATTTTGGCTGCTGGTTTACTGAATCCTCTAATATCCATCAGAACTGCTTCATGATCACTTATTCCTTCAGTTACTTGATACCTCAAAAGGTTTTCATCGGGCTTAATTAGAAATATATCCAAAATATTTTGTGCCCTAGTGATTTGCTCAACCACTTGTGTAAATCCTCCTTCCCTTATTAAAATATTTGCAAATCTTTGTTCCCTTGTGTTATTTATCTTATTCCCTTCCCAGTTTACACCTGGTAAATTTAATTCCCCGCCGATGATGATCATTCTATTCTCACCTCTGAAATCTGAGTATGAATTTAATTTATCCCCAAGAGCCTCATCTTCATCTGTCATTCTTCCACTGCGGTAAACAGCCAACACTCTGATTTTTTCTTTTTTATTACCCCAGAAATCTACCCCAAGTAACTCATGGTCTTGATCTATGAACGCCAGTGAACTGTGGTAGTTTTTGCTAACTAGTATGAAGACTCCTCCACCAATTGCTCCTCTATCTCTGTGGTACACTCTGTAACCATCAGGAAAAACCTCACTGTCTAGTACTTCTTCTTTTAACCAACTCTCTACCCCAATTATTACTTGTGGTTCGTGCGTCTCTATTAAGTTTGCAAATTCGATTACTTTGCTCATTATACTTCTACAGTTTACCATTAACACCCTTACTACTGGCTTTAGATTTTCAGAATTTATCTCCTCTTTCCCACTTTTACCACAGTCAGTTATTGTTTCAGCCATTTCATCTATCTATATATACACCCAGGAATTTTGTGAAATTGCTTTCATTGGTTGCTTTTCCTTCTGATATCACATTATAGCTGTTCTTTGTTATATTTTTGTAACAAACTGAAGTAACTGAGTCTTTTCTACATTAAGAATTCATTTGTTGGCATTAAACCAATTTTCTTTATAGCATCATTTTCTGTGTTTTCGAGGTTTTGTGCTGATGGGTCTTTCAACGAAATGCTAGTATCATCTGCAAAGAGCACCATGTGTTCATTATCACCTAGTATATGTGGGAGCTCATTTATATAGATTAAGAACAGCAGAGGGCCAAGAATTGAACCCTGAGGCACGCCACATTTAACTATACCTCATTCTGAGTTTATAACATCTCCTGTATTAGCATCTTTCAGTGATACACATTGCTTTCTAATTTCCAGGTATGATTTAAACCAAAGTCTTGGCTTACCACTAACTCCATAGTGGTCTAATCTACATAGTAGAATCTCATGATCAACACAGTCAAAAGCCTTAGCAAGATCACAGAATATACCTATGGAATTTAATTTTTTATGCATTGATTCCAGTATGTTGTTTACAAAGACAAAAATTGCTGAATCTGTTGAAACGCCTTGTCTAAAACCAAACTGTACTTTACTGAGTAAGTCATTCTTTTGTAGATGTGCATACACCCTTCTGTACATTGCTTTTTCAAAGATTTTTGAAAATGCTGGTAGAAGTGATATGGGTCTGTAATTCTCAATCTTTGAGGCATAACCCTTTTTATAAAGCGGTTTGATTATTGTTTGAAGATCTCTCAGGCGTGCAGCCGGGTCACGATTACACATCGGTTTGATTATTGACTTCTTGAGTGAGTCAGGGAAGATACCTTCTTCAAAAGAACTATTACAAATATGACTAATAACTCTACTCATGCTGGTGTTACATTGTTTCACTACATGGGTTGAAACCTCATCATAACCAAATTACTTTTTATTTTTGAGGGATTTAATAATTTTTTCAATTTCATTTTGACTGGTGGGAAATAGACACATAGGTGCTGTTTTTGGTGACAAGGATTTAAGTATTGCTATAGCATCCATATTCAAAATATATATTCCTTTTATTTTTTCAGCAACTGTTAAGAAGTAGTTACTGAAAGCACTTCCTACATAAGAGAGGTCATTTATAAGTTTATCATTAATGCTTATAGATATTGGTTTATCTTCAAGGGATGATACAGTTGTTTCTCTTCTAATAATGTTCCAAACACTTTTTATCTTATTATCTGAACTACTATTCTCATCGTTTATGGCCAAATGTTTAGTTTCTTTTATTACTTTGGTTAAAATTATACAGTAAGTTTTGTAATGTTGTCTGAGAAGCATAATATCAGTACTCCTAACTTTTACATACAATTTCCTTTTATGTCTGCAAGATGTTTTAATACCAACTGTAACGTTTACTCAATTTGACCAATTGGAGCTAGTTTTGTAGGGAGACACCTTTTTTTAAATTCCAAAAACCTTTGGTGAAAGTAATTGAATTTATTGTTTACCCCTTTTAATTTATAAACAGTGCTCCAGTCCTCATTGAGAAGTTCATCATTTAATTTTTTTATTGAATTGCTCTTTAATGGCCTAAACTTTGACAAATCCATTCTTTTTATTATCTTCATTTCCCACAACATCCAAAAGTAATTTCTTGAGCATTATGGTCTGACAAACAATTTTCAATTGGAACTGTTCCATATATTTCTAATTTATTGTGCTCTACAAAAATGTTATCAATAATGGTACTACTATCTTTTTGTATTCTAGTTGGGAAATTTACAGTTTGATAGAGATTGACTGATCTAAGCATTCCTATAAGATAATCTGTCTGGTTGCATTCTACAGCAAAATTTATGTTGAAGTCTCCACAGAGGATAATTTCCCTTTTAGTTCGTGATAAATTTAATAGAACCGCTTCAAGTTTATTACAAAATTTACTGAAGTCTCCTGTGGGAGCTCTATAAAAAGTTACTGTTTTAAGGTTTTTTTATGTTAACAGTGTAGCAAATATTTTACCATGCATTTTTAATGTGTGAGTTTATAAATTTTTAATAAACATACACTCTCTTCACAAATTATACTTTTGGATAAAGGAAGCAAAGAAACTGCCGCGAGGCACTGAAAATAAGATAGGATAGGGAAAATAAACAGTTACCCGTCACTTACCACAGATGAAGGCAGGAGGGCGAAACACGTAAAAACACAAAAACAAAAGAATTACACAATATTTCGACTTTTCAGTCTTACTCGTGTAGGAGGCGAGACATATGGCAGGGGGAAAGATGTGGTCACATCCGAGCCCGCCACATGAATGAAGCACAGGCGGAAAAAACGCGTGGTAGTGAAAGAATTGCCGGGAGGGGGGGGGGGGGGGGGGAAATAGGCTTGACCAGCGATAAAAGTGAAACAAATAAATATAATGTCTGTGTAGCTTAGTTCAAAAAGTTATAATTGAAAATAAAGGGAGATAGAAGAATTTAAAATATATATATATATATATATATTTTAAATAAAAAAAATAAATAAATAAAGAAGGAAAAAAAAAATTATATAGAATATAAAAAAAAAAAAAAAATTATATAGAATATAAAAAAAGAAAAAAAAAAATTATATAAAAATAACCGACTGTAAAATGAAATGAGAGATGGCAAGTGACAGGTTTAACGTAGGTTTAGGCCAGGGGTGTGTCTGGTGTCAAGGATATGTTGATAGGCTAGTTCCCATCTGCGGAGTTCTGAAGGGGTGGTGGTATTTGGAAAAACTCTAATAGCTCTGACTGTGAAACAGGTGTTGAGGTTGTTTGAATTATGGAAGTTCGCATGAATTGCCACGGGATGGTCTGGGTTGGAAGTATAAACTGTTTGCCTGTGGCCATTCATTCTGTAGGAAAGTTGTTGAGTGGTGAGACCAATGTAAGAGGCAGTGCAGTGGATGCAGGTGAGTTGGTAAATAAGGTTAGTGGTAGCACATGTGGCATGTCCAATTATTGGGAATCTTTCCCAATAATTGGACATGCCACATGTGCTACCACTCACCTTATTTACCAACTCACCTGCATCCACTGCACTGCCTCTTACATTGGTCTCACCACTCAACAACTTTCCTACAGAATGAATGGCCACAGGCAAACAGTTTATACTTCCAACCCAGACCATCCCGTGGCAATTCATGCGAACTTCCATAATTCAAACAACCTCAACACCTGTTTCACAGTCAGAGCTATTAGAGTTTTTCCAAATACCACCACCCCTTCAGAACTCCGCAGATGGGAACTAGCCTATCAACATATCCTTGACACCAGACACACCCCTGGCCTAAACCTACGTTAAACCTGTCACTTGCCATCTCTCATTTCATTTTACAGTCGGTTATTTTTATATAATTTTTTTTTTTCTTTTTTTATATTCTATATAATTTTTTTTTTTTTTATATTCTATATAATTTTTTTTCCTTCTTTATTTATTTATTTTTTTTATTTAAAATATATATATATATATATTTTAAATTCTTCTATCTCCCTTTATTTTCAATTATAACTTTTTGAACTAAGCTACACAGACATTATATTTATTTGTTTCACTTTTATCGCTGGTCAAGCCTATTTCCCCCCCCCCCCCCCCTCCCGGCAATTCTTTCACTACCACGCGTTTTTTCCGCCTGTGCTTCATTCATGTGGCGGGCTCGGATGTGACCACATCTTTCCCCCTGCCATATGTCTCGCCTCCTACACGAGTAAGACTGAAAAGTCGAAATATTGTGTAATTCTTTTGTTTTTGTGTTTTTACGTGTTTCGCCCTCCTGCCTTCATCTGTGGTAAGTGACGGGTAACTGTTTATTTTCCCTATCCTATCTTATTTTCAAATTATACTTTTGTAAGTATTTTTCACCTAATTATTTTTACAACCATACACACTGAATATTTAATTTCCAAAACTTGTATAGCAAAAATAATCCATTTAATAATTTTTTAATAGTATAAGTGTAGATAAATACTTGAAGATTTGGCTTGTGAACCTTTTGTAGCTAGTTTTGTTATCACTGCATGGACCAATAGATAAAATCAAATTTTTGTCGAATTGGAATAAACCCCCATGCATGTAAAAAGGAATAAATTATAAGGGGCCTCACTATGTAGTTTTGCCCCAGGGCCTCCAAGTTTATAGTTACGGCCCTGTCATATGGAAATAATTTATGCCTGAAAAAACGTTCAATTATTTTTCAGCAACATGTCACTAGTTAAAATAACATAAAAAGCTAAAAATTAAAACTTTTCACAGTCTCTGTTGAATGACAATTGTCATTCCGACCTAGGCTAAATTTCAATTAAAACTTTTGCTCATGTTGATGTTTGACGAAAGTTTATACGTTACAGTTTATTTGATTTTACTTATTTTACTGACCACTTTCGCTAATGGCCTTCGTTGATGTTCACTGTACGTGAGTTATTAGGTTATTTAAAGTGGACATCAGACCAAACATGTTACCGAATCTAGTACACTGGCAATTCATTTCTTCATAGTTGCTCAACTATTTCCGATGCTGATGTTGCAGTTCGCTCCAAATTTTGTAATATGGTTTACTCCTGGTCCCCTTCATCAAAATTTACTAAACCTCAGAAACTGGAGAGAAAGGAAAAATAATTAGCTGGACTTAAAAGATATGGGGGAAAAAAAGACTAGCATCAAAAAGGAATTAGTTATACGCGCCCCATATAGGGCTTGAATGAGTAATAATAACTATTTAATAATCTACAATCTGTATTAAGTTCTCTGGCCGTTATGGACACTATAACCAAAGATTATATTATGAATGTTTGCCAACCTCAATCAAAAACAACGTGATGTTTTTGAAGCAATTGCGCATTCTCTTTAAATAGAAATTCTTCAATTTTTGCAGAGTGAACTTTTATGATCAAATACAAGTTTGTTTATTCAGTAAGTACGAGTCTAGCAACCATGACTTTTTAAACAATTACCATCGCTGTCCATGTTTAATACCTCTATTTAATGCTTCTGAGTTCTTCAAGCTCAAGAGATTTTATTCACCCTAAGGGTGAAACAGACGTCAAGTTCGTATTTGGCCAGATCTGGTCAACCTGTCATATTTGACCATAAAAACCCTAAAAACTGGAACTATTCTAGTCCTGGGATGAAATGCAAACAAAAAAAAAGTCACGGGTCACGCGCCTTACACTAGTTAATAATTTGTTTACTCACTACATTGTCCATGAAGGGAAAACAGTTTACACGATATACCTGCCGACCAGTCACAGATTTTCTGATATTGTAGATGTGTAGCAACCATGTACGATTAAATTAAAAACACCATGTATTATCCTTTTCTACCTTTCTTGTTGCGTTGTCTTCAAACTGCCATTGGGCTATATAAAAAATAAGTCTAAAAATCTCAGTACAAAAATCGTTAACATTTGAAATTTCCATCTTTATTATTTATTTATCGTATTACATTTAAAAACATATACGAGTACAAAAGGAGTGGACAAATGTGCACATTACAAGATTGTACAATATTACATCTCCGGATCTAGTGTTTTTATTCATTCAATTCCACTGATTCATGCATCAAAATGTCTGCTGTTGTTCCTTTGTAGGCTCGAAGAGGACAGTTAGGAACGACGTAATGGATTGATTGATAGGTGGCTCTACAGTCACAATTTTCAGAACTGGCCCACTCCCATTTGTGCAACATGTAACAGCATCTGCCTTGTTCTGTTTCAATCCACCAATTGATGGCTCTCCGTTGGCGTCTTGTAAGACCGAATCAATGTAACCGCACTGAAGAGTGTAGAACTAGATGTTTATTGATCTCCGATGACTGCTCGCATCCAATTAGCCACTTGTTGACGTTGAAAGAGGACACTGTAAGGTTGATTGCTGTTCGCCACGGCAGTTTCCTTCATATCAAAATTTGGTGTTTTGATTGTGTCTCAATGTATGGGTGGCTGAGGGTTCGTCAGGATGTTTTCCCACACTTTTAGGAGAGCTTGTGCTCTTCTTATTGGAGTACTGGAGCCGAAATGTTACAGGGAACTGGAAGCCATAGCGTGTCCGAGCACCGAAAGCATCTCGTAATTACCCGCATTGCCTGATTGAGTTGCACGACTGACTATCTTCTACGTGTGGGCACTATTGATCCAGGTCGGGCAGTAGTATTCAGCAACAGAGTATCACAGAGGTAAGGCTGTGGATGTTAGAACTTTGGCACTGGCTCCCCAGTAGTGACAGCAAGATTTTGAAGAATATTATTTCTCGTTTTGACTTAAGCAGCCACATTTGAGAGATTCTACTTGAAAGTCATTGTTATATCCAGTGGTATTGTTCTGCTGCAATATGGCATTAAGGAAGATAGAGTAGTGATAATGGGAGGCGTGAATAATAGTACTGATTGAAAGACATGTTACAATATAGATCAGGGGTTCACAAAGTGTGCGTCGCGATCCGTCCTCGATATTTGGTCCGTCATTAACTCAGTACAGTGATCAAGCATTGGTGGGGGAGAGGAAAAAACGTAAATATTGTAAATACGATGATAGTTATTGGATTTTGGCTTTAATTTAATTTAATTACGATAGAGTGCGCGCTCTCGTGATAATTTCCTTACACACCCATTTTAACCCTTTCCTGTACACGCCTATTTTTACTCTTGACAAATTTGAACTTTAAGTTCTTTCAACTTTTCTGGTAAATTATTTATTAATATTTTATCCATGCCATCGAACTAGGCAATATAGATAAGTCCACTTTTGCTGCCCATGTAACTAAAGAAAAACATTCCCCACCCTCTATAGAAGAAAATCTTCAGATAATACATATTGCTGACAAAGGGAAGAAAATGGATCTCCTTGAAGAATTAGAAATCTACATACATGTCAAGAAAATGCCAGATCTTATATTAAATGAAGTGCATGCGGTATCGCCACGTAACAAATAACCCACTTTTTTTTACGCTATTCTGTTGCCTCGGTTAGTTAAGGCGCCTTATTGGGTTGCAGAATGTCACTGGTTCTAATTCCGTTAATGACTGGAATATGAACTGACCTTCACCTCCAGCAATGCTTTGCTCTATCCACCCTAGACTTGTGATTTTTTTTTTCTTCAGAGTTTAAAACAGTTTTTCTATCAATAGCCTACCTTTAATGTTTATAGAACTTTCCCACATTACTTTATTATTCTATTCCACCTTCCTGCATTCCATCGACTCTACTGACAAATATTTGCTTCTATACTACTTCATAACTTTTTTTGGTATTTTATGTTTAAATAATTAAAAAAAAAAAACACTCTTACTCTATCTCAAGCATTTTTGTGCCTTATCCTCTGATCCATCAACTACGATAATTGTGTCATCCAAGGATTCTATGAAATTTCTTCCCTTATTCCTACTGTTTCTGTACCAGAGCGGGATCTTGGGATGGGGAACATGCCCCGGGTGGTAAGTTCAGGCGTCGGAAATTTATGTCACCGCGAAATTTATATTTTCTTTTTAATGTTAGAACGGGCAGCAAACTTAAAGTTTTTGCCTCGGCTCGGAAAATTTCTAGATTCGCCACTATCCTGTACCAGTTTTATCTCCCACAATATTTTTCCTATCCCAATTTACCCTCTGCACATTTCTTATGACATTATTTCAGTTTATTCAAATCTGAACTGTTTATGTTCTCATTCACTTGAAACTGCATTTCTTTACAATCAAATTGTGGTCTGAAACACGCAAAATGCAGGCGTCGTAGGGCTTACCATAGCAATTATCTTAGTGATGACTATAATTCGCTTATGGCTTTACGTCTCGTCGACTTCAAGGTCATTAGAGATCGGAAAGAACTGGGGGACAACAATATATTATTTAATTAAATTGCAATGGAGTGCACACGCCAGTGACAATTTCCCTAAACACCCAACTTCCCCCTTTTCTGCAGCCACCTACATTTACCTTTTACAAATTTTAACTTCGGCCATGGCCTTTTGAAGGAAGCATCCCGGCATTTGCCTGGGGTGATTTGGGAAACCATGGAAAACCAAAGTCTGGATGCCCGGACGGGGATTCGAACCACCGTTCTCCAGAATGCAAGGCCAAAACGCTAACCATTACACCACCATGCTTGGTGGCTTGTTATCAAATGTAATGCCAAGATATTTACATTTCAAGTCTTCAATCAGCAATTCTTTCCCCATAATGAACCTTTAATTTTTTTATTTGTATAGCTAATAAGCTGACTCTTTTTTGCATTTATCTTCATCCCGTGTTTACCAACCCAACTAGATGTCCTGTCCATATCACCCTGCAACTGTTTACAATCCTAAACCATTTTGATCCTTTTATATAGCATTATGTCATCTGCAAACAATCTAATTTCTGATAGTAAACAATCAACACAATTATTCATTAGAATAATAAATAGCAATGGTCCCAATACACTACCCTGTGGCACTCCCATGTTCACTCCTACTTCTTTTTAAACTGTATTTCCTACCCTAACTTTTTGCTTTCTACCTTTTAGGAACTCTTCTACCCTGCAAATCACCTTTTTATCAATTCTAATAGTTTTTACCTTTTTTAACACCATTTTATGGCTCACTCTGTCAAAGGCCTTTGAAATCTAGTGATACACTATCAACTTGACCTCCCCTGTCCATTTCATCAGAAATATCCTCCATACAGCCTACTGACTGAGATTTGCTTGAATATCCTTGTCTAAAGCCATGTTGCCTACTTGAAAACCACTTACGCTCCTCACATATATTTCTGATGTGGTTGCATATCAATCTCTCCATTAATTTACCTGCCACTGATGGCAAGCTAATTGGCCTATAATTTTGGCTCTATTTCTCACCCGTCCTTTATGTACTGGCACTACTATCACACTTTTCCAATCCTCTGGTAAGCAGCAAGTATCAAGACTCAATTTATATAATACACTCCTGGAAATTGAAATAAGAACACATTGACGCCGGTGTGTAAGACCCACCACACTTGCTCCGGACACTACGAGAGGGCTGTACAAGCAATGATCAAATGCACGGCACAGCGGACACACCAGGAACAGCAGTGTTGGCCGTCAAAGGGCGCTAGCTGCGCAGCGGTTGGGCACCACCGCAGTCAGTGTTAGCCAGTTTGCCGTGGCATACGGAGCTCCATCTCAGTCTTTAACACTGGTAGCATGCCGCGACAGCGTGTACGTGAACCGTATGTGCAGTTGACGGACTTTGAGCGAGGGCGTACAGTGGGCATGCGGGAGGCTGGGTGGACTTACCGCCGAATTGCTCAACATGTGGGGCGCGAGGTCTCCACGGTACATCGCTGTTGTCGCCAGTGGTCGGCGGAAGGTGCACATGCCCGTCGACCTGGGTCCGGACAGCAGCGACGCACGGACGCACGCCAAGACCGTCGCATCCTACGCAGTGCCGTAGGGGACCGCACCGCCACTTCCCGGCAAATTAGGGACACTGTTGCTCCTGGGGTATCAGAGAGGACCATTCGCAACCGTCTCCATGAAGCTGGGCTACGGTCCCGCGCACCGTTAGGTCGTCTTCCGCTCACACCCCAACATCGTTCAGCCCGCCTCCAGTGGTGTCGCGACAGGCGTGTATGGAGGGACGAATGGAGACGTGTCGTCTTCAGTGATGAGAGTCCCTTCTGCCTTGATGCCAATGGTGGTCGTATGCCTGTTTGGCGCCGTGCAGGTGAGCGCCACAATCAGAACTGCATACGACCGAGGCACACAGGGCCAACACCCGGCATCATGGTGTGGGGAGCGATCTCCTACACTGGCCGTACACCTCTGGTGATCGTCGAGGGGACACTGAACAGTGCATGGTACATTCAACCCATCATCGAACCCATCGTTCTACCATTCCTAGACCGGCAAGGGAACATGCTGTTCCAACAGGACAATGCACATCCACATGTATCCCGTGCCACCCAACGTGCTCTAGAAGGTGTAAGTCAACTACCCTGGCCAGCGAGATCTCCGAATCTGTCCTCCATTGAGCATGTTTGGGACTGGATGAAACGTCGTCTCACGCGGTCTGCACGTCCAGCACGAACGCTGGTCCAGCTGAGGCGCCAGGTGGAAATGGCTTGGCATGCCGTTCCACAGGACTACATCCAGCACCTCTATGATTGTCTCCATGGGAGAATTGCAGCCTGCATTGCTGCGAAAGGAGGATATACACGGTACTAGTGCCGACATTGTGAATGCTCTGTTGCCTGTGTCTATGTGCCTATGGTTCTGTCTGTGTGATCATGTGTTGTATCTGACCCCAGGAATGTGTATATAAAGTTTCCCATTCCTGGGACAATGAATTCACGGTGTTCTTATTTCAATTTCCAGGAGTGTATTTCAAGATAAGGTACAATGTCACATCCTGCCATCATTAAGATATCTGTATTAATATTGTCAACACCAGCCCCTTTATGTTTTTTCAGCTTTCTTAGTTCCTTCATGATATTCTCAGGATGAATTTTAAATTTTATGGTCTGCTCATTTCTAATTGTTTGGTTAAGCTATTTATCCAATTCAGAACAGGAAAGAATTTGGTAATGGCCCTTTTGAAGGAAGTATCCCAGCATATGCCTGGAGTGATTTGAGGAAACTATGGAAAACCCTAATCTGGATGCCCAGCTGGGATATGAACCCATATCCTCCCAAATGCAAGGCCAGAGCCTTACCGCTCACCCACCACGCTCAGTAAATATAATTGAAAGTCTTGTAAATTGTTTCATTAGACTCACGTCCCTGCTCCAAGCATTTGGTGAGCATGGCAGGGGAAAAATGAAATACAGATCCACTCAGAACATTTTTAGTGTACAATTCTGCTGCTGGTTTTTAACTGTTAATACAAGTGGCAAATAAAAATGACGAGCGGGCTTTGCAAATGGACATGGTACATGGACAAAAGAGGACGGTCTGCTGGAGAACACTAATTTTTCTGAGATTATGGTGGATGAGGACTTAACTACTTGGAGCCTCCAGGAAAGAACACCATCGAGTCAGTAGTTACAGCCTACCCACCACCAGGGGCAGCCACCATCGAGCGGATGTGAGGAGTGCTAATGGACTCGTACTAGCAATACTCATATGGTAAACCTGCATCGTACATGAGCAACATATTTGTGATAATTCCAATCATGAACTGCTACCCAGAAAGTATCAAGAGCCTCTTATATGATTACATGAACCATGTCAGTCAAGCTTAATGCAATGCAATACCCTTTTCAATTAATATTTGTTAACTGTAAGAAAAATTGCTTTGTTGTATAAATAAATTCCATAATCACTTGCCAGTGTGGATCAGTGTGACCGTCCTGATTGCAGTTTTCCACATTCATCAAGGAGAACAATGGAACAGTATCCAATCTTCGCCTCATAAACTAAAACTACACATTTTTTCTCTCTTTTTAACTTATTATACAGAACACACAAAGTTACATGTTTCGCAAACAGATGGAAACAATAGACTTTTCTCCAATAGATTAGATACATCAGGCCTAACAGGCCTGGTTAGATTTTGGGCAGGAATTCAGTCCCTCCCCTTTTACCCATCCCATGATTCACACTGGACACATGCAGTTATATTTTTAACAATTTTTAAAGTCTTAGCAGTTTTGCACCCAAATCAAATGATTAATAAGTTTATACCTTCCACCAAGTAACCAGTCTTACAGACTGTCAGATCCTAGTTTACACTATGTAATTCGGTTTCTGAAACTCTGTTTAGCCATGGATATAATGTAATTAATGTCTGAATGTTCACCTTGAATGTTTCCACAAGTATATCATTATTGTAAGATTCTTAAATAGCATTACAAATATATAAAAAAAAGAATTCTGCACAAGTTTTAATCTCCAAGTTCCTCATACATTACATTCTCAGACAGCAAAATTCCAAACACTATTGCATTCTTTTGCTCCTTCTGCAACCACATTTTAATACCCTCTCCGCATGATTGTCAGATCTTCTTCATCCTTGATTGATCGAATTAGTTGCTGTAATTTGCTGCATAATGTGATTAGGTTAAAAGTAGATTGTTAATAGCCACAGGTGGTAGAAGTATACCCAACGGAATGGCTCAACACAGAAAAAAAAGATGAATGTCAAAAAAGAGTTTTATGTGTATAGTTAACGGGAATTGTTAGTAGAAGGAAAAATATATAAATATCTTTGAATATCAATTAATAATATTCTCCGTTGAGCAAATCTGAAAGGATTAGTAAAAAATATTTCAAAGCATAGCATGTCCTGGAGAGGGTGACAAGGAGTTGTGCCAGGGATGTAACCAAACTTGGGTATAAAAATTATACCAGCGCCTCACTTGAGTACAGTGGGTTGGTGAGGGACCCACACCATAGGTATCAAATACTTGAGCATGGAGAGGTAGTTACAAGTTGTCACAGAACACACTCATCAATGGAAACCATAAATGATCTAAAACGTAACTGGAAAACGGAGGACAGCAAAACGAATGGTGAGTATGTGTAAGGAATACATTGGCTAGATGAATATTAGAGGCAGGTTTAGAAGCAGTATGCAGGAAGAAAGAATTTAACTTAAATTATCTTTATTCATCTTTAAGCATGGATGTTGTAAAACAACATATTATTCGGCAAAGCACGTCACACATATATTATCATACAAAAATTTATTTCTATACAAATACAGTGAACATACAATGTCTATGGTAGTAGAGGCATTAAATTAATATTTATGAAACATACATGATACCAGAACTTGAAAAATTAAATCACTGTTATTATTGACATGAACATAAGTTCATCAAAGCAGCCTATGCCTTTTGTCTTTTGCTAGTTCATTACAGTGTTATTAAATTTCTTTCCTGATCCAATATGAGCTAAAACATGAAGGTAATGTATACAAATCAGCATCTGATTTTATGCAAATGGGATTGGGGAGATTTCTTTTGTGGGTAAGGAAGTTAGGGAATGGAATAAATTATTTATGGAAGTGATGAATATCATACCACAGAGGGCAGAAATGTGAATAAATTTGAGCATTTGCGTGAAGAAATTGTCATTGGGGCATAAACTACACAAAAATTAATGAATGGTATAGACATCTACACATGTTCTAAAAATATTACATAGTTTTTCTAAGAGGAATATTGTAATGATCAATTTTATACACATGCACACAACCAACAGAAATAATATTGAGAAGCTATAAAACAGAAAAAAAGTATTTTAACTGTAATGTAATGCTTTGTATATTAGTTACGTGGTAATGTATTAAATGTAATGAGTACCGTGTTATTTAAAAGATAATTTATTATAAACCTAGGTATAGTAGAGCTGTAATTAAAATTGTAAAGATGGCAACTATGCTTGGATTAGCAAATGCATACATAATCTGCTAAATAAATATTATATATTCCAGTGAAATTAATGAATTAGAAATATTCTTCACTAATACAGTCACCAACTGGAAAGAAAACTATATTCCATAAAGTTAGATATGTTTATTTTGAGCCCACGTAAGTATGAGGGAACAGTAAATGCAATAGCTCGCCCATAAATTGGGTGCCCCAGTTTGCCCACTTCCTAGTTCTGGCATTGATGGAGGGTCCCATCCAATGAATTTGGGTGTCAACGGTTATAGTTACATCACTGATTGAATGTTTCCATTCTTGAAACAAATAAACTTATACAAATTTATTACAAGTCAGTTATTTAGCAAGCCATGGTTACGGTCATTACGATATTGTAAAAATAAACAAACTGTGGCCAAACAGCCTGAATTAAATCCCAATCCTCTTTATAACTGGCCTTTATAGTAGACCTAAATGGACCAAAACTGTCTTTCACCTTCTCCCTTCTTTCATACTCAATGTAAACAAAACAATGCATACATCAATGGAAAAATTGTAATGCTGTGTCTTGTTGTTCACAGTTTTCCAAGTGTGGGTTCATTA
Source organism: Vandiemenella viatica (assembly GCA_031002005.1). Lineage (NCBI taxonomy): Eukaryota > Metazoa > Arthropoda > Insecta > Orthoptera > Morabidae > Vandiemenella > Vandiemenella viatica. The sequence continues at coordinate 36,055,513 of CM061920.1, read as the reverse complement.
GATATTGTTCTGCTCATTCAGTCACTATCGCTTTAGATATACATAAATAAGCTACCACCCACCAGTGTGGCTCAGTGCACTGAGATGCCACACACTGTATCAAGAAGGCACAATGGAACTGGGCATGATCACAGGCCATTGCATACTGTCCATCCTTACTGTAGTTTATAGGTAGTTTTCCACAATCATCTAGGCGAATGCTCAGATGGTCCCTTCCTCTCATAAAATACACATTTTACAAACAAAAAATACACTTATCATACAGATCACACTAAGTTACACATTTCCCCCTGCCATATGTCTCTCCCCACATGACTAAGACTAAAGTCGAAATATTGTGCAATTCGTTCTTGTGTTTTTACATGTCTCGCCCTCCTGCCTTCATCTGTGGTAAGTGACGGGTAACTGTTTATTTTCCCTATCCTATCTTATTTTCAGTGCCTCGCGGCATTTTCTTTGTTTCCTTTATCCAATAAGTTATACATTTAGTAGACAGATGGCAATACTAGATTTTCTCCAACAGATCAGATACACCAGGCATAACAGGCCTGGTTAGACTTCAGGCAGGAATTCAGATCTTGCCCCTTCCCCATCTCATGATTTATAGTCCTTGGTGTCTAATCGGAGGAATTAAATAAAAATCTAACCTGTGTTACAACTGAAAATTCAAAATTTCCTGCAGAGATCTGCACAAAAAGTTAGAAATTTTAACGTTGGTGGCCCAAGTATATATACACATTAATTTCCTTCTTAGTCCCCAATTACACTCTACTTGAAACAAATAGTAAAATACACAATAATGGCACTAGAAGTGATCTTTATAAAGATTACAAGTAATTGTCATTTTTTCAATGAGAGGTCAGATATATTGGAACTCATCTTAAATATCTGGCAAGGATAAGATTCAGGAAAGAATAAAAACTGACAACACCTCCCACTCCACTGAAGAATTTTTGGTATTTTGTATAAATGTAGTTGATACAGTTAATGTACATATTATTGTGTGGCAGTGCATCTTCTGGTATACAGAAGTGATTATTATGCTGTAAATTGATTCCCTTCCACATCCCGCAGATCCAGTCTCTTATAATGCAATCTAAGGGAAATAAAAGTATTGTATTTTATTGCATAGTGCATCTCAGAGTCGTCTACACAAATACAAGAACACTAGCACATAAAGGGAAAGCCATCCTGTCTAATAAGTGAACTACTTAACTTTTATTACTCAGTATACCAAAAATATGATGTAATACTCAATTTTAATTGCACACACATAATTTTGCAATTTATATTAAAAAATGGTGTTGCACTTAATTCCAAACTATCAGCTTCAGTTGATATAATTTTTTTTGTCATTTATCCAATCTTTTCCTATATTACTAGACAAATTACTCTTTTAGTTTCCTTAGTTTCCAAACTCTGTAATACTAAAGTTTCATATTAATTATAAAAACCAACTTAGCCCACAATCCAAAGATTCGTTGGATCCTCCTAAAGGAGCCATACTAAGCTATCGTGCCAGAGATAGAGCAGTTCCTTTCCTCTGGGACCTGCAGTTTAACTTGGAATCCGAACCAATATAAATAGCAAAATACAATTTCCAGTTGAATATACAATGTGCAAACCATGATAAACTCTATCAAATACTCTCACAAAAATGCAGGTACAGAGGAACATTACTCAATCACTGATTAATATCATCCATATGCAGTAAGTTGCAGCACATTTATTTGAAATAATATATTTATACTGAAACTCAATTTTTTTATCTACTGCAAGTGGCTACCAATATTTGACTGCTCAATCTTGCCAGGGTTTTGGATGCTTATAAGATGTATACTGGTAATTACCTGCAAAAAAAAATGCATATTCATATAGAATGCTAAAACTTATGATCTTGCAATGTGCAAAATAATGTGCAATAAAACTGAATTTAATGAGAAATTTAGCACACAGTGACATAATACCAGTTTATTTCACTTGGAATTTTTAAAAGTATAGTTCTCATTTTGATTAATGTAACAAACAAGTAACATGATGAGCTGATGACATAAGTGCAGTCAGTGGCGTACCTAGGGTGGGGCAGGTAGGCCACGTGCCTTGGGCGCCATTGAAAGGGGGGCGCAAAATCCGCAAAAACCAGCAATATAATTCATATTCAAATAATCCCTCGATACCCGCGCGTGGCTGGTGAGATTTCACGAACGAGCAAGAAGGAATGAGTAAACAGCGAATCGGAACACGATCGGAAGGTATATTGCGTGCTCTGTCCAAATTGAATGGACCAACACTAGCGGCCCCTGCCCTGCGCCCACACTGGAAAATTTTGTTGTGAGTATATAAGACAAGCGATAAATTCTCCATTACTTAATTGCTGATGAGATTATTGGCATGGCACGGTTGTGTATTTTATTTGTATTGCATGCAACGCGAACGAGTGTGAAGCAACTTCATTTCGCAATGAAACCAAAACATTATGAAACAATTGTTATCAAAGAAAAAAGAGAGAGTGACTGAGGGACAGAAAAAACGAAAATTGCATTAGAAACTAACACAGAAATCCCACAAGTACTTCTTGAGAAGGCCGCTACTGGAAGTTCGACATGTCATCTACAACAAAATACAAAGTATACAACACTAATTAATCACAAGACGAGGAGGATATAACTTTTGATAATTCTGAGTGTGACGAAATTAAGAGCAGTGAAGCTGCCAGCTCTAAGGCTACTTAAGTATTTGTAGAAAACATTGGTATTTTAGTGGGAGAAAAAGTTGGTGGAGGTGATGTGGTGGATGATGTAGAAAACCAATTACTGTCATATTAGTAACTAAGCAGAATGATATTAGACTTCTACACTTTAATAAAATAACTGGGAAATCAATTCTGTCAGATAATTTGAAAACAGAAATAATTAAAATGGTTTCAAAATATCCAAAATACTGATGGGTGTTTCCTACCAATAAATAACTGTTGTATGAACAAAAGCTAGTTTAAGAAGAAACTAGGAAATTGTGGTGGATAAGTGACTTGCTCATGGCTAGTCTATTCCCTGTTTGCAAAATCTGCTTTTTGCATCAGTTTTCTTATCTTTTCGCAGTTGGATAATCCTCTTCATTAGAACATGAAAGCACCTGAAAGGCTCACTGCCCATGAAAATGGGAAGAATCATCATGAGTGCGTCACCCAGTGAAAAAAAATCGGAAGAAATTTTGTAACAACTAACGGGATTATTGACACTGAACTTCAAACCAAGATCAAGACAGAAAAACAAAAGTGGTGTAATGTATTAAAGAGAATATTTCGCTGCATATAATTTTTTGCCACTGAAAATCTTGCATTACGAGGTCAGAGAGAATCACTTAGTATGTGCGATGGATCCGAATCCGATAATGGTGGTAATTTCTTTGGTTTAATCAAGCTCTTGGACATATTTGACCCCATCATGAATAACCATTTTGCTCAGGTTAAAAATCATTCTGGCACCACATCTTACTTTTCACCTCGTGTTCAAAATGAGGTCATTCATCTGATGGCGACCACTGTTCGCCAAAGTTTATTGTGATACATTCACAAACAAAAATACTATAGTTTCATGTTTGACTCTATTCCTGACCATGCACATCGTGAGCAGATGTCTGAAGTAGTGAGACACGTAGAAGTTGATTTTGAAAGGAAATCAGTCCGCATTAGAGAGTCCTTTCCTGGTTTTATTCAGATGAGCCAAAAGGAAGCTTAGTTAATGAAATACCTAAACAGCTAGAGAGAGGAAGTGTGGATGTACAAGATTGTCATTCACAATGTTATTACAATGCTGATGTGATTGCTTGGCACCGAACTTGTGTTCACCAAAGAATAAGCGAAAATGATAATCTGCCGATATCTATGAATTGCGATAATCATTTAGTCAATTTGGTTGGTGTACATGCAGCCGAGCATGATGTTAAACATTCACACTTTTTGGAACTATTTATGTATTCTTTTTTCTTTCCACTATGCATTGGGAAAAACTCCATGCCTGTGGTTGTAAAATCAGAGTCTAAAACAAGATGGAGTGTAAGGGTTGAAGTAGTTCAGCCAGTTAATAAATATCTTGAAGATATGCTGAAAGTTCTACAAGACATGACCAACGATGGCAATCAAACTAGTGAAGGCGAGACTTCTATATAATCACATGTTTTCCTATGATTTTGTGACTTTTTTCTATTGACCGTCTTCAAAAGTGGCACCAGGATCATAGAATGAATATAAAAACCCTCCGAGACCATTTTATGATGAAAAAGAGAGGTTGGTTAATGATGTCAATCTTTGCCAGGATTGGGATGTAGTGGTTGAAAGATGCCAAATGCGAAGAAAAAGTATGGCTGGAGAGAAAGGGTTGAGTGCTGAGGAAGAAATAGAACGAGTTATGTATGAATGGTTCGTGTTGTGTGTGAAATGAGCGAAAGGTTCAGTTGTCTGCATGAAATGGCGCCAGATTTGGATTTCTTCTAGATATCTGTGTTACGGTACTGACGACCATGACTGTTTAAAAAAAGAAATCTAAAGAATTTTGACACTTCTATGGTTATGACGGTTACGGAGAACAGATACGAAGAAATATTGGATGTTCGAATGCTAATATTGACAAGAAAATATGTAGACATAAAAAGATCTGAAGAGCTTCTTGAATTCTTTGTTGAGTACGGAGATAAGAGCATCTTCTGAATCTGCGCATTTCAATTCAGATTATGCTTACGATTGCAATATGGATCGCAAGTTGCGAGCTATGTTTCAGTAAGCTAAAATTAATACTTTCATATTTGATGGCTATAATGGGTCAAGAAAGGTTATACGACCTAGCTTTGCACAGTATAAAGTGAGAACAAACCGAAGAAACAGATTTAGAAAATGTTGTTAATGAATTTGCTTAGCAGAAGTCTAGGAATGTGCAATTTTAAGTTTAAGGTTATGAAATAATTTTGTTCTAAAACAGTAAAATAAAAGTGTTTATTAACATTAACGATTGTTTTATTTAGTGTATCTGTTTATTTAATATTTAGATAATTTACGAAAGGGCGCAACTTTGATGCTTGCCCTAGGCGCCATTTCCGATTGGTACGCCCCTGTGTCCAGTAAAGTATGTAATAATGTACTGTGATTATCTCTTTCCATTCCTAGGTTGGGTGCAGCTGCGATCATTCACCCCTCATTCATAAAAAACACAAAAAACAACAAATAATTAGTAAGTAAAAGTTAGTACATTTGATGTGACAAAACACCTTCACTTCTAGCAAGGGAAAAATCAGAAATGTATCTCACTAATGTTGCTAAAATTTTATACTGTAAAAAGGCCATACATTCCACTCTCCAAATCTTTCTAGGAAGATGTGTGTGTTTGGGGGTGGGAGGATGAGGTGATTGTACATTTGGTTTTTAGGTTTTGAGTATGAAGATTTATCAAGCAATGGCAGTGTTTCATCAAGACAGAATGAGAAAACCAGTAACTTCCATCAATACATATACAGTTTAGAAACTATAGTTTTTCAAGAAACTGTTTGTTCCTGTTTTGATTTCAACATCTGATAAAGAGTTCTGGTACTCAAAAGATACAACTACCTCGATTCTACAACAGTAGTCTAACAATCAAGAAGCTCATCTCCATTATCATATATATTATTTCTATAAGGTATTTTTTTGTCACAAGCCTGTATCTTCCTTCATACTTAACCGAAATCAATGAATGAGGTGTCATTTTAAAACATATGGTCTCCACTTTGGTCACATCATATTTTAAGAAATGAAGTTTTCGCAATGTGACCCTTTAAGGGCAAAAATGTCAATATTTCTAAAATGATGTTTTCTGTGTTACGAATCATTTATATCCCTGGATACCTATCTGAAATCGTTTAATGAAATATAATTTTAAAGATTAAGATCTCCACTTTAGTGACGTCATATATTAAGACAGATATTTTTCGGAATTCGACCTTTAAAGGGCTAAAGTATCAATATTTTTACAATGCGTTTTTGTGTCACGAGTGATTTATCTCCATTAATATCTAACGGATATAGATAAATTAGGTATCATATTAAAGAATGATGTCTCCGCCGTGGTAACATTATATTTTAAGAAAGGAATGTTTCGTAATTTGACCCTTAAAGGGCAAAAATATCAATTTTTCTAAAATAAGTTTTTTGTATCTCGAGCCATTTATCTCCTTGAATATCTAACCAAAATCTATAAATAAGTAGGATTGTGAGGAGCAATGTCTTAGCTTTATGACATAATATTTTAAGAAAGAATGTTTTTGGAATTCAACCCTTAAAAGGAAAAAGTATAAAATTTTCTATAACGCATTTTTGTGTCACGAGCGATTTATCTCTCTTAATATCTAACCGATATAGATAAATGACGTATCATATTAAAGAATAAGGTCTCCGCCGTGGTAACATTATATTTTAAGAAACAAATGTTTCATAATTCGACCCTTAAAAGGCAAAAATGTCAATTTTTCTAAAATAAGTTTTTTGTATCATGAGCAATTTATCTCCCTGGATATCTAACCTAAATCGATAAATGAGGTAGGATTATGAAGAGTAATGTCTCAGATTTGTGACATATTTTAAGAAAGAATATTTTTGGAATTCAACCTTTAAAGGGAAAAAGTATAAATTTTTCTATGACGCATTTTTGTGTCACGAGAGATTTATTTCTCTTAATATCTAACCAATATAGATAAACGAGGTATCATATTAAAGAATAAAATCTCCACCGTGGTAACATTATATTTTAAGAAAGGAATTTTTCGTAATTAGACCCTTAAAGGGCAAAAATGTCAATTGTTTTAAAACGCGTTTTTTGTGTCTCTAGCCACTTATCTGCCTGGATATTTATCAAAAATCGATAAGTCAAGTAAGATTATGAGGAATATTGTCTCAGCTTTGGTGACATCATATTTTAGGAAAGAAGTTTGGAATTCAACCCTTAAAGTGAAAATGTTTAAATGGTTCTACAACGCATTTTTGTGTCACTAGCTATTTATCTCCCTTGATGTCTAACCGATATAGATAAATAAGATATTTCATTAAAGACTGAGGTCTCCGCAGTGGTAACATTATATTTTAAGAAAGGAATTTTTCGTAATTCGAACCTTAAAGGGTAAAAATGTCAATTTTTCTAAAAATTTTGTATCTCGAGCCATTTATCTCCCTTGGAAATTAAACAGAATTGATAAACGAGATACCATTTAAAACGTGAGCTCTTCGTAATGTCTTCGGTTCCATTACCAAATTTTAAAGAAAGGAATTTTTCAAGATTCTATCCTTAGAGGGCAAAAGTATTAATATTTTTACATCGCATTTTTTTGTCACTAGCTATTTATTCCCCTTCATGCCTAACCGAAATCAATAAATGAGGTATCGATTTAGATATTAAATTATCCACTATGGTCACATCATATTTTAAGAGAAAACTTTCTCCAAATTCAACCCTTAAGGAGCAAAAATATCATCATTTCTCAACAAAAAAATTGTTTTTTTTTTTTTTTTTTTTTTTTTACCTCACTTGATAACTAACTGAAATCGATAAATGAGGTATCATTTTAAAGATCAAGGTGGCTGCTTTGTTCACACCATATTTTATAACAGGAATTTTTTTTTATTTCAACCCTTAAAAGGCAATATTATTTATACAACTTTTTTATTATTATTACAAACCATTTATATTTTTCGATACCTAGCCGAAAACGATAAATGACATATCGCTTTAAAAATTAAGGTCTCCAGCTAGGTAAAATCATAAATTAAGGAAGAATTTTTCTGAATTTGTTGCTTAAAGTGGTAGCACGTATGAGACTGTTCAGAGCCAAGTACCTAGATTGCAGCAGCGAATATCACAGAGATGTCCAGAAACTTTTGTTATTCAATAAGTAGCTTTTCGGTTTTTTTTCTATTACGGAAACACTGTCGATTTGCTATACAATTCCAATGCACACATTTTATTAGCACAGCAACAAATAGTTCAGAGATGTTGATATGTTGTGTGCATTTTGTGCAGGTTGGTTTTATTCTGTTAAGGTCAGTGACAGTTTGTCATAAATACAGAGTGTTTTAAATTTTCCTAACTGTTTCGTAATACGTTGTGAGTATTTTGATGTGTACCTATTACAATAAAAAAAAAAAATCTACAAAAGTAGTGTTCTACTTTTTATTATATTACAAGCATTCAACCTCACTATTCATCGCATTTTATTCGCGAAATTTTTGCTCGGGTCGTCTAGTCTATATATTAATACGCTAAGTGAAAACTTATGATACATTTTTAAGAATATTGCGCACACGGAGAAGTGTGAGATTTGGCATAGTTAAAGTTTATATGGAGAAGAAGTGCAGGAAGCTAAAATCTATATATAATATGTGTTACAAATACACTAAATTAAATTAAATAAAATACTTGCTCGCCTACGTAGTTCGCTCAGATGCCGCCAGTTCTGGGCGTTGCTTCACCTCACAGCTGGTAGATAGCACAGCTAGTGGCCAGAATATTGGGCAAATGGAGGAACTTAAAGAAACACAGAAAGCTAAAATTTTTAGCTGATAGATGGTGTACTTTGTGGTCTTTGGTGAAACAAAAGTCGAGATTAATCTCTGAACTTACATAGAAGCAAGAAGCAACATTTTGAGGTTTAGCTGATAGATGGCGTACTTTGTGGTCTTTGGTGAAACAAAACTGTCGAGCTTAATCTCTGAATTTACATAGTATCTATATATTAATATGCTAAATGAAAATTTATGATACATTTTTAAGAATATTGCGCGCATGGAGAAGTGTGAGTGAGATTTGGCATAGTTATAGTTTATATGGAAAAGAAGTGCAGGATGCTAAAATCTATATATAACATGAATTACAAAGACATTAAATAAAATTTAATAAAACACTCGCTCGCCTTTGTAGTTTGCTCAGATGCCGCCAGTTCTGGGCGTTGCTTCAACTGACAGCTGGTAGACAGCGCAGATAGCGGCCAGAATATTGGGCAAACGGAGGAACTTAAATAAAAACAGAAAGCTAAAAGTTTTAGATGTTAGATGGCATACTTTGTGGTCTTTGGTGAAACAAAACAGTCGAGATTAATATCTGAACTTACATAGAAGCAAGAAGCAACATTTCGAGGTTTAGCTGATAGATGGCGTACTTTTTGGTCTTTGGTGAAACAAAACAGTCGAGCTTAATCTCTGAACTTACATAGTATCTATATATTAATACGCTAAGTGAAAACTTATGATACATTTTTAAGAATATTGCGCGCACGGAGAAGTGTGAGATTTGGCATAGTTAAAGTTTATATGGAGAAGAAGTGCAGAAATCTAAAAACTGTGTATAATGTGTGTTACAGATATATAAAATTAAATTAAATAAAAAATTCGTTGTTTACATTAATATTTTTTTTATTTTTTTTTAGTGGTAAGCCAATCTGCCGATGTCTGTAATCTTAGGCAGCAGTAAAGAAAAACTATAATAAGCATAGTTAATACATGTTACAAATAGATTATTCAAATAAAAAATTAATTTACAAATGTATGTGTGTGCGTGAAATAGGACTGGAGCCAACATTCTGACGTGAATTCCCAGCATTGAGACGCTCTGTAGTCTTTGGTAAAACGAAAGACACATGCTAACAACGTATTGGTACACGCTCGCAGCAAACGACGTCAGGATATACAGTATATCATATATCTATGCTCACAGCAAACGCAATAGAAAAAATTGAAATAATGATTATTACTCTTTCATGAAAGAAACTAAATAACTTAATGAAATACGGCCGAATTTCGACCGCTGGGCGATCACTAGTTTAATTTAATTGTAATGGAGTGCACACTCCAGTGGCAATTTCCCTCCACCCCTATTTTTCCCCCCTTTCATAAGTGCCAAAGTGGTGTCAAACTTCTACTGAAGTAATGAGTAGTTGATGTTATAGTTTGAAACAAGTGGATCAATGATGTACAATAACGATGACTGTTTGAAGACATTAACAATGGTAAATGGATATGTTGTGCCATTGCCGTGTTTATTTGTGTTACCATAAACTACTTTACTTTAAGTGCTTCTATGATGATTACCTAGCATCATAAAGCTTTCAAGTCAGAAGATGTGATGAATTTGAAGCAGATTAACTCAAGTAAAGTAATATGAATGAAAAAAAAATAACAAACAAAAAAAACAAAAAATCAGTAAACATTAATCCTGAGAATTACATTTATTCACTTTTGATGTACCTACAAATTAATCAGAATTTGATATTTAATTTGAAAATAACACAAACACCATTCACAGCAAGAATTTAAGAAATGAAAATAAAAAATAAATTGACACCAGTAAGAAAACAAGCAGTTTTAATTTAATAGAGGCTAGTACTGGAATTATCTGTATCTATCGCATGCCAGTATCAATAGTATTTTTTTTTTAACACAAAATTGTAATAATAATAATACAAGATCCTCAATGTTCATATCAACATTCCCATAGGCAAAATTTGTTTCACAAAGGCCACTACATGTGAGCAAATGGTTTCATGTTACAAAGAAAGAAAATCGAAGCCAACAGTCCATGTGTTGTGACCAAATAATTTCAAATAACTGGTGATTCAGTATGCTACATGGCACAAATTAAGGTCAGGCCACACCGTCACCGCAACAACAATTGGCTGAGTGATGGCTTGCCCTCCCCCTACCCCTTCCCCCCATTTCCACCCTTGACTGCATCTCATCCATGATATGGATGTGCTCCTACTAAATCTTCAATCTCCTTTAAGATTTGCACATAGTTGTTTCATGGAATCAATCTTCAAAAATTTCCATAAAAGTGATTTGGGATCAAAGCTAGGGTTGCCACTCGTACTCTATTATAGAGTACTGTATTTTTTTCATAGGCGTGTTCCAATAATATACAAAAGTAAAGTCCGTTAAAATACTTGAAGTATCCCCTTGAACAACAATCATTAAAAGTCTTTGACATGCAGTATTGGATTGAAAGATTCTTGTATTTCTGAACGCAATCACAATGAAATGTCAAACATTACTCAATTCACAACTGATGTCTGTAAGATTTCTTTTGATTTACTCAACATTTTTTGTTAGTAAAGAATAAGATCATTATTTATTTTAATTTAAATATAGACTGTAAAGATGGGCAAAATTACGATGTCAGGAGTGGACTTAGATACTAAATGGATTCACTGTTCAAATCGCATGCCCCATGTAACAGCCATCTTTGTTGTAGTTTTAAGGGAAATCTCCACAATCATCTAAGGGAATACTGGGATGGTTTTTAATCTCAACCTCATAAACTATACAATTCACAAATAACAATACACTTATCAGACAGAATATAAGCTAAGTTTTCAAACACATGGAATCTGGCTTTAAAAATAAGCACATCCTTTGAAAGATGATGTCTGAATGACTCGCATAAGTGAAAAAGTTCAAAAAGCTGATGATGATCTTATTAAGTGCAATTTAGCACACAATATAAACTTAAAAATTGTAAAAGAACAAACAGTACTGAATGTTACAGGCCTATATCTAGATTACAAACATAATAAGTTGCAGCATCATTTACATTCAGGAAATCACTAAATTGGCCAGTATATGCCCTCAAGCGACATTGTTGCACTAGGTGGTGGAACACATTAAATACATGATATTTAATTTAATTGTAATGGAGTGAACGCTCTGGTGGTAATTTCCCTATACACCAATTGTTTTCCCTTTCCTGTAGTGACCTAATTTTGCTCTCTGCAAATTTCACCTTTAAATTCTTTTAGTGTTTATTCGGCATTTCACTGATGCCCTTACCTTCTCTTTCCACATCCACATCCTTGTGCCTAAAATCTTTATGCCTCCAAGAACTACTTCCTAATTTTTACACCAATATACACCTGGTACAATACCATGACTATCTTCACCCTCCTCCTGTCCTCTAATGAATCCCTTTGTGGCTTCTTTGTCATACCAGTTACTGATTGTATTCTGCAGTAATTTCCAGAGACATAACTAGCTGCTCTCCTTTGCACACCTTCCAACTCCTGTATTTGATACACAAAATGAAGGTACTATCCTACACCACCATGTTCAAGCAATGGTGTGACTTAAGTTTTGTAAGCTAATTGCCTTATTTCTCTAGTACATCCCTTCATCACTCTCTCCAACAAGTGAAGGATTTTGAACCTTTTCCTACTACCTGTCCAATGTGTCCTGCCTGGTTGAGTTTGTTATCAACAGTTATGTATCTACATTCAAGTCTTCAACAAGCATTTCTTTCCCCACCTTATAATCGTAATAATCAACCTTTAGTTTTTTATCTGTATACCTAATAAGCTGACTCTTCTTTGCATCCAATGTTGACCTACCCAGCTAGATATCCTGTCCAGATCACCCAGCAGCTAATGCGGTCTTCTACAATTTTGATCCTATTATATAGCATTATTCCATCTGCAAACAACCTAACTTCTGACAGTAAACCATCACTACAATCATTCATTAGAATAGCAGCAGTCCCAGTACACTACCCTGTGGCACTCCCAATTTTACTTTCACTTCTTTTGATACTGCATTTCCTAGCCTTAGGAGCTGGGCCTGGAGTCATTTGGAGATACCAAACTGGTGAAGAGAATGCTGAATTTGCAAAAGTATAGTACACTGGTAATCCAACTATCTCTTGGTCTTTCTCTTTGTCTTTTTACATTTACTAATTTTTCAAAATATGTCTCCTAAGTCCATGTTGAAGTCAGACTGATTCATTTCTGATTTTGTCTTGTCCAATTTTCTGGATATTCAACCTGAGGAATTTCTGTCTCTTGAACCTGGCTGTTGTCCCTTCTAGTTTCTAAGCTACATGTTAAGATATGGAACGGCTAGATTTTTACTGCCTGAGGAAAACTTTCATCCCAAAATATTTGTGCAACAGGACTACAGAAGTAATCATAGGCTTCCGCGGCCAGAGTCAGTTGATTCTTGGCTGTCCGGGTGGCGCCGCGTCATGTTTCTTGAAAACTTTTTTTTTTTAATTTTGACGTTTCGACCCTCATTCTGGGGTCTTCTTCCAGGGCAGAACTGCGTCTTCGGTCAGCGAGTGGTCTTGTTTTATAGCCGAGGCCCGCGTCTGTCTAGATGGTTCGATTTGTCCGGCCAATCAAAGGTCCGAGCCGTCACTTGGTTTGTTGGCCTGGCGGGGAGCGGCGCGATCTGGTGGGAGGTGACATGTGACATGCTCTCTCCGCAACAGCGAGAGCCAGGCATCGTGCAATTTCAGCCCGTTGTCTTCGTTGATATTGTTTGGGCGTTTTGCAATTTCTAACGCCTCCTTTACCCTCCTTGGCCACCATGACGCGGCACCACCCGGACAGCCAAGAATCAACAGGACTACAGAAGTTTACAGCTGTTTTAATCCTATTGCTTATTTATAGAAATAGCCTACTCCAAAATGACATAACATTGCCTAGGTATTTAAAGTGTGAAACATTTTCAATTTCATACTACTCTAATTTAAGTTTGACTAGTTTGTTTTTCCTACTAACCTCTAAGCACATGGATTTTCTCTTACTTATTTTAATTACAAACCTGTTAATTTCATCTTTCCACAAGTCAAGCAATCGTTGCAGTTCTTTTTCACTTTCCACCCAAATCATATCATCATCAAAGCCCATGGCATTAATGTTCCAGTCTTTCTTTTTGACTATTTTCATCATTTTGTCTGTAATTCTTTTTAAAACTAGTGGAGACAGGCAACTCCCTTACTATATCCCACTTCTTGTTTCCAATGATCCAGATCTGTTAACTTGTTCATGAATGCATTTTTCAATATTTTGCTACTGCTGGTTAATTCTATCCCTTTTTAATCAACACTTGCAAAATAAACTAAATAACATACAAAAATACATAAGCTTCTTCTAAATCAAGAAAGATGGCTATGACTGATTTCTTTCCCAGCATTTCTCAAAAAGCATTTTTGTAAACAAAGATATGATCTAAAGAAGATTTGTCACATCTAAATCTCCGTTCTTAATTATTTGGTTAAACTATTTTCTGTATCTTTCCTATCTGAACATATTAATAAATGTTGCAACCATAGAAGAGAAATGTCTGTACTCTTTTTTGACTAATGGAATAATTTACCGAAAACGTTGGAAGAATTTAAAGATAAAATTTGTAGACGTCAAATTTAGGTGGCTGCAGATGGGGGTGTAGGGAAATTGCCACCGGAGCCTGTGCTCCATTGCAATTAAATTAAATTAAATCATTTTATCTGATCGTAAATCCAGTGTATTATGATGTCAGAACCATAAAAAAAAATTATGATTGTGTGGAGAGAAAGAATTATTATTCACAATCAGTGTCTACCATAAGAACTGTGATTCCAATTTTTTATAAAAGTTACCATTTTGAACCATACATGATTGACAACACAGAAGAGAATACTTATTTTAGATCAGGTAATTAACAAAAACAGAAAACTGTCTGAACCGAGTCTTCCCAGTGCAGAGCTTTCATATATTTTACACAAGTCTTCAGCCATATAAATTCCTCTAAACACTACGTTATCTATATTTATGTATTTTATATTGTTTTTCTAGCTTTATTGTTTCCCACTTGTGACTAGTTTTATATTTTGAAATGTTCAGGAATCCGTTCAAATAACTGCCCACTTCCCCTGTACTATGTACTTACTCCCATCATGGAACATTTCCCGTGTTCAAAGGTCACTATTTGAGGCAATCTTCTACAGGACCCATCATCTGCAATGTTCTATTAGCTGATGAAGGACTGAAACCTGAAAATTTCAATGTCTCTTGTGTACGTGCTATCCAGCCATCATCAAGTTAAGTGGTGGTTAATTTCCCTATCCTAATTTCGTTACTTAGTGCTGGTTTCACAGCAACAAAACTGCTGAATTAGTCTGATGGGATTGTCTTAATTGAAATCAATAAAGGCACAGATATGTTGCAGTGCTTTACAAATATTTCACTAAATAAATAAAGTAAGAAACACAAATCATTCATCTTGTTTTTTTTTTTTTTTTAACAAAATAATAAACATTTTAGAAAAAAAATCATTGTAAAATTATTTTAGAAAAACAGAAGCCAATTTTAATGCCACTCTGCATATCTCAGTAACTACCTGTGAAGCTACTTGACTTCCATCAGTATTTATTAGTTTCTATTTTATACTTGGAAAACATCAATATCAAAGAAAAAATAATTAACCTATAGATAATTAAAATTCACAGTATTGTATACCTATCATCTTGCCTTAACCGTTTAGTAGGAGGTCTATTACATACCATTCATATAGCAAATAACTCTTATTATCATTTTCTTAAGAGTAAAGCATTTTTCAGATCAGAACATAACCTTGTTATATACCCATTATATTGCTTAAACCATTTAGTTGGAAGCTTATTACATATAAATCATATAGAAAATAATTGTTACAATAATTTTCTTAATAATAAAGCACTTATCAGACCGAAATCTAATCATTATGGAAAAGAAACAGAAAAAGCTAAAATTTTATGTTAACCCCATTTGACGCCTCCATGTTCACTAATACAGCATAAAATTACAGCTAATTTGATGTGTAACATTGTCATATAACCTAAATTTTTCTAATAAATGATCAGAAGTAGTTTAAAGAGTTGCCAGCTAGTATCAGTCCAGCATTAAAGGATGTTTAAATTCATTTTCTTGCAGTTTTCAAGTGGTAAGTAGGAGCAAACAATAAAATGCAAACATAACAATTTGTGAACATTGCTGCTATATAAAAAATTTCCTATTTTTGAATAGAAAACTTGACATTCATTTTCAGAGATACAGTACCGGTAGGTCATAAGGGTGAAAACGAGGTGGGACACTTTAGGGTTATAAAATTGTACTGAAGAAATATTTGATTTTGAAACTGAAATTCAAATGTGTTTAGGCAACCAGGAAAAGATTGTTAAATAATTCCACAGCTCTCAAAGTTACAAGAAAGATCCTTAGTTAAAAAGAAGTGTCGATTTTTTTTTTAAAATGTTTAAATTTTTGGAGTCTCTAAGTAAAGGTTTAGTAACATTTTTAAGAGAAAATGATGATTTCGAGAAGAAAACATAGTTTTTATGTAGAATATTTCAACTAGATACAGACTGGGGAACATATTTAAAAGAAAGCAGAATTTTGGACTGACTTCAACAGATAGTGGGAAGCGATTTACTCCTATGAAATTGAACTTTATTCAGTTAGGGGGTCATCTGGAGTTGCTGGTGGCTTACATCTGGGTTTATACCTGGAATTGTTTATTTTGGAAAAGAAGTTTGATGTCATAAATTTGGTTACCGTATGATGTAATAATTTTGGATGAATATATGGTTTGAACATTTCATAAAAGTCTACAGTGAACATTATTTAAAACATACCTTCACCCACTGAGGTTTTCAACTGGTTGGTAAATGAAGACAATATATCCTTAGGCCACAGTTAACCGTGACAGTTTAGCATAAGCTGTTTTGCACAGCTCCCCAAGCAAGCAGTTCACTAACAATATCTACAGGCAAAAATTTTCTTTAAAGTTCAATTTCAAGTTTTATTTTGTCATGCAGTTTGTTGAAACAAAGGAGAAAACATAATTTGAAATTATCAATTATGGAAAAGAGCGATCACAAATTTTAACATCACAGTTTGTTGTCGGCATAGCTACAACTATTCTGAATAATATTTAAGTAAAATAAGTAATTTCTAAATATGTTTTAGCAAGGTAAATTATTTGAACTTTAAATAAAAGAGCTAGGAAGATAAAAGTAGGCCTAAATAGGAGAGGAACTTCACTTAATAATAATAATAATATAACAGTTTAGCAGTAATTCCAGAATTAAAGGGAGAAAAATTAAATTATAGTATTGAAGTTTGATGACATATAACTTCTAAACAAGCAAGCTTATGATGAAATTTGTCATGGCTAAAACAATTCCAAACAAATTAAACTACAACATATAAATTTTTTGGGAAGATCCAATTTAAAATAGTGTACCATGAGGAGAAGGGATTTTTGTAATTCACAGGAGAATAGTAGTTCCCCTCCGGAATACTCCCTTATTCTCAAACACGTCAGCTAAAGATTAGCCAAGACTACAAATAGCAAATCAGTTTTCCTTTGAAGAAAGATTTTTAAGCAGGCAGTTGAGACAAGAAGTCATGCGTGTTAAGAGGACCATGATGGGCAGTGAACTATGAGGCTAGGGACTTTCAAAATTTTTATTGGTGGTGATGCGGGGAAGTTAGAAAAGTTCTGGATCTTATAAGCTTTTTATTAATAATCGGAACAGTGGCTCTGGTTCTATTCTGGGATGCCATAGAATTTCAAAGTGAGGAGGGTATTTTCTGAAAGACTGTCATCAGTGTGAGTGGTGTCAATCTGCAATCTAAATTCAAAAAGACGAGAGTGTCGATGCCTTATCTTTCTGGTGCCGTAATGTGTATAACTTAGAGTTCAAGAATATAAACTATGTCTAAGCAAGAACTGTTTAATAACAATAGTTTGGCGGCTGAGTAACAAATCCATGCCAGCATCTTTTAGAGGTACCAACACGATCAAGTTCGGTAGGAATGTTTGAATCCCCAGCAAGCATGTCTATACGACAACATGATAATTTTTTTATCCCTTTACTTTCTCCTAAGTACAGTTTTGTCACAAAGATTTATTTTGATTTTGCAGACGTTTTTCATGTGCCAGTAAATTAAATTATTTAAAAAACCTGAAGACTTATAACACAACAACCAGTAGCAGAATGAACATAATAAATACGTCAGTCCTGTAATATAGGGTTACACAGTGCTTAAGTTTACAAGAGGATTTTTTAGAATTATAGTATCATTTTGTGAACTATTATGTTAATAGTTTCCTGACTTTCTATTAGTAACAGTCACCTACAGTTTCTCTTTTTTGTGCTTGTGAACTGGATAAACTCCTGTCTGTTTTCACCAATAATAGAGTAATTATTGATATCATTGGTCCCTTGCTTATATCTTTTGGTAAAATTAGAGATATCAGTTAATAATTAAAAAAAGAATCAATATTACTGTTTGTGATAAATCTTGTACAGAGCTGATGGGATCATACCAGGAATTGTTTGGTGACAGTGTGTCTGTGGAAACATGATGTGCCACAGAAAAAAAATCTGAAGTTTGACTGTAAATAATACCTTTACACCATAAATGACATAGTTGCAAATTTAACTATGAATTATTTTTAAAAAAAATACCATATTACAAGAGAAATACAAAATCATATTATTGAATAGTACTTCTCTAATCTGTATTTTTCTAGTTTGCTCAAAGTTATTTAACAGAAACATCAAAGACTGATACCATATCTACTATAAAGCTAAATTTTTTGCAGGTGATTCCACTTCTTTGATTACAGAAACTTAAAAATGATTATTCCAGCTATCAACCATGAAATTTTTTATTTTTCAGCTGTGAAAATGGTGAGAGAATTGCTAAATTATACCTCACAAGCACGGGTGTAGCCAAGGTGAGGCAGGGTTGGGTTCTCCATAAAGTAGTCAAGCAAATAATATATCAAAATAAAAACTCTATTTTTTAATACTGAAAAATAAATATTGTCAACAATTTAGCCAGAACCCTCACAGACTAGAGCTTAAATAATTTAAATGAGTGAAGCTAATCCTGGCTATGCCCTTGCCTATGAGAAAGAAGTTTTACCATTGAAGTGTGTAGCATAATACCTTTATTTGTAACAATACATGGTGCTGGTTTTGGAAAGTTAACTTTCTGCTTCTTCCATTCTTGAAAGGCTTTTTCACATTTTTCTTGATGCAGTTTCATTTCTTGCTTCTTTCTCATTTCTTCTTCATGCTTTTTAAGTCTAGAAACTTGATTTTCAAAAAACAAAATACACATGATTCATTAATGCCATGGGTTTAAATATTAAACAGATGCTTATAGAACTGAAGTACATTATTTTTAAAAAAATAGGTTTAAAACATGTAGGTAGTATTAACTGATATCCTCCTCAACTTAAACTGGCTAATGTACTTGCACATTAACACAAACAATCAGATATACTGAATGAGCCAGCTAATAACTGAAGAAAATCTTATGGTTTTTTTTTTTTTAACTACTTAGCGTCTCTTAACAGCGAGGTCTTTAGAGACGGGAAAGGATGGGGGGCAAGGAATGGGAAGGAATTTGGCCATGGCCTTTTTTGAAGGAAGCATCCTGGTATTTGCCAGGAGTGATTTGGGAAACCATGGAAAACTCAAATCTGGATGCACGGACGGGGATTCGAACCGGCGTCCTCCCGAATGCGAGGCGAGAACGCGAACCGTTACACCACCATGCTCAGTTTATTGGGTATCATTTAGCTGAAGGAATAAGTGATCACAATGTAGTACTAATAGTTACTAGGGAATTCAGTAACCAGTGGCCAAAATAGAAGCGGGAGAAAGGTAAAATTATAAAATGGCACAGACTTTAAATATTTTAGGGAAAGGTTCAGCAAATGAAAGGATGGCACAAATACAGTGGATGCAAAGTGGGAAGAGTTTAAGGAGATAATAAAAAATGGTGAAGAAATATTTATACCAAAGCAGAAAATAAAGAGAAGTTCAGAACCTACAAATTACAGTAGGGATGTGAGAAGGTTAAAGATGTCAGTGAGATGGGAACACAACAGAGTTAAGAGAAAGGAAAGCAGTAGGAATACTTAAAACAACTAAACAAGCAATTAATTAGAGCAAAGAGAAAAGCAAAGCAAGGGTTTATGAAGGGTATTATTGGTTTAGGGGGACCACTGAATGATGCTTCTAGAAATTTCTATGGTTATGTTAGAAAACAGAGGAGAAGAGAAGGCATTCAGAAAATTGTAGATAAGAATGGAGTTTAAGTCGCTGAGTATTTTAAAAAGTTCATAGATATTGAGTGACTGGTTTAATGAGGCCACTAGGGACTATCATCCAGTAGTGTAGCTAAATTAACAAAGGCCCCAGTGCAAAAAAAAATATATATTATTGGGACTTTCAGGCCTGATAGGTGACCTTTTCTGCTTGGGGCCCCATTGCATGGCACCACCTAGCCTACCGATAGCTATGCCACTGCTATTGTCCTGTGATGGGAGGGAATAAATGAGAGGAGAGTTTCCCTAAAAGTATAAAAAAAGAAACTACAAAATTTGAAATAGATCTCGGGAAATTATGAAGGAATTCAGAAAGCTAAAAAATGTAAAGAGGCTGGTGCAGATAATATTACTACAGAAGTATTAAAGATTGTGGGATATGATATTGTACTTTACCATGAAATTTTATTTAAAATCAGTCTGGAGACTGCTGCTTACTGGGAGACTCGAAAAGAGCGATAGTAGTACCAGTTCATAAAGGGAGGGTTATAAATAGTGTTGTAAATTACCGGCCAATTAAACTGACATCAGAGATAGGCAAAATGGTGAGAGATTGATATGCAACTATATCAGAAATGTCTGTGAGGGAAGAAATTGGTTATCAAATCGACAACAAGGCTTGAGGCAGGGATATTCATGTGAATCTCAGATGGTGGGCTATATGCAAGATATTTCAAATAAATTGGACAAGGAAGGCTAAGTTGATAGTGTAGCACTAGATCTTCCTAAGGAATTTGACAGAGCGAGCAAAAAAATGGTAAATAAACTGAAATCTACTGGATTTAATGGAAAAGTTATTTGTTGGGTAGAGGAATTCTTAAAAGCCAGAAAGTAAAGAGTTAAGAGTAGTAAATACATTATTAAAAAAAAGAGAGAGATGGAAATAAATATGGGAGTTTGACAGGGTAGTATTTGGGACTGTTGCCATTCATTATTCTAATGAATGATTGTATCGATGGTTTACAGTCAGAATTCACATTGTTAGCAGATGACATAATGGTATATAGTAGGATCAAAACATGAGAAAACTGTGAACAGCTGCAGGGTGACCTGGATAAGATATCTAAATAGGTAGATCATAAATGCCAAGAACAGTCAGCTTCTTAGGTACACAAATAGATTGTTTGTGATTATAGGGTAAGGTCAGAATTGATGGTTGAAGGCTTGAATTGTAAATAACTTAGCATAATGTTTGATAATAAACTCAACTGGGCAGAGCACATTGGGCAGGTGGTAGGAAAAGGTTACAAAACCCTTCATTTACTGAAGAGTGTGATGAGAGCATGTACCATAGAAGTTAGAGAACTGGGTTACAAAACTTTGGTCAGACTATTGTTTGAATATGGTGGTGTAGTTTGGGACTAACATTTTGGGTATCAAATACAGGAGCTGGAGGGTGTGCAAAGAAGAGCAGCTAGATATTTTTTTTGTGCGAATTATTGCAAGAGCCAATCACTATTTGATATGATAAAGAAGCTGGATTGGGAGTCATTGGAGAACAGGAGGTGGGTGAATAGAGTGCTGGGAATATACAAGGCATATGTTGAAGGGATTTTGGTTGAAGAATTAGGAGTTGTCCATGGATAGTGAAAGATGACCAACCTGGCACTTGATTTCATACATAAGGGAGTGGGAAAATTTTCTTTTGTGGGTAAGGTTGTCAGGGATTGGTACGGCTTAGCAAGTGAAGTGATGAATAATTTAGCAAAAGCACTCAAGCAATTAAATTAATATTTATAAATTGCAAAAATAAATGGGGGAGGAATTAAACACTAAAATTATATAAGATAATAAAAAATTAAATTAAAAGGGGTAATTAGATGACTAAGGGAATTGCCACTGCAGTAAGTGCTCCATCACAATTAAATTAATAATTATAATAACTTCCTCATATTCAGTTTTCATATATGTTTGATATGTATTTTTGCAATAAAAAAGGGAAGTACAAACAACCTGCTGACTAAGATAGTACAAAATCTTTTTATTAACCTTACCACACCTATAAATTTATGAATTTTTTTTCCCACCAGCAAATTATGGCATGGCAAACTACAAAATTTATACAGAAATAAAGCTAATAAAATATTTTAAATTCAATTATACTACTCTAAAATAAGATACCATTCTCCATCTATCTTATTTAAATCAACATTTTAAGCATTTCTGGAAAGGCACAATTTCTACTACACTAACAAATTCATAGACTCATAAAAATTTTGTTTTAAGAATTTTTTAATTTATTTGTTCCTAATCATCATAATAGTAACCTTCAAGCATGCCAACTAATACATTTATTAATGACATGTTGATTTATTTTTTGTCTTGAAATAATTCTTCTCTCTCTCTGTTTTTGTGTTCTGTAAAACATCCCTAATCTAGTCTGCACCTCTCCTTCCAGAATGTTCAGCAGGTGTTCTTAACCAAACATTCTTATAAGTATTTAGTATTTGTGAATTCTACATTTGTTTCATGTGGCCATGCTGCATAAACCTTCCATTACTTAGGCTTCCCTACAGTGTCAAGTCTATCTTTACATCTCTTTTCATATATAAATTTCTGACTTTACATAAACTTGATTTTACATGCTTGTAATTTACTTAATTGTTCATTTATTACACATCTCTCAAAATAGTAAATCATGACTAGTTGGAGATATGAACTGCACAGTGCCTTATTAGCTCTTAAAGGAAATACTCCATTCTGAATTAGATTCCACACTTTTTGGAAAAAATTAGACCCTGTTTGCAATTCTAGCTTTATTCTTAAATCCTGTGACACAATATCTTTCTCCCTCCACAAGTAAGAAATTTCATATGTGTATGTCCCACTCATTTTAATAGTCACTGTATCAATTTAATTCAACTGGTACTATTTAAAACTGATGTTTCAGCACTGGAACTTTTGTAATTTTAAGCTTTCTCAGCTCCTTTATAATTTTCTCAGGATTTATTTCAAATTTTGTAGTTTGCTCATTTCTATTTATATAGAAAAGCACTGTTATATACCTATGATATTACCTAAACTATTCAACAGGTGACCAATTACATTCAATGAATATACCAAATAACTTTCAATAGTAAACCACTTTACATGTCAGAACATAACCTTGTTATATGTCCATTATCTTGATAAAACCATTTAAAAGGGGCAAATATCATATAATTGTATAGTAAAGAACTTTTATAAAGATTTTCTTAACAAGAAAGCACTTTTTAAATCAATTCTAAAACATTTTTGTAAAAGACATAATACTCAAATAATGTTGTTTTTCAATCTCGATGATTTTTGTTGCATTCATTTCCACTAAGAAAGCAGAGAATGACAATCACTTTAAGGTGGTTTTTGTGTGCTTTTCAAATTTATATAAGGAGATATTTCAAATCAAAATAATTTGATTTTTTTTAGAAAAAAAAGCTAGAAAGATAAAAGTATGCTTAAACGAAAGAGAAAAATTCAGTTAATAACAAACATATAACAGTTCAGAGGTAACTTGATGTTTAAAGTAAGAAAAACGAAGTTTTAGTGTTGACATGTTATAGCATCACCATGTGTGACTTTTAGAAATTAATAGCTCTTAAACGAGAATAATTATGAGAAAAGTTGTCATGACCAAAAAGATTCGGAATAAATTAAACTATAACATAGTAAAATTTTGGGAAAATCTGAGTAAAATTATTCCACAGGAGTGGGGGCTTTTTCTAATTCACTAAAGAATAGTGTTTCCCTGCGGGAATACACCGGTGTTCCACGGCGATTCAGCAAGAGATAAGCCTAGCCTATAAAAAGCCAATGAGTGCAGGCAGCCTCGAGCAGTCTTGAATAGTTTTTGAAGCAGTCTGGTATAGTTTCGGGGATAGTTTCCAAACAGTTTTTAAGCAGGTAGTTTCGAAGTAGCAGTGTGGGTTGCTACGCGAGGGTAAATTTCAAAATGTAACTGCTTCAAGTTCGTGGACATACTCATTCACTTTAAGCTAAACTCAGTGAAGGAACCATTTTTTACGATAGTTTATGAAGTCAACAGAAGCAGTGTTTGAGAACTATCTTGAAGCTCACTCTAATTTTGGGGTTGCAAATAGAAAATATGTTTGCAAGAGTGAATGTTTCATCAGTGTTGTGCCTTGAAGGATAACCTGCATCTTCTTATGTGATTCGAAGTTTGATATTGCTTTAAATGTAATCTGATACCAGTGTTAAATTCAGCAAACTTTCAGAATATATTTCGAATTCGTAACTAGAAGTGACTTTCTTTCATTTACGTATGACCTGTTAGCTATTACAGGGTAAACTAATAGCTTGGTGACCGGTTTTAAGAACTGCAGCATCTTCAAGAAAAGGTATCAGTTATACAGGCAACAGGATCAAGTTAATGCGAATGTTGCATAACCCCAAGCAATGTTTCGTCGTTACAGCACCTCATCTCATTCACTCCCTCCCTTTAATGGATGATAGTCCCTATTGGTATCATTAATCAAGTCACTCAATATCTCTTCCATTTTCAAATCCTCAGTTACCTCTACTCCACCCCTTTCTACAATAATCCGAATACCTTCCCATTCCCTTAGCTTTTAGATAACAATAGAAATTTCAATACACAGCACTCAGTGGCCCCCATGCACCAATAATATTCTTCCTAAAAACATCTATAGCTTCCTGCTTTGTATTAATTACTAGTTGTTTCAGATATTCCCTACTGTCTTCTTGTCTCCTATCTCCGTTGTGTTCTCTTCTCACCAACACCTTTAACTTCCTCATTTCATTACATGAGTTCTATACTTCTCCTTATTTTCTGTTTTGTAATAAACTTTTCTTCAACCTTTTTTATTATCTTTTTGCACTCTTTCCACTTTAATCCACCGTACTTGTGCCTCATTCCATATGCTGAAACTTTTCTTGAAATCTCTCTTTATAACAGAAATTTGTGCCTTTTTATAATGGTACCTTTTTCTCTCTTTTGTTTTCACAACTGGTTTAATGAATCCTCTAATATCGATCGTAACTGTTTTGTGATCACTTATTCCTTCAGTTACTTGAGAACCCACAAGGTTTTCATTTGGCTTTATTAGGAATATATCCAAAATATTTGGTCCCCTTGTATTCTGCTCTACCACTTGTGTATAGGCAAATCTTCCCTTGTGTTATTGATCTTATTTCCTACTCAAGTGACATCAGGTAAATTTAAATCCCAATCAGTAATGATAATTCTATGCTCACCTCTGAATATACATTTAGTTTCTTCACAAGAGCCCCATCTTCATCATTCATTCATCCAAATTGGTTAGCTGCTAACACCCTATTTCTTTTTCTTTTTATCACCCTGGAAGTCTACTACCTGTAAATCATGACTAAGATCTATGAAAACCAGTGAACAGTTAAGTTTTGTTAACCAACATGAATACTCCTCCATCAACTGGTCCTCTAAGTCTACAATGCACTCTGTAGCCATCAGGGAAAACCTTATTTTCTAGTATTTCTTTTAACCAAGACTACCATTACTTGTGGCTTGTGTATCCCTGTTAAGCTTTGAATTGAATTGAATTTTATTTGATCCATGAAGTCATAATTTATGACATAGGACAAGTCATCAGTAATTACAATATAATTTTTTCACACAATACAGGATTACATATCATTATTATAATTATCATACTTAAAATTGCACAGTCAATACAAGCAGCATATGAAATACATATGTTCAACTGAAGATAAATTAATATTTCAATGTTTTACATGTTACAATACAAAATAATTTAATCATGTTTGTTCATTTCTCGATGGTTCATATATTCATTGACACTATAGAAGCTATTGACTAATAAAAAAATTTTTAGCTTATATTTAAAATTATGTAAATTTGATATTTGTTTTATGTTTTCAGGAAGAGAGTTATAAAGAATTTTAGGCTGGTAGAGTACACTATTTTTGTATAGAGCTTTCTTGTGCCACTCTAAATGAAAATTATTCCTGTTCCTTGTTTCGTGTTTATGTATTTCAAACTCTATTACTTTGTTTTTTTATACTTCTACAAATAATCAGTAATGCTCTTATAAATGGCTTCTCCCCGCCCCCCTCCCCAATCCCTTTTAGCATTAACCAACAGCCTCTGACATAAAAAAGACACAGCTGTGACCCCACCATAACTGGTATCCCTTATATTTAGCTAACAACTCAGAAAGTAACCACCTCTCCCATCTATTTGGGTGTAGGCAATGACTAGTGAAACCACACTTACTAATGATGTCCACATGTACAATCCCCCAGACAGAACCAATGCCTTTCTCAAGTATCCATCACCTCAGTCTACATGTTTAGCCACCTTACAGAGTGGTTCAGTTGTGGCTGATCATGGTGAGACAAGACTTGCATGAGTTCACTGCTGGTATGCCATGCCTCATTCACTACCTTCCTTAAGTTAGTCTTGTGTTTCTATTAATACTAATGCCTGAACCTCCCATTATCACTAGTCTATACTCCTTGTTGAAACTCCTAAAAAGTGGTCCTCTATAACCTGCCCTAATGTTGCACTAGGTTTGAAAAAGCTTGTTACCTAGTAGCTTGTGCCAGCTGATCCTACAGCAGAAGGCTTACATCTCTCCCATGGCTTCTACCTAGTGTCAGAACCTTTTCCTTCCTATTTTTCACTTCCTCACCTCAATTTTTAAAGGTCTGCCGCACTTAACCTACTCCTACATATAAATGCATCCTTTAGTAGGATAGGAGAAAGTTTTTTAGTTTATTTCATACCGTATTCATTTTTACCAGAAATGAACATTTTCCAATTGTTAATCCCTATTAGCATGCAGTTTGTGACATGCTTTCAATAACTAATAACTTGAAAATAGATGAAAGGAAATGTTCTTATCTGTTTTGAGACCTGTTCATGTTAATTTAGCCACTACATACATGTTTCTGAGAGATGTAACTGTAAGATCTGTCCCTGGGTTCGGACATTTTTAAAAAAGGGCTATATTACATGTTTCTGATAGTTCAAAAAACAGTTTTTAAAATAGTGAATATTGTTGATTTGACACTTAAATCAATGAGAATGAAAATTTCCTGTCATGTCTGTTCTGATTATTTCATAACATAATCTTCATATTTCAAAACTGACAATACTCAAATCAGTAAATATGTACAATAGAACAATTATCCAAACTCTGACTATGCCAATCATTAAATATTTTTTAATTAAGATGAAAACGTACTGTGGTTTGCAAAATAATCATTCTGCCTACACACTATTGTTCTTCCCAATAGCAGATCTAGGAATTTTCCAAGTCGGGCCAAAAATTGTGGCACCCCCATTGTTGTGACCTCGAGTGTCGCCACTCCGATGGTTGGCCAAACACAATGTTGTCTTCGCCAAGAGGCCAGCCGGGCCCTTTGATTAGTGAATCAGTGTGTCATTGACCTGCTACTGTGATGGTACTTTTCTGCATCAGTGCATTGTTTTAGCTTCTAAAAGAAAACGTGTTGTGTTATCGTTAACGCATAAAATAAAAATTATGGAGCAATCAGATAAAGGAGTTATGGGTAAACAGTTGGCTGTTATGTACTGTGTTGGATAATCAACGATTTCAGACCTTAAAAGGAACAAACGTACACTTTTAAACTTTGTGTCAGTACTTGAAAATGGAGATGGAAGTTGTTCAAGAAAATCAATGGAGATACTATTTTCAAGTTGTTCTTGCTGGCAATGTTCTATGGGAAACCCAATTTTGGGTCCAATTCTTTGTGAAAAGCTAAAATCTTAGCTCAGAAGCTAGGTTCTTCATCCTTTAAAGCAAGTAACAGCTGGCTAAGAAATTTTAAGTCCGTGAATTAAAGTGGTGAAATGTTATCAGCAGACTCCAAAATTGCAGAAAATTTTATTGAAAAATTTAAAGTTATAGCAGATTCCTACGATCCTGAGTTTTTGTACAACGCCTATGAAACTGGTATTGTTTGGAAAGCTCTGCGTAAAGCCAATTTAGCATGTAAAAGGGAGTGTAGTGCTCCAGGAAATAAAGCTAGTAAAGACCTTGTTACGGTGCTTAACTGTGCGAACTCTAACGGAAGCCATAAAATACCTCTTCTGTTGATAGAGAAATAAAAAAGCCCAAGAGCATTTAAAAATGTGAAAAAGCTTCCTCTCTTTTATAAAAATGAACCCAAAGCTTGGATGACAGCAGCATTGTTTGCCAAGTGGAAGGACAAAATTTTCATCCCTGAAGTGAAAAAGCACCAAAAATCTTTGAAAAGAAAGCAGTAAAGTGCTTTTGGTTGTTGATAATGCACCAACTCATCCCACTGAAGAATTGTTGGAACGAGCGAATGGCCAGTTTAAAACAATCTTTTTACCACCAACCGTCACACGCTTGTTGCAAAATATGGACCAGTCCGTTATCGAAACCATGAAACACCATTACAGAAGGCTACTTTTAGGGAAACATATGGTGGAGGGCAAAGACAAAGAAGGTGTTTTGGCTAACCATAAAAATTAAATTTGAAATATTATGCTTAAATGGTGGTGGAAGCTTGGTCAAGCCAGTCACATTAAGACATGCATTGAACAAATTGAAAGGCTGAAGAAGAGAAGGAAAAGGAGAAAAAGGAAAAAGAAGCTCAAACAAAGGAAAGGGAAGAGACAGGATAAGAAATTCAGAAACTGAAAATTCCTTGATGTTCAGAAGTTAGTGTGTGGATGGGGATTCGAATACGTGTCCTCACGAATGCGAAGGAAGAGCATTAACACTCAGTTCCTTGCTTGCCACCCGTCTTCCCACTGCTCTAGCAGCACATTCACGATAGAACTTGTAGGACATACGATGATCATTTTTTCGTGTAAGAACTCTTGATGGACCATGAAAAAGGGTTACATGACTACATGTAGAACATGTTGTATGTTGTTGGACTCCCAGGCAACCAAAAAGGGTCCTTGCTGTCCAACAAGCTATAGATACTGGAGGAAGCTATCGGAAGAAACATCCTATAAGTGCGTGATAAGGACACATGGTGTGCTGCAAGAAAGTATGAATGGAAAGGATTGCTTGGAACATTTTGTTAGACCCCTTCTATTAGTGTGAATGGTGAGTGGATCCGGTGGTAGATTTACACAGATGTCTAGTAAGCTGGACTGTGAAGAGGCCACTTTATTTTACATGCAAGTTCAAACTAGTAAATTTTTCATTTAGGTTATAATATCATTCAGTTCATTGTTACATTTATTGCAAGATTGTCACAAAAAAACAACCACTTTGTTGTTAGCTAAGCAGCGATGGGCAAAACATCATATAAAGAGAAAATAATAACATATATTGCAATGTAAACAAAATATCCATTTGTAACGTAACTTAAAAAATTTTGTAACTGCATAGCAAAATTTGTTCTCAGAACAGTGAGTTAAATTGAATAAAATTACAGATCAGTTTTAAAGTCATTTGCTTACATAATTCAAGCTATAAATCAAGTTAAATAACTATAGAATATCAGGAAATAAGATCAGCACAACTGGTATTTGATTTCAGAATGTTTTTGTAAAAAGTAACATTTCCTTCATTTAGAATAATAAATAGTAACAGGAGGATAGAAATCTTGTAGCTAGAAAATTTGAAAGTAAGAAGCCAGTATGGAAAACTCAGGACGTAATTGTAAATTGTAAAATTCGAGAAGTCATATTTTGAAACCTGTAGAAAGTCAATTTATAGCAAGAAAGAAACATAATTTTTGTTTACACGATGTATTAAAGTTTGGAAAGGGCCATTAAAGTTTAATGGTTGATTTCTGAACAGTTTGTAAAAGCTTTGAACGCATGGGTAAGGAAAAAATTAATTAGTTGGGATAATAAGTAAATTCGAGGGAAGAAACTATATTCAAAATAAAGCTTAGTCAATTACAAAGAGTTTCCAGTAAGTTTCATTTAAATTAATGAAGTTATTGGGCCAAGATAAAAGATAAAGTAACTTTTTAGCAGCAACAATACTTTGGTAAAATGGTCAGACAGATAGCCTTCAAGTGGAGTATATTTCAGAAATTCATAATAAATCGAAGAAAACAAGTAGCAACTTCAAATTTGCTCAACAGTCATTTTAAAGCACGTAGAACCATATAAACTAGGTTTCATAGATGTCAGAAAGTTATTTTCAGGGTCAAAATTTATAATTGCACAATATTTTCGCTCAACTTTCATACAACCTGGTAGAAAATAATAAACACGGCAATCTTGGTACCAAAGGAAAGAGCAATCAATTAGAAGTAAAATAAAAGTTATTTCAGTTTCATGGCTGTAACATTGTAGAAGTTATGAACGAATTTTGGAATCTCAGAAAATATTTTTTTACAGCCAAACTATTGAAGCTACAATCTTTTTTATAAGAATCGAAATTAACATTTTTTAATCAAACTAGATATTGCCAAATTTTCAGATCAATAGGAATATTTTAAGTCACCAAGGTCAAAAGTATGACGAAATCCATAAGCTTTAATGATGACATTTGATCAGATCATGAGACTGCTATCATGGGAAACCAGAAAACAAGGAGTTCCCATGGGTGTTTCTATATATAACAACCCTAGGCTTTCCTCGCCTCACTCTTTCAATTAGTTAGAGTGTGACTACGCTACTTGTGGTGCTGATTGGGCGGATGTAAATGCACAGGCAGGCATTTGAACTTTGAGACTAGCGTATGGCAAAATTATGTCACCTCATGTGATTGTAAATTCAGTTAGGGGTCATGAAGATGGTCTGTCTCAAATGTATTAATCGTTCCTGCAATTAAAATTCTTTGGTGATGATTTTTGATGCCATAAGTTTGTGACTTTATAAAATTTTGAAAGAATATATGGTTCACCAGTTTAAATTGCAACAGCGACTTTCAATGACTACATACCTTTTCTAATTTGGGGTTTCATCAAGTTAGGTGTGACCGAGTTTTAGGAAAACACAAACTGAATTACCAAAGGCATAGCACACAGTTACAATAAAGGCGGAATGGTTTAGCTTAATGTCTTATGTGCTATACATCCGCATTAAAAATTCTGGATTTGGATGCAAAAGCAGTTGTAGGATTTCATGCAAAAGTTCCACACTCGCAGATGCGGATATCCATTACATCCGTAGTCTGAGTGCACCATGCAAAAACCAATGAAGGATTTTAATGAATCTGCACACTGTTAACATATAGGAAAGTTGTTATCCAAATTATTAACATGATGATGCAGAAGCCAAAATTATGGAATCTGTCACTGCACACATCAGGCAACTAATGAAGGATCAAAGTAAATTACAAATAGTGGTAACCAATATTATCAGTTAACATACAGCACACATCTTTCACTGATTAGTAACACAGTTAGAGATAATACACAGGTCAAAATTGTAAACTTTGGAATTTTTGTTAATCTATGAATTCATTAAGAAAAATCTAAGAATGGATTTCAACAAAATTACACATAGTTATAGTTTATGTCATTGGGTAATATATAGGCTATATTTTATCCCAATTAGTACCATACTTCCTGGTTATTCAGAGGTCAAAACCATAAATTCTAGAATTTCTAACTGTATGTATATGAAAACACACAAAAACCAAGGAACACATTTCAACAAAACTGTACATAATATACCTTATATCATGTTAGTGATAACATATATCATGTCTTGATAAGATATTACTAAGTTGAGAAATAATACAAAAAAGGATCCTCAAACTTGATTGTTCCCTAATAGAATCTATCCAAATAAAATGTTTATTACCTGATAAGATTCTTGCAGTCAAAATGTTTACCATGACTGAATATAAAGATGTCAATGTTAATAAATTAAGAACAAAAATCATGAGCCATGTACCCATTCTATTCTCAAACTCTCTTTCATCAATATTTATCCATGATTTAGATCAAATGTTTACTAATTATTAATGATAGTTTATAAATCAAAGGAAAAATGAGGAAGAGCTGTTCTGGTCTACATGGATGAAGTCAAGGGCAATGGTTATAATAATAATAAAAATTTGCAGTGATTGTGTCATGAAAGTTTGCAAAAAAATAAAACAATACCCTATATCATCATGGCCAATAAACTGAGATAAAGTTATTAAGAATTACATTTGTAAAATTTTGACAGTCTGTGTGTTAATGAACATGTGATAAGATTAAGCAAAAATTTTTTACTTATGGCTTTATGCCTTGTCGAGGTCATTAGACGCAGGATGGGTTTGGGGACAAGGAATAGAAAGAAATTCGACCATGGCCTTTTGAAGGAAGTATCCCGGCATTCGCCTTGAGGAAACCATGGAAAACCCAAATCTAGATGCTCAGATGGGGATTTGAACCTGCATCCTCCTGAATGTGATGCCAAACCATTACCACTAATCCAACACACTCTTTATTATAACCGAAAACTACAGTTAATAATTTTTTAAATTTTATTTATTTTAAATGTGTGTTCCTTCACTAAGATGTCATCAACTTCAATAGGTAATAATTCCTTTGTCATAAAAACAATCACGCAGACACAAACAAAGAGGTTGACTTATAGTGTGAAAACTTTCCCCAAAAAAATCTTTACTTTTAAATATGACAATATTGCATACAATATACTTACTACGTTCCTTCTCTGCAATTTGCAACTTTTGATGCAACCATTTATTAAGCTTTCTATTTTTTTCCATGGGATCCTGACATGCAGTACTGTTTACATCTTCTTTATTTGCCTTATTAATAGCTTTCTTTTCATTACTCTTTTTCTGTAACCATTCTGCAAAATTACGTTCGGTATGTTCCTTCTTTCTTCTCTCTTCTTCTTCCATGACTAATTGCTTTTCAATGTTTAATTCTTTAACTACCCTTTTCTTTTCAATTTCAAGTTGATACTTTTTTCTGTACCAGTCTCTCCATGCTTTATCACCATCCATCACAGATTTATTCATGTTTCAGAAATACTTAAAATAAATTAGATAACTCCATTTTATTCTCATTTTAGGAAACCAACTACGAAACAGCATGGTTCCCAAAGCATCCTCAATGTTTTTGTAATCTTGCCTCTCCTGAAATATAACATTTCCTTCTGAAAAGTTTACTGCTGTAGCCTGTAAACATAATCCATCATTACTATTACAGCTTCTAAAATAAAATGTATGCCTACAATTAAATTTATGCAAGTTTTAATTGATTCTTTATCATAATCTTTAATGTGAAAAAATACTAGGTTTTCTGTTTTTAAGTAACCAAACAACAGATACAATGGCAGACAAAATAAGTCTTTTACTAAAAACATATATTTAAAAAATAAATCATAATTTACATTTTTCTTATTTTTCTATATAATCTCTGCACTTTTCCCAACGCTCTGGTAATTTGTGTATTCCAGAATCATAAACAAATTGCAGATGTGTATGAAATCAATTGCACACTATCTTTTACACCACCTCGTCCATTGCAAAGTGCTGTCTACCTTCAGTGACCCAATCAAATATACAGTAAATCACCTGGAGACAGAGCTATGCTGCATTTTCTAGAACAGTCAGTGCATATGGGCCAATTTTTTTATGTAGGGTCTGGCACTGTCATGGAGAAACAACACATATCAGACTGGAATGCTGCACTTTTTAAATGATATGCAGCTCAAACTAGGCTAAGACAACCACAACAATAGACAGCATTAATAGTTTGATGCTTTTGAAGAAAATTAACATGTAGAGTGACTTTACAGTCCCAAAACATAGTGGTCAATGCCTTCCCTGCAGACAACTGCATCTTCACTTTCACCTGTGCACATCACAATTTTTTTCAAAAAAAGTGTCACCCCCCCTCTCGTATCTAGTTAGAAGCCTCCCAGAAATTTCAAAATGCACGGGTTTCTGCTGCAATCAGCAACTTTGGAACCTATTGAACTAACTTGACACTTTTCAGAACCATGTTTCATTTTGAATGATTGATTGTACACTTTCATAGCTGATTGAAGTTCCTGAAAGATTTTAAGTACATTTACCATCTTCGATGTGTTTTCAAATAACCTTGATTTTCTATGGTGTGATACCGGTGCAGGGACGTTGCAGGTGGACAATGTTTCCAACACATTTCTGTCCTTTCTTAAAATTGTTACACCACTGTTTTACTGAAGTCCATGAAAGGGTTATTTCTCTGAACTTCAGTAGTAACTTGCACTTAATTCCTGTAGCATTTACATTTTTGTAGACAAGGAACTTAATAATAACGCATTGTTCTGAGTGAACCTCTTTCTTGTTTATCATGTTTGTTGCTACGAATAAGAACCATGTGGTATGCCAACATTATTACTGCCGTCCACGTGATCCCTATCCACTGCACAAACCATTGTAGAATCCTCATGCAATCGACAGGTGCACATTTTGAAAAGGCTACTTTATATTTGATTTGCCCTTATAAAAGTTGAGGTACAAAATAGTAACTAACTTTAAAAATAATAAAAAAAAAAGAAGTCAATTATACACATAAAAAGAGATTTCAGTTGATAAAAAACATAAGCAATATACAATTATGATGTTAGCGACAATAGAAATACTGTTTGGCAATGAAAATAATGAAGAAGAGGGAAAATAAACCAATCACTTCTCAATGATAAAGGCTGGAGGGCAATGATAAACTTATAAATATGAAGACACTTTACAAAGTTTTGATATAAACCTTAATCTTGCATAGAGTTGAGACATATGGCAAGGGGGATCAAATGTGTACACCCTGTGGCTTGCCACATGACTGAAGCCAGAAATGAACATATTGGGACTGGAGGGGATGGCAACTATGGAGAAGAAATAGACAATTTTGGAGAAAGTATAATCTGTGGAAAAAGCAGTAAAAAAAAAATAAAATATTATAAAAAGAAATGTTTTAAGTTAATGAAAATTAGGAAGGCTACAGAAAATAAGCCCAACACTTTCCGTAGCTAAAGGCAGCTTGGCATTTACAACAACAAAAAAGTTCTCCACATCTCATGCAATATTTTGTTTAAAGGGGTTCATATTTTTCTGTTTTATTTTTGTTAGTGTGTTCATTGATGACCAGCTTCCTTCGTCTATAATGTTGGGTTTACTTTTGCTATCCATCCTTTGTATTATTATTAAGTTGGATCACCAGGGTATTTATGATTCACCTTTCAGATCTTCTATATGGCTCTCATTTTCACAAGATATCTTTCTTTCTTCAGTCCATTAGGTTCCTGATCACATAACTTTTTTTCTCTCTCACTGCATTACCCATTTGTTGACCTTTTCAGTAAATAGGTTCCTGTCTAAAACTTTGGGTCCTTTTTGACCTATTAGATCCAAGTTATATTCTTCAGCTTTCCAGCATATGTCATCAGTTTGATTGTAAGCCATGTTGTTGGAAGTATTTAATCATGTCCATAGAATTTTAATCTTGTTTTTATATTTATAAATACCTGCTGCAAGGTTACAGTTTTTCTATTGCTTTATGGGCACTAGTACTAGCCGGATCCATACTGTAAGTAACTTTTTCAGCAAGATTTGTAGCACAGGAATGGGCAACTTGGAAAATCCAGAGACAGCCCATGCCAATTCCCACAGCTAGAACATTTTTCACCACTAAGAATTGTCAGTGGTTGCCGTATTTCTAGGGAATTTCTTCTGTTGTTTTAGCCCATTAATTGACGAAATGTAGTCTTCTAAATTTTACTAAAATAAAACTTTTGTTCCTTTTTTATTTATTCAAGCACAAAATAAAACATTGTAAGCTGAGCAGTTCTCCGCTGGGAGCACTATTGTAAATTTGTTGTCACGTCTCCATCAAGGGTTCTTTCTTCTGGATAACTTTGGTTTGTTAAATTAAATTGAAATGGAGCGTGTGCTCTGGTTGCAATTTCCCTAAACACCCATCTTTCCACTTTTACGCATCCACTTACAATTACCCTTTACAAATTTTAACTTCAAATTCTTTCAACGTTTTTGGCAAATTATTCCTCATTTCTCTTGGTAACTTATTCCAATCCCTGACACCCTTACCTAAAAAAGAGAATCTTCCTACACCCCTGTGCCTGAAATCGAGTGCCAGCTTGTGGTCATGGTCATCTTTTCCCTTCCATGTATTACATTCAATTCTTACACCAATATCTTTCCATGCCTCATCACCAAGATATGCCTTGTACACTTCCATGACCCTCTTCACCCTCCTTCTCTCTTCCAATGGTCCCATTCCAGCTCTTTTAACATATCTGTTACTGATTGCATTCTGCGATAATTTCCAGAAACAAATCTAGCAGCCCTTTTTTGCACCTTCTCAAACTCCTGTATTTGATACTCAAAATGTGGGTCCCATACTACACTACCATATTCAAGCAATGGTCTGACCAAAGTTTTGTAACCCAGTTCATTTACTTCTCTTGTACATCCCCTCATCAACCTCTCCATCAAATGCAGGATTTTGAAACCTTTTCCTACTACCTGTCCAGTTAAGCTTGTTATCAAATGTAATGCCAAGATATTTACATTTCGAGTCTTCAATAAGCAATTCTTTCCCCACCTTATAATCATAATAAACCTTTAGTTTTTTATTTGTGTATCCAATAAGCTGACTCTTCTTTGCATTTATCTTCACCCCATGTTTACCAACCCAACTAGATATCCTGTCCAGATCACGCTGTTGCTAGCTGCTGTGATTTTTATACCATATGCCACTGCATGACCAATTTCTTCTGTTGTTTTAACCCATTAATTGACAAAATATAATATTTTATATTTTACTAAACTTATACTACTATCCCTCCTGAACTCTGTATTGGAACTAACATACCAACAATAGGCCGTCAACCTTTTTTTAACCTCTATTAAGACTCCAACAGCAAATCTATTACTTATCTGTATTTGTTTATATACTTTTCTGATCTTATTTTAATTTTTGCAGCCTTTATCTGTAATAATAGATTTACTTCTCCCTCCCCATCATTAGCATGTTCATCCATGGCTTTATTCATGTGGTGAGTCCCAGTGTAAATACATCTAATCCCATTACTATATGTCTCCCATCTACACATGATTATGACTTACACTGAAACATTGTAAAGGATGTTTATGAGTATGTTGCAGTCCTACTAATATCTGGTGCATAGTATAATTTCACTACCCTTCTTTATAATCAATATACCATTCCTCAAACATACTGAAAATGATATCCAAGGCACATGTGCAAGTCTTACCATTTTCCACAATGCTGTAATTCTCTTTTACTTGGATACCAGTTTAGCTACAAAAAGTGTACAGCTGGCCTTTAAAAGTTATAATCCTCTATTAATAATGACTTATTTCTCTCAGGATTTGATACACTGTCTAATACATTAATTAGTTATGAGCACATCCATCTAAAAACATTACCAGAATTATTTTTTCACTTTCATGATAATAAAAAAAGTAGTCCTGTTCAGTTAAAGCCTACGGAAGATTTTTTTGTGTAAGTAACTCCAGAACATTAGCACACATAAAACAAATAGCAGTAAAGCATGAGTAAAGATTATAAAAATTGTAAATCTTTGTAGATGAAAGTAGTATTGTAAACACATGACAGATCACCACTAAGCTTGATTACAACCAACAGAAATGTGTTCTGTTTTTCTATTAAATTCAAGTAAATAAAGATGTCCACTATAAGCATAAGCCTGTCTCAGTTGCAATAGTAATAACCAATCTATGACCATGCTTATTAAAAAATGAACTATAATATCAGCTTCAAAAAAAACTTAAACCAACTATAGATGGACTGTGAACTAAAAAATGCACATGAACTGATTTTTCAAACCTTTTAGCCTACTGTTCAGATGAAATAATTTCAACAATTTTTACTCCACTTTGTCATTCCAAGAATATACTATCTCAGAATAATATAAACAAATACAACTGTTTTATTAGAGCAAGTTACCAAAACATTCAAGAATGGAAATTACAAACTTCAATGAGCAACGAAAAACTATTGTTCTTATACATGATCGATGACTTTCCCAGTGTATCACTGAAATATAATCTTCATGGCTTCTCTGCCAGATGTTGTTGAAGAAACATGCGCTTTTGGTGGGGAGCTTTGGCACCATACTCAGGTATGGTGTTACCACTGTGACAACCAGCCCTGCACTTGAGAATCGCCTTACCTAAAGATGGCAACAGATCTTACCAGCGAAGATTACATTGTTCTGTAATTTCCCTCAAAATGCCCATGCAACAATTTCTAATGGTCTCACTGCACCAGTTGGATAATAGTTCTCCCTTTTGATATAGTCAGAAACTTACTCTCAATTCATATCCATAATTGTCTAAATACACTAATCTCCTCCCATTTCAGTAAAAATTTCTAAATTGCTTCATTCAGTATTCCTGTCATAATATTCTTCACGAACCCCTCTTCAGTTAATCTTGGCTGCCATTATAAGGGCAGATCAAATATAAACAAGTCTTTTGCAAAAATATACTTTTCAAAATAAATTCTAATTTACATTTTTTTTTTTTAACATAGTTCTCTATTTTATCTATGTAGTTCCTCCAACATTCTGAAAATTTTTTAATTCCAGTATCCTGAAAAGGTCATGGATGTGTATCAAACCAGTTGCACATGATCTGCTGCATATCGTCATTCATTGTGAAATGCTTCCTTGCGTGGGCCAAATATGGATGTCACAAGGTAACTTGGCTGGGCTGTAGGGTGGAAGTTTTAGGGCAGCCCAGTGATTACTGGACTTCATTTTTATTTTGAGTGTTACTGCTGTGATGTGGGGTCTGGTGTTTATTAGAGAAGCAACACACTTCTGATTGGAATGCTACACCTTTTTGACCAATAGGCAGCTCAAATGAGGCTAAAACAATCACAATATCAATCAGCTTTAATTGATTGACATTGTTGAAGAAAATCAACATACAGAAGAACGCTTTTAAAGTTCAAGACCTTCTCTGCCGACAACTGCATCTTTGCTTTCACTAGTCCACCTTCGCCAGTGTTCTACCACTCCATAATGGTCCTCTTCAAATCAGGGTTGGTATGATAGCCCCAAGTCTCATTGCACGTGAAGATTTTTTCCACCTAATTTGTACCTCTTTAGGAGCCTCACAGTAATTTCAAACCCCATGAGTTTCAAGCAATCACTCCGTTCAAACTAATTTTGATACATCCTCAAAACTTAGTATGAAATACATTAATACTATGCCAAAGTGTTCCACAACACCTGCACCACATCTCTGAATAACTGTTACTAGTTTCAAAACTTTTTTTTAAAAAATTTTGAACATAAACATAGCGCAAGCCTGTGACCTCACCAAATAGTGCCACAATATAGATGGTCTTTTATAGTGCACCAGTGGCACCCAACAATTCTTCTCGGAAGCTCATCATTTCCTAAACAATTAAACTTACTAAAAATGCTTCTTTGAAATATGAAAACTATAGGAATGAATTTGCATCATTCCTTACAATAAACAAAATGTACAAAATTATTTAAAAAATTATGACAGTATTGAAATATTTTAATCTGTCCTGCTATGAACATGCATCTTGTTACTTTTTTTTTACTTATGGCTTTATGCCTCTTCAACGCTGAGGTCATTAGAGGCGGGATGGGATTGGAGACAAGGAACCGGAAGGAATACAGCCATCTCCTTTGAAGGAAGTATCCCGGCATTCGTCTGGAGTGATTTGGGAAAACTATAGAAAACCCAAATCTGGATGACTGGATGGGGATTCGAACCTGCGTCCTACCGAATGCTATGCCAGAGCATTAATCGCTCACCCACCACGCTCAGTGCATCTTGATAAACACCGAGTCTTGAAATACAAAAATACTTTAAACCCTTCACCCTGACTCCAAATAATTCCTAAACATGTTAAACCTAATAATTATACTCTTGCAAACTTGTTTTGACTAACTTTTCAGTGAATAAACTCCTAGATCAACAAATATCATGACGACAGAACCAAAGCCTGTAAAAATGTGTGATCCAAACTGAATGTAGTTGGTCTTGAGTTGTTGCAATTTACTGGTTTTGACGTGTTATGTGAACAATTTATTTTATTTTAATTTTTAATTATGGCTTTACGCCTCATCGAAGTTGAGGTCATTGGAGAAGGGATGGGACTGGGGCAAGGAACAGGAAGGAATTCAGCTATGGTCTTTTGAAGGAAGCATCCTGGCATTCACCTGGAGTAATCTGGAGAAACCATGGAAAACTCAAATCTGGATGCCCCGACAGGAAATTGAACCAGCACAATCCCAAATGCGAGGCCAGAGCGTTAACCGCTCACCCACCATGCTTGGTTTATAATATGGTTTATCATCTGGCAGGCAACCATTAGAAACTAAGGCTCAAAACAAATTCTTGGGATATTGAATCACTAATTGTTATTAAAAGAATGTACATGAATTTTGATATGAAACTGATTCTTACTGTATGCAATCATTTCTCCGGAAAATACCTCATTTCCTGATGAAAAGGTCATTTCAGACGCTGTCACAATTTAACAGACATTCATAGAGAGCACCATAAATCAAAAATAGAATTTTGACATGAAAGATCTCTGGAATCAATGACTAGGATTTTACAGACAACTGTGACTCGATAAGTCAGATGAGCTAATCAGGGAATGGCCTCTAATGTTCTGTTTTTATCTAATTTGTAGAATGAACTAATCATTGAATTTAAAACTATTTTATGTTATGCAACCACCGAGGAAGAGTGTCAATTTGATGCGATATTTCAAAGCCATTCCATTCACAGACGTCATCTTCTGTCGAACACAGGTTACACATTTCACAGACAGTTGGCAACATATCTGATCCTCCATTGAAAAGAGAATTAAACATAGCAGATTTCTTACACTCGGTTAAAAACAAAATATACTACTTATTTGAAACCAACATAAACTTTATAGTATAGGATGCAGCCATTAATTTTATCGTGATGATAAAATGATGTTGACACAAAGACAAGCACAAACACATGAAACCTGAAATTTTTGATAAAACTCAATTTTCATTATATGCATTAAGTGGGCATCATGGATGAAATACATGTAGAATATGTCTGTCATATGTTGTGGAAACCTGCCAATTGCCCGCAATATTTTTTTACTGAAGATTTTTACCAAAATATTAGAAGTTGTAGTGTTAATTCAGAAATCCAGAACAAATTACCTGGACTAAAGGAAATTCTTTCTATATTCCCACCCAATGTTCTCCATTTTCTACTGCTGACAAACGATTTTTGCCTTAAAAGTTAACTGGTTGAGTAATTAGGGATTACTGGAGATCGCGATTCCGCCAGGAGTTGTCATCATAATACTGCAGTGGTCAAACGCAAGTCTCCACTATAAATTATTCCCTAAGTACATTTAACGGTTTCATACTGGTCCAGGCTGTTTTACAACATAATTTGTGCTTGAAAATAATGGTCCAGGCTGTATTACAACGGAATTACTGCTTGATAATAATACTTCTTGTGAACTGACTACATCAGTATTCCAATGATATTACTATATGTTGTTGTAGCGGAATCGCGATCTCCAGTAGACCCAGTAATTATTTCTTCCTGTAGTCATAGTTTAAACACTAAAGGTTTTTTTAACATATTCATTTAAAACTTCATCATCTCTAGTTAGTATACAATAATTTTAGAAACAAGATTTAATCACTGTCATTAAGTTGCAAAATACTTTAATTTTATTGGCTGCACATCTATTGATATCCATAGAACCGTATTCATATTCTCTCTGTATTTCTTCTGATCGATCCATTTCATCATCTGCCAATTCAATCAAGGTTTGACGAGAGATCTTAGTCATAAGTCCATACATAAATTCAACTATCTCTCTATCCTGTATCCTTAAGCTTAAATTGTTCACTATATCATGATCATGACATGGGTCTACTGGAGATAGCGATTCCGCTACAACAACATATAGTAATATCGTTGGAATACTGATGTAGTCAGTCGCAAGACGTATTATTATCAAGCAGTAATTCCGTTGTAATACAGCCTGGACCATTATTTTCAAGAACAAATTATGTTGTAATACAGCCTGGACCAGTATGAAACCGTTAAATGTAGGCCTACTTAGGGAATAATTTATAGTGGAGACTTGCGTTTGACCACTGCAGTATTATGACAACTCCTGGCGGAATCGCGATCTCCAGTAATCCCCATGACATCACATATAAACATGGTCTGAGAAATGTGCTGCTGTTATTAAACTTTTTTTGGTGATGTAATCAGGTAACCTCTTAAAAAGCAATAGAGATTACTATGCAGAGGGCACAATGATGTGAAAAGTTTAATATCTGCTTCCAGTAATTCAATGCAGTTTAACTATTTCAGGACCAAAGAAACTAGCAAATATTAATGAACTTTCATGCTATGGGAGCTAAAATAGAATGTGTTTGAGGAAAAGTTAAAAAGAACTAATAAAGCTAGAATGGCTGTAGTATATTTTCTAAATTCAGATAGCTACTGAATCTGCAACAGAACTGTAAATGAACTGAGCATAATAAATCACAAAAATTTCTCAGGACATCCATTAAATATATTTCTGATTTAAATGAATATTATTTTTTACAAAAAAATTTCTGAACTGAAATTATAAGTGAAGAGTAACAAGAAAATTTAAATGAAGCAAAGTTTCAAAGGATTTATCATATTGGTTTAATTCAAATTAATATACCAGTTTTTCAAATGAATCTCCAAATGACATATAACAGGTACACTGTCTCTCTAATAACACACGATTAAAAAAATGTATCAAGGAATGAAAATTATGCAAAAGTTTATCTTTTCTTCCACGTAAACTTCTTTCTTGCTCCTGCCTGGCCTGGCTTCTTCCTCTCACGTTTTCTGTAATCTCTTGTCAAAAGACCAGCTATACGCATTTTCTCCATCATATCTTCATCTACAAAACTACACAGGCCACGTGATATACCCCATCTGATTGCTCCTGCTTGCCCAGATGGGCCACCACCTCCAACTGCTGCTTCAACATCAACTTTATTCACCATTCCACAAAAAATAAGAGGAAACAGTAACTGTTCTCGTTCCTGACTTCCTTGAAAGTAGTTGATGTCTTTGCCATTAATTGAGATCTTACCATCCCCAGGTTTAGTGATTGTTACTTCAGCTCGTGCAGTTTTCCTCAAGCACTCCTTAATAGTTACAAACTGCTTACCATCCCTGGATTCAGGCTCAACTTTTTCAAAACTTCTTGTTTGCAATGCCAATTTCTTCCTGTACTGAAAAATAAAGTCTCTTTTCAAAACTGAGTATGGGTGTCTAACCAGGCGATTCATGACAAGCAGGAAGCTATTATAGTCAGAATCATGCAACTGTTCAACTAACAACAACCCTAAATCATCTTTTGAAATCCACTCAGAACCAGTAACATCTATCGTCTGGTTACTTTCTGGCTTCAGGTATTTACGAATCATTTTATCTTCATGATTGTCTAATTCAGAAAGATAACCTACAGCATCATGCAGCAAATTAAAGAAATTTGGCTTTCCAGTATAAAACAAAAAATGGTAAGGACGACCAGATTCATCAAACTCTGCAGCCTTTCTCTGAGGAAATATCTCTTCTGGAGGCCTCATAACAGGTCTTGCCTTCGGCTCAAATAGACCCGACGGGAAAAGATAAACTATAGCATTATCAATATCTTCCTGAGTGAAACTTTCTGGATCTTCTCCCATCATATTTGCTAGATGCCTCTTCCCAATTTTAAATTCTTCTTCTTGTTGTTTCATAAATTCTTCATGCTGGCGAGATCTTTCTAAATACGCTTTCATAGCCTTGCTAATCTTTTCCTTTTTTTGTACACCTGTAGTGACACTTTCTGTTGTTACATATGAACGGTTAAATGAAAACAAGGCAGACTCTGATCCATGAAAACATTTCAAAGATTTGAAGTCACCCCCGGGGGAACAAATTTTGTAGGCTCTAATATTATTTAACCATATTCGCCAACTAACAGTATGAAGTAACGTCATCATTCGAAGGTAAGACAACTAGGGTCTCAGAATTTCAAACTTGAGGCTGCCTCAAAATAATAAATTGTTTTAGAATCACATAATAATGGTAACTGCAGAAAACACTGAAGCAATCAAACCACGGAAAAATTCTCTATTACTATCATAAGCACCTCCGTTTTAAAAGTTCTTAATCCTGGGACTGCATACTTTCCAAATTTCTACAACACACAATTACAAATAATAAAAACAGGTGCTCCAGCGGTACTATCATCAGAGACAATACACTAACATTTACAAAGTATCAGAGCCAATTTGATACAGAAGAGAAACGCATGCAAGCAAATACTTTGGCGAGGAATTTGCCAGCTTTTCTAACGTCTGGACGAGTTTACTATGCTTTGAATGGCAGAAAATTTAAAGGACTCTTAGAAAATTGTATAGTATTGGAAAATTCACAAGCTTATAAGTGACCAAGG
Organism: Vandiemenella viatica; assembly: GCA_031002005.1. Classification (NCBI taxonomy): domain Eukaryota; kingdom Metazoa; phylum Arthropoda; class Insecta; order Orthoptera; family Morabidae; genus Vandiemenella; species Vandiemenella viatica. Next base: position 36,011,160 of record CM061920.1, on the reverse strand, counting down.
TGCGAAATTAAAATAATACGTTCTGCGCTCAAACACCAGTTAATTGCATTACTGGAGCTTTACAGTATCTTAGTCATACTCAAATGGCATTTCGCTTTACAAGCTATTAAGCCTTTTACGCTTCTAGCAAAAAATCAATTAAGTGACTATGAACCATATTTGACAGTGTTTAAAACAAAGATATCATTGGAATATGAACATCAAATTTTAGAATATCAAAAGACAAAACAAATATTTTCACTCCCTTTATTCTTTAATTGCTTTTTAGGCATTGAATTCAATTGATACATATACACTTTTTTAAGTGTCCGGTCGATATCGGATTAGCTGGACCAGGAATAAAACCACATCCTCTAAAACGGCGCTCCAAGAGAGACATCTTTCCCAATGTAACATTCCACAAGGGCCTCGAATCGTTATTAATACTATTACAGATATTATTATTATGCTATTATTTTAATTTTATGAAATATTGGTATTTTTTTCATTATTGTCTGTAACATATTGTGTATAATTTACTGGCTTCCACAGATAGTAGTTTGTATTGTAATCGGAGTAGCTTTGTAGTATTTAAGAATCTGTAATGTAATATACGTATTTATCCCACAACAGCTGGGAGCATTATTAAAGCCCCGCGACAAGCGACAGCGAGATGGAGTTGTATTAGACATATCATATATATATATCATATCACATCATTTTATTCACCATTAGTCAATACAATATTGAAATAGGCTTCGTCATATACATACTATAATTATATATACATATTAATACAACTGATAGTATAAGATAAATAATGTAACTAAATATATATTACATCAATAATTCTTCAGTTTTATAAGGACATATTGCAGTTATAAGATCCTTAGTGCTATTTTTAAATTTATTTAGTGTCATCATTCTCAGATTCATAGGTAGATGATTGAAGAATCTGATTCCCATTGACTTAAAACTATATTTAGTTATGCTAAGTGAACAGTATTCAATTCTTATATTGTGCTTATCTCTAGTGTTATGATCATGTACCTCAATATGTCTTTTAAAGAGGTGTTGATTTTTCTTTACAAAAAGTAAACATTGATATATATATAAACCCGGTAATGTCATGATTCCTAGCTTTAAGAATAATTCCTTGCAGTGTGTTCTAGGTAATGCTCCACATATCAGGCGAACTGCTTTTTTTTTGTAAGACAAAGAGACACTGTGAGTAGGGACTATTTCCCCAAAGATAAGTTCCATAGGATAGGTAGGAGTGGACATAACCATAATAAATGGAGAGTAAGACATCTGTTGTCACTGTACCTCTAAGTCTCCTAATCATGAAAATTCCTTTAGCGACTTTATTCGATATCAATTCAATATGCCTCTGCCATTTTAGATTTGATTGTATAATTATTCCCAGGAATTTGACAGAATTGCAGGTAGAGTTGCTCTTTAAGGATATATCAAGGTGGTGTGTTTTTTCTAAGTTAAGAGATAGTTTGTTGGCACTACACCAATCCATAAGTAGATCTATCTTTGATGAGAAAGCTTTGTCATTTGAAGTTGTAGTGGAGCTTACTTTTACGCATAGATCATCAGCATAGTTGTAGCATTTGGAGTTACCGTTTTCCATAATTGGTGATAGGTCATTGATATATAGGATGAACAGTAGGGGGCCAAGAATAGATCCCTAAGGAACACCATGTCCTACCTCCCTAAGATTAGATACATTATTGTTGAGTGAGACCATTTGTGATCTATTACTTAGATATGATTTAATTAACTTTACTGCCTTATCATCAAAACCTAGGTGCTCGAGTTTCGATAGTAAAATTTCATGGGATACAGTGTCAAATGCCTTGGACAGATCAAAAAACTTAGCATCAACATTGAGTTTATTTTCGAGGTCCTCAAGACAGTCCTCGATAAAATTTGCAACTGCATCACATGTTGACCGATTTTTCCTAAACCCAAACTGGTTGTTTCAGAGGAGATTGTGCTGTTCAAGATATTTATAAATTTGTTGACTGATAATTTTTTCAATAACTTTGGACATAATTGGGACCAGGGATATTGGCCTATAATTGCAGAAGGATTTTTTATCACCCTTTTTATAAATTGGAATTACCTTAGATACCTTCAACTGTTCTGGAAAAATTGCACTATCAAAGCAGCCATTTACAACCTCTGTCATCATTTCTGATATAAAGTAACTACTAAGCTTGACAATTTCTGAATTTAGGTTGTAGACATCCATAGACTTACTATTTCTTAAAGACATAATTGCAGAATGGACTTCCTGTACAGAAGCGGATTTGAAAGAAAATATTGTATCAGCACATTTGACTTTGGACAGATAGTAGTTGGCTTCATTTTGACTAACTGCTATTTTCTTAATTGTTTCACTAATACTATCAATAAAATAGTTATTGAATTCTTCAGCTGTTAAGTTGGTTGGTGTCCCATCCTGAATGATGTTTCTATTTGTAGGTAGATTATTTTTTATGATGTTCCAGATAGCCCTTGGTTTATTTGCACATCTAAGGACTCTTTCGCTGTTATAATTTAGTTTAGCCTTTCTGATTTCATCTTTGAACATGTATTTGATTTGTTTATATTTAGTTTTTATGTCCGCAGACTGACTTTGTTTGGATATAAAGTAGTACTTATCACATATATTTTTTAATTCCAATAACTTAGGAGTGAACCATTTATTTGCTTTGACCTGTTTTTCTCGACTATTTATAACTTTTAATGGGAAGGCGTAATTAACACTGAACATAAAGTCTGTGAAGAAGGCTGAGAATTTATCAAGAATATTTGTCTGAGAGTGAATGAGAGGTCTATTCATATTATTTAAACAATACCAAAAGTCTGCTATATTTGTGTCATTAATCTCTCTATACTGTCTTGATATTTAATATTTGGTCTAATCTGTTTGGAGGTTTTTTCTGAGGTCAAGAGAAATGATGAGAGAATAGCATAGTGGTCAGATAGTACAGTTTGTATGACAGAGGATTTGACTCTTGAGTAATGGAAAGTAGTAACAATATTATCAATACATGTACCTTCGTTTATAATCCCTGGACGTGTAATTACATTTTTTAGAAGAATATTTAGGCCATAGCTAGTAAAAAGGCTACGCAGGTTATCTATATTTGGCCCATTTAAATTAAAGTCCAGGTTGAAATCAGCACACATAATTATATTGCAATTTTTAGAACTGAGTTTGGCTAACAGATTATCCATTTTTTTCAAAGTAAATATTCATATTAACGACTTGAGGAATCCGATAGATACACAGCACAAATGTGTTAATATTTTCTAAATACAATTGTGACAGTTCAAAAACATATTCAGTTGCAAGGTTTGATGTGTCAATATTAGGCTGTTCATATACTGTCAAGTTATTTTTTATAAAAATCGCTGAGCCCCCTCTTTTACCCTTTGCCCTACAGAAGTGACTTGCCAGATTGAAGTCTGGAATGCCGAGGCTTTTTAATTCTTCATGTGACAGCCAGTGCTCAACAATACATATAATATCAATTTTCTTTTCTTCGATCAATATTTCCACTAACTCAACTTTGTCAACAATACCTTGCACATTCCACTACAATACATTATACATATTAAGTTTCTTAGCTAGACTCTTATTCACTATATTATTATTACACTGATCATCTACAGCTATCTTGTCAATGTTATTTATATGAACATTTGACATCTCATTTGGTTGACAAAAGGATATGCTCTTAGGATTAGAATCTAGATTTAAGCTATTAGTCTGAGTCCTTGATAGTGAACTGTACTCATTATTGTCTTTTAGGCCTACATGTTCATCTGTTAACCAACACCCCTTACCCATATCTGACATTATGGTGACAGTGGGGTGTTGATTACCTCTAAAAAAGAATCAAGTTTGTCCTGAAAAGGTGCTGGACGATCTAACTTGTCCATTATTTAATTAATTTAATTAATTTAATTTAATTGCAATGGAGCACAGGCTCCGGTGGCAATTTCCCTACACAGCTATCTTCCCCCTATCCTGCACCCACCTACATTTGCCCTCTACAAATTTTTTCTTTAAATTCCTTCAAAGTTTTCGGTAAATTATTCATCGTTTCTCTTGGTAACTCATTCCAATCCCTGACACCCTTACCTAAAAAAGAGAATCTTCCTACACCCTTGTGCCTGAAATCGAGTGCCAGCTTGTGGTCATGGTCATCTTTTCCCTTCCATGCACTACTTTTCATACCTACTGCAATATCTTTCCATGCCTCATCACCAGTATATGCCCTGTACACTCCCATGACCCTCCTCATCCTCCTCCTGTCTTGCAATGAATCCCATTCCAGCTCCTTTATCATATCCGTCACTGATTGCATTCTGCGATAATTTCCAGAAACAAATCTAGCAGCCCTTCTTTGCACCCTCTCCAACTCCTGTATTTGATACGTAAAATGAGGGTCCCATACTACACTACCATATTCGAGCAATGGTCTGACCAAAGTTTTGTAACCCAATTCCTTGACTTCTCTCGTACATCCCCTCATAACTCTCTCCAACAAGTGCAGAACTCTGAAACCTTTTCCTACCACCTGTCCTATGTGTCCTGCCCAGTTAAGTTTGTTATCAAAAGTAATTCCAAGATATTTGCATTTCAAGTCTTCAGCAAGCAATTCTTTCCCCACCTTATATTCATAATTAACCTTTTGTTTTTTATTTGTGTATCTAATAAGCTGACTCTTCTTTGCATTTATCTTCATTCCATGTTTACTAACCCAATTAGATATCCTGTCCAGATCACCCTGCAACTGTTTACAATCCTCTATCGTTTTGATTCTTTTATACAGCATTATGTCATCTGCAAACAATCTAATTTCAGATAGTAAACAATCAACACAATTATTCATTAGAATAATGAATAGCAATGGTCCCAATACGCTACCCTGTGGCACACCCATTTTTACTTCCACTTCTTTTGATACTACATTTCCTACCCTAACTTTCTGTTTTCTACCTTTTAAAAATTCTTCTACCCAGCAAATCACTTTCTTATCCACTCCAATGGTTTTTACCTTATTTACTACCATTTTATGGCTTACTCTGTCAAACGCCTTAGACAGATCTAGTGCTACACTATCAATTTGGCCTCCCTTGTCCATTTCATCTGAAATATCTTGCATATATCCCACCAACTGAGATTCACATGAATATCCTTGCCTGAAACCATGTTGCCTGCTTGAAAACCAATTACGTTCCTCACATATATTTCTGATGTGGTTGCATATCAATCTTTCCATTAATTTACCTATCACTGATGTCAAACTGATTGGCCTGTAATTCTCAACTCTATTTCTCACCCCGTCCCTTATGTACCGGTACTACTATTGCACTTTTCCAGTCCTGTGGTAAGCAGCAAGTGTCTAGACTCAATTTAAATAATATTTCAAGATAAGGTACAATGTCACATCCGGCTATCTTTAAGATATCTGTAGTAATATTATCTTCACCAGCCCCTTTATGTTTTTTCAGCTTTCTTATTTCCTTCATGATTTCCTCAGGATGGATATCAAATTTTTTACTATCGTCATTTCTAATTGTGTTGTTAAGCTCGTTCTCCGAATTAGACCCTCCTGTTTCTGATTCATTTTCCCTAATGCTTTCTCTGAACCAGTTACTTAAAATCTCTGCCTTTTTCAAATCGTCAGTAACTTCTTCTCCATCCTTATCTATAAGTGTCTCTACATCCTCCCTTCCCCTCAGTTTCCTGATATAGCCATAGAAATTTCTAGATGCATCAGTCAATGGTCCCCCTGCACTGACAATACTCTTCATAAACCCATCTTTGGCCATTTTCTTTGCTGTTATTAAGTCCTTGTTTAGTTGTTTTAAATATTCCCTACTACCCTGCTGTCTCTTAACTCTGTTATGTTCTTTTCTTACCAACCTCTTTAACCTCCTCACTTCCCTATTATAGTACATAGGATCTCTACTTCTCTTTATTTTTTGCTTTGGAATAAATTTTTCTTCCCCCTTTCTTATTATCTCCTTGAACTCTTTCCACCTTGACTCTACTGTACCTGAGCCTTCCTTCCATTTGCTGAATTGTTCTCTGAAATATCTCCTCAAATTTGAAACCTGTGCCTTTTTATAATTGTACCTATTTCCCCCTTCAATTTTGGCTGCTGGTTTACTGAATCCTCTAATATCCATCAGAACTGCTTCATGATCACTTATTCCTTCAGTTACTTGATACCTCAAAAGGTTTTCATCGGGCTTAATTAGAAATATATCCAAAATATTTTGTCCCCTAGTGTTTTGCTCAACCACTAGTGTAAATCCTCCTTCCCTTATTAAGATATTTGCAAATCTTTGTTCCCTCGTGTTATTTATCTTATTCCCTTCCCAGTTTACACCTGGTAAATTTAAATCTCCGCCGATGATGATCATTCTATTCTCACCTCTGAAATCTGAGTATGAATTTAATTTCTCCCCAAGAGCCTCATCCTCTTCTGTCATTCTTCCACTGCGGTAAACAGCCAACACTCTGATTTTTTCTTTTTTACTACCCCAGAAATCTACCCCAAGTAACTCATGGTCTTGATCTATGAATGCCAGTGAACTATGGTAGTTTTTGCTAACTAGTATGAAGACTCCTCCACCAATTGCTCCTCGATCTCTGCGGTACACTCTGTAACCATCAGGAAAAACCTCACTGTCTAGTACTTCTTCTTTTAACCAACTCTCTACCCCAATTATTATTTGTGGTTCATGCATCTCTATTAAGTTTGCAAATTCGATTACTTTGTTCATTATACTTCTACAGTTTACCATTAACACCCTTACTATTGGCTTTACATTTTCAGAATTTATCTCCTCTTTCCCACTTTTAACGCAGTCAGTTATTGTTTCAGCCATTTCATCTATTTCTTTAATTACTTAATTAATTATTACTTTATTATTATTAATTATTACTTTAGAGATAGATTTACTGATTACTTTTTTCCCTTTAAGGTTTAAATGTAGACCATGTGTAGTATGGCATGACCTATCCAGCATACTAGCATCCACTAAATCTACATTGCTGAAGCTATTACAGATTTCTTTGTACTTCAAGTTGGCACGATCGATTTCGGTATTCACACATGACCACCACATCAGGTCATGTCGTTTTGGCACATTTACCACAATAACATTTGTATGTGTAAGGCTTGATAAAGACTTCTGCAGTACACTAGTTGCCTCTGCTGCCTGATTTCTGTAAATGTCATTTGATCCACCAATTATCATTATAAAGTCATTTTTTGTATACTTAGACATATCACTGTTGTTTATTATATTGGCTAGAGTTGCATTTGGCTTTACTAGACCTTCTACTTCATAAGAATGTTGACCGCCAAGGTAATCTTTCACAGTCGAGGAAATTCCACGACCGTGGCTATCAGCAAATATCCTAACCTTACTTAGTTTCTTTTCGGTTTCTTTCCTTGGGCTGCGTGTTTTGTTTATATGTGGATTTACCCCTCGCGAAATGATCTGGTTATCTTCACTGTCCGCGCACTGGGATAAAATCTCAAATCTGTTGTCTATTTTTAAAACATTTTCATTGGTTGAATTTAGCTTAGATTTAGTTTGGGCCGGACGTTTAACGGGCACTGTTTTCCACTGATTATCTTCCGATTGTGTACTTACATAATTTTCAAGCTTCTTCATTAATTTTTCGTTTTCACACTTTAAACACTGCACATCTTCTTGTAAAGCTGCAATTACTTCCAGCAGAGAACTTTTGTCTTCATCGTTCGGCGCCATGCTGTTTTCCGCTTTGTTATCATAACATGCTGGACATTTCCATTCTTCAAATTCACCTGGTATTTCTTCTTCCTTTATATTTTCACACTTGAAATGATTCCATCTATCACAGAAGTCACACAGAATACCATTTCTTACGTTTATATTACATTTCGCACATTTTATATTAAGAATAATTCTATTTGAAACTAGAGCTTCGTTACCAACTGTACCAACCGCCGCCATCTTGTGCAAATAGGTGGGACGCACACAAAGCAACCCGTCGCCGGCAAACAGCCTTTGCTACGGCGACGAGCGACACATTTGTACAAAATTATAAAATTGTCGCGCGACACAGCGAAATGGCCGAAGAAAAATTGATTGAAAAAGTGCGGGAGTATATTTTTTTTATGAGGAGGTAGCGAACAAAACGTAATAATTACACAAATTAAAATTTTACAGGAAGAGCAAACAACTAAAATGAAATACTCGCAGGGGGATTTTTTATTTACTCATATTGCCTTTTGAACTCCATTTGACATTACGTTAAATCGAAATTCCTCTCTTTAATGAACGGAAAATATTCAGATTAGAAAAATCCAGTTATGCCGTTTTGTTTTCCACCGATGCAATTATAACGTTTTGATTGCCACCAGAGCTAAATTAAGCCATTTTGATTGCTAACGCTAAGTTTTTTTTGTGAGTTAGGTTAGGTTAATTAAAGCACAATTAGTTTAGAAAACTTTTATTGAGTCTAGTCTAATAACATTTCAACTAATTAATCGTTAAAAATTAGGACTTCTTTGTTAAATAAAAAAAAAAGAAATCGTCAATGCTGTTATTATAAATTGAACTCAATGTCAATTTCGTTACAATCACAACCTTCATCATGTCCATCTTCCTAATATTCTGCTTCATTAACTTCCCTCTGACTCTCAATACCTTCCTGAGGGTTTCCTAAAATGTTTTTATACCAACTTAGTTCTTCACACATTTCCCAGTTGCTTCCGACATGTTTTTGTAACAATAGCGGAACGTCTTTTGCTTTCTATTCCAGTAACTTATTTTTCTTAATGTGGTTCTATTTTCCTTTCCAATTTTTTAGTAACGTTGTTACTGGTACCTGTTCAATCTAGTATTTGTAATATTTTGAGGTTCTTAAGCCACAGGAGACAATCTCTGTCACCTTCGTTACTGTCACAACTTTTTTGCCCTTCTTTTTAGTTTTTTTCTCCTTCCACTCTTTGACTACTGCCTGCTTTTCTACGCTTGAGCTCTCTTATTCCTGTCAAAGTATTGTAAACGTCACTCAGTTTTTTAACGTTATACAATACCCAGTCTATTTCCAACAACTTAACATTACCAAAGTATTTGTAGATCTGAAAGTATTTCTCTTTAGTGTATAACAATGGGTGTTTGCGTATTTCTCTCTCAACTCTGCCAAAAACTCGATCGGCAAGCAAGTAGCTGTGCCTTCGTACAGGAAAGGTGGTGGTCACATCCTTCAAGCTTGTGGAGTTTTGGTTTCGCAACCAGAACATTATTACGTGAATGATATGCGAGTTTTATTTTGGCCTCCACGGCCGTCAACGAAAAGTCGCAAATTTGTTATGTCCATAAGATCCAATTAAGTCAAGTGGTTAATTAAAAGCAGATCCTACTTCAGTTGCACCTTTGCGAGCTTGATTTTCAGTCCATAGAGTTTCCGACCATGTCAACAAATCAAACATTGTACAGCCCAATCTGTCGTAAGTAGTAAGCATCCTGGATTGGAGTTTTCGGAACAGGTTGAATTTGCTGCATGTCGAAGCAGATAGATAAATATTTCTCTGGTCTCTGCTTCATAATTTCGTAAAGCGCCTTAGAGCGTAATTTATGGATTTTGAGCTTTACCTGTGTCTTATACTTTTCTTCTGAGATCTCTTCTACTCTTAGCTTATTTTCTAAAAAAGTAAATGTGCTATAGACACATGTGGCCGGAGACGAAAATCCGATGTTAAAGTTGGACTGAAATATTTTTCTAAACATCGTATTAGTAACGCGTTTATCTGCATCACACTCGTCATTGTACATCTGGTGCAATTTTTGACGTTAAGTTTCGCAACTTAAGTGGCTTAGATTTTGCCCTATTATAGTGCGATTCTTTATCCGGCAGTGCAGCAATGAAGCGCCGTACACTATCTTTTTTATCGGCAAATATCATACTCTTACGGTCACCTCCCCTTTTTTCTGTAGTTGTTACACCTTTGTCATTGGTTTTGGAGGGGTTGTTAAATCGGTGATTAGAGCTTCGCAAAAGAAGGCTTGACAGACGGCACAATACTTTTTTCCTGTAGTCAATAAAAAGCAAGCAACAGAAAAATTCCGCTGTTTAGTTGCTGTCTCTTTAGGTCATTTTGTAGGTACTGCAGAAATCAGACTCGAGAAGTATATCTCTTGCTGTATTTTTACATTTTTTTTGAATACAACAATATTCTGTTTCGAAGTATGTCATCAGCCGTTAAAGAGCAGCAATTGAACCTCTTATTATTATGTGAACATGGTGTTTCAAAACTGAGCAGTAGTAAATCCATATCCTGCACCCACCTACATTTGCCCTCTACAAATTTTAACTTTAAATTCTTTTAACGTTTTCGGTAAGTTATTAATCATTCCCCTTGGTAACTCATTCCAATCCCTGACACCCTTACCTAAAAAAGAGAATCTTCCCACACCCTTGTGCCTGAAATCGGGTGCCAACTTGTGGTCATGGTCATCTTTTCCCTTCTATGAACTACTTTTCATACCTACTGCAATATCTTTCCATGCCTCATCGCATGTATACTCCCTGTACACTCCCATGACCCTCCTCATCCTCCTCCTGTCTTTCAATAATTCCCATTCAAGCTCCTTTATCATATCTGTCACTGATTGCATTCTGCGATAATTTCCAGAAACAAATCTAGCAGCTCTTCTTTACACCTTCTCCAACTCCTGTATTTGATACTCTAAATGTGGGTCCCACACTACACTACCATATTCGAGCAATGATCTGACCAAAGTTTTGTAAGCTAGTTCCTTTACTTCTCTCGTGCATCCCCTCATAACTCTCCGCAACAAGTGCAGGATTTTGAAACTTTTTCCTACCACCTGTCCAAAATATCCTGCCCACTTAAGCTTGTTTTGAAATGTAATGCCAAGATATTTACATTTCAAGTCTTCAGCAAGCAATTCTTTCCCCACCTCATATTTATAATTAACCTTTTGTTTTTTATTTGTGTATCTAATTAGCTGACTCTTCTTTGCATTTATATTAATCCCATGTTTACCAACCCAACTAGATATCCTGTCCAAATTAACCTGCAACTGTTTACAGTCCTCTGTCGTTTTGATCCTTTTATATAGCATTATGTCATCTGCAAACAATCTAATTTCAGATAGTAAACAATCAACACAATTATTCATTAAAATAATGAATAGCAATGGTCCCAATACGCTACCCTGTGGAACTCCCATTTTTATTTCCAACTTCCTTTGATACTGCATTTCCCACCCCAACTTTCTGTTTTCTACCTTTTAAAAATTCTTCTACCCAGCAAATCACTTTCTCATCCACTCCAATAGTTTTTACCTTATTTACTACCATTCTGTGGCTTACTCTGTCAAACGCCTTTGACAGATCTAGTGCTACACTATCAATTTGGCCTCCCTTCTCTTATTTCATCTGAAATATCTAGCATATATCCCACCAAGTGAGATTCACATGAATATCCTTGCCTGAACCCATGTTGCCTACTTGAAAACCACTTACGTTCCTCACATACATTACTGATGTGGTTGCATATCAATCTTTCCATTAATTTTCCTACCACTGAAGTCAAACTGATTGGCCTGTAATTTTCAACTGTATTTCTCACTCCTCCTTTATGTTCCAGTACTGCTATCGCACTTTTCCAGTCTTGTGGTAAGCAGCAAGTATCCAGACTCATTTTAAATAATATTTCAGGATAAGGTACAATGTCACATCCGGCTATCTTTAAGATATCTGTAGAAATATTATCTACGCCAGCCCCCTTATGTTTTTTCAGCTTGCTTATTTCCTTCAAGATTTCTTCAGGATGAATTTCAAAATATTTAGTATCTTCATTTCTAATCGTATTGTTAAGCTCGTTCTCCGAATTAGTCCTTCCCGTTTCTGATTCACTGTCCCTAATACTCTCACTAATCCAGTTGCTTAAAATCTCTGCCTTTTTCAAATCCTCAGTAACTACGTCTCCATCCTTATCTATAAGTATCTCTACACCCACCCTTCCCTTCAGTTTACTGATATAGCAATAGAAATTTTTAGATGCATAAGTCAGCGGTCCACCTGCACTGATAATACTCTTCATAAACCCATCTTTAGCTCTTTGCTCTTATTAAGTCCTTGTTTAGTTGTTTCAAATATTCCCTACTACCCTGCTATCTGTCAACTCGGTTATGTTCTCTTCGTACCAACCTCGTTAACTTCCTCACTTCCCTATTATAGTAGACAGGTTCTCTAGTTCTCTTTACTTTCTGCTTTGGGATGATTTTTTATTTTCTCTTTCTTATTATCTGCTTGAACTCTTCCCACCTTGACTTTACTGTACTTGTGCCTTCCTTCCATTTGCTGAAACGTTCTCTGAAATATTTCTTCAAATTTGAAATCTGTGCCTTGTTATAATTTTACCTATTCCCCCTTCAATTTTGGCTGCTGGTTCACATAATCCTCTAATATCCATCAGAACTACTTCATGATCCTTTATTCCTTCCGTTACTTGACACCCCACAAGGTTATCATCGGGCTTTATTAGGAATATATCCAAAATATTTTGTCCCCTAGTGTTTTGCTCTGCCACTTGTGTAATTCATCCTTCCGTTATTAAGGTATATGCAAATCTGTGTTCCCGTGTGTAATTAATCTTATTTCCTTCCCAGTTTACACCTGGTAAATTTAAATCCCCACCAACAATGTTCATTGTATTCTTACCTCTGAAATCTGAGTTTGAATTAAATTCTCCCCAAGAGCCTCATCTTCATCTGTCATTCTTCCACTGCGGTAAGTAGCCAACACCCTGATTTTTTTTTTTATTACCCCAGAAATCTACAGCCTGGTTTAAGTAGATTTGTTGAGCTTATGACGACCATAATTCTAAATTAACTCGGTTTACTGTAAAAAAAATTTAAAATGTGTGCACGTAATGGTAATTGACTTCCTGTTCAATTTTAGAAATTCCTGCTGGATTACAAATTATCGTGTTTATACTTATGTCATTGTGTTCGGTGCTTGCTCCTGAATTCAAAACTGTAACTTTTATTATTATCGGTGGTGTATTATAGAAGTTATTTATCTTACAAAAATCGAGGTTGAAACTTCCTGGAAGACATATTAAAAAACGAGTCTCTTCTTAATAACTATTAAAATACTGCTTCTACCGAAAAGGTGTTATTAGCTGAAATACTTTTTATTTTATTACGTGTTTCAAAAGTAATTTTGTTTATGGAAGTGGTCTTGTTAATTCACAGTTCAATTTTGAAAACTACCACGTATTTATTTACGACGTCATTACTTAAAAAATTGATTTAATGTTCGTTATACTAAATGGAATGCTTCAAAACTTTAATATGTTTTACCCGGTTCTCTATACTTAAAGAAAATTTACTTTTTAGCTTGGAAAATTATCGAAAAGTGTTGTTATTTAGTGTTGAAAATATGATTGTGTTCAATGAAGTGTTTAAAATTATGTTTACATCATTTATACGGCCTGAATCTACTGATTTTTAGTGTATTTAGCTTTCTTTCGGATTCTTATTATTATAAAAAATACCTTACTGAATCGAAAAGTGTAGAAAATTATTGATATAATCACGTAGCTAAAATCGACTGATTACAAATTGGATAACTATGGATTACACTGGTTCAGGTTAGTTTAAAGGTTATTTACTATTATTAATTGTTTATTTAGAGCTTGTATTATGTGCTGAGTGACTTTATTGTTTTTAAATCGGCGTATCTTCTGAGTTAGGTTGCAGTATTGATTTCTGCATGAAACGTGTCTCCCATATCCTGTAGTTACCAAATGAAAGGTTTCACGTTTAATGGAGGCTTACCCCCTCCCTTATGCCCTATAGCCACGAAAAATAGAATTTACCCAAATTCTAAGGTGCTTAAAAGTATATTGTTAAAAAGTGAGATTATAAAATAAATCTGATAAAACTTACTTCAAATGACTATCATTCTGCGACTTTCACCCAACTTTCTTCTTTTTATTCGATCCTGAATTCATAATGCCAACGGTTTGAGAAGACATTTTAGCTTCGCATAAACAACAATAACTGAGAACACTTCCTGTAAACAGCAATAACTGAGAACTCAGTCAACAGACCTACGCCTATTATGCTCTTTGACCAGAGGCTATACTAATCTTATTACGTTTTCTTCAACGAAAAGTAAAACCCATGGAGGAAGGAAATATATGGAGACGACGCAAGAGACCTTCACCACGCATTGAAGTGAAGCAGGGTAAGGAGGGCATGGTCGGAGTGGAGGGGGCATGGCCGCTTCCATACAGACACGGGGAATATGTACAAAAACCTCAAGGGGACTCTAGGATAAAGGTGACGCCGCAATCTGGTGATGGATTATTATGTAACTCGATATGACAAATAAAAAATGAAGAATAAAATTTTTTGATATCCTGCTTAGTTTTCGAGATATTCCGTCCCAAATGTGAAATGTTTTTGGTTGAAATTCAGAAGAAAACATTGGTCAAAGTCAAATTTGATGATGGATTCTTATTTAAAAAGACGAGGCAAATGAAAAATAAAGAATAAAAATTTTCGATATCTCACCTAGTTCTAGAGATATACTGTATCAAAAGTGAGGTGTCTTTGAGTTGAAATGGAGAAGAAAAATTTCGCAAAAGTCAAATTTAATGATCGATTCTTATGTAACACGACGAGACAAATCGAAAATAAAGAATAAAATTTTTCTATATCTTGCTTACTTTTCGGGATATACTGGGAACATCGCAATTGTTTGGAAGCGCAATATCGCCGCTGCCGCCACTGCGCATGCGCGAGCCTGCTTCAACAATTTAACGTCACTTCTCCTCCATATATTTCCTTCCTCCATGGTAAAACCTAGTGTTGTCTCATTAAAAAAAAAAAACAATAACTGAGAACACTTCCTATAAACAACAATACCTGAGAATTCAATCTACAGACTTTCACAAAATACGCTCTTTGACCAGAGACTATACTAATCTTATTATGTTTTCTTCAAATAAACGTAATGCCTACTATTGCGTCAATAAAAACGGCATTGAAAATGTAACAAATAAATAATGCATGTCATTTATTTCGTTTTGATTCGCATCGGACGAATTTGCATAAAAATTTTGAATGAAATCGGTATCGTGTCTTCAAAGTTGTTGAAATTTTAGTATAGTTATACCGTTTTGATCGAAATCACAATCTTTGGGCTCACTTTTAGTGCATTTTTAAGCCATTTTGTTTGAAAATGATTTTAGATTCATATTCAGCGGACAGAAAACTACCGGATTAAAAAAAAAAAACGTGTATCGACCAGAAGTGTAGTTATTACGTTTTTTATTTCGCCACCTCTTCATATATGACACCAATCACAGTGACTATAAAAAATCATGAAGAATAATATTTCATATTCAGTATTGAATTTTTGCTTATTAGTTTATCACTTTTGGTTTGTTTGTTTACATTGTAATTATTTAAAATAAATAATATTTCTATTTGAGCCTATCTTTCTTTTTTCTTGATTATAAAGTAAATTGTCAATAGCAAATTTTATTTTTTATTGTAACTATTCCAATTTTTGATGATATGTCTGATTTTTGGGGTATTTCATAATGCTGACCGCCACGCAAATGACACAGCTGCCTCCAAGGAGGGCGTCGGAAAGTGACACATTGTAAATAGCTTAGAGGTTGGCCCCCTGCATCCAGTAAGGGTTTGGGCATTGTCATTGTTTGGTTTGTTTGTTTGTTTTGTTTTTGTTTTGTTTTTAAGAATATACATTCAATAAACAAAACTTACTTCATACAAATCGCTAATCTTTCTCTTCACCCAATTGCTTTTCTACAGTTCATGGTACTCTTCGATATAGGCGCAGTCCGATGACAACTTCGTGGAGCTAATGGCAAGGCTCCACGCGGAAACCACGGACCTCGTTTTCGCCTTCCCAGTTAGGAGCGGTATGAGATTCCTGCCCCAGTATCCTGACCAGATGCACCGCCTCTGCAAGTTCTTGGAGGCAAACTGCATCAACCACGCGCCTCAACTGCCAAAAAAGGTGTCCAAGCTGGTGGTACGAGGCCTGCCTAGCGAGAGAACACATGCGGTAATTGCCGCAGAACTCAACAGCTATGCCATCGCCACTACAGAAGTCATCCAAGATAAGACTCCCGGGCACAGAAAGGCGACTCCCCCTATTTTACGATACAGCCGGCGGGACGCGTCCTGCGGGAGAAGCGCCCCACCTAGATGCTGGGGCACAAAATTCGCCACTAAAACAAAAACAAGCCGCCGCTCGCCGTCACTCAGTGCTACCGCTGCAATTATTTCTGGCACCTCGCCCGGGATTGCACCGGAGTGCAGAGGTGCCTACGCTGTGGCGACGGTCGTCGAGGCACGGAGTGCAACAAGGTGTTGCAACTGCGGATTCACCTTCCACGCCACCAGCTGGTGTGGATGCCCTGCCGGTCTAAACCTGCGCCTGCCAAAGTCACCGCCTCCAACAACTTCAGATAGACAAAGCAGCCGACGGCTTACGACAGACCAGACCGCACCAGCGGCCCGCCGAGAATCGAAAATCTAAAGAGGTCGAACGACGTTGTAGCCTATCATGCCGACTGCAAGCAGGTAGCCGAGAGGGACGCGCTCGTGCGAGCCATTCAAGACATCTCTTCCCAAGTAGCTGCTGCAATAACGGCAACCCTCTCAAGCACATTAGCACTGACCGACAAACAGCCGTTAGTAGAACTGAATCGGCGCCATAACAACATAGCTCACCAGACAACTATTTCTTGGTCACCAGGACGCTTTAGTCCCATCATCCTCCAATTAGAGTTAGGTAGAGGTCTTTTAATAGTTAGATACATTTAGTAGGAAATGAATAAGGCAAAGTTCACATGTATATACTGTCAGCCCAATACTTCCCAAATCATGATAAAGCCAGTAAAGCTAGTTTCTAAAAGTAGAGACAGAAATTTGCGATATGAAAAATTCTTCGTGCTGAAGATATTATGCAACTGTTGACTGCGACGTTCATTGATGGAAGAGGCAGAAAAAAAAAAAAAAAAGCAACTTCTCGTAGCCGGGGTCTCAGAATAACGTGCAGCTCAGTATTAGTTACTGGTTAAAGGGACATCCCCCACTGACCTCCTTGCATAGGGTAATACCGTGCCAGAGCCTGTACTGAGTGCAGCAAAGCGCGCACGCGAACGTTAAGACCGATTGTAACGCGAGAACACTTAGCAGTGAGAACAAGTGTTACAATTGGCACTCCCGAGACTCTTAAGAGGCTCTTCAAGATCTACATACAGATTTAGAAGACTTCGCAGCGCCATCAGAATTTTTTTTTTAAAAGAAACAGCACAAGGGCAAGCTTTCAGGCAACCTCCCAAGAATATTTGTCAGAGTGATACCGACTCATATCACGAGTATTGGTATATTTATCACTCATGCGCTTGAGAAAACAAACAGTACTCTATAAGAAGGTGGAAACGCCGACTCCAACTTGGTAGAACACCGTTGAAGGTGGAACTTTTAGTCGAGATACTAGACAAGACTTTAAGATGGGAAGTCCCAAGTGAAGACTTCGCTAAATTTCGCCGTGCTCCTGGTGACTCAAATTACTGGTATCTAACTAAGCCTATTATACACGAAGATGACAAAGACTGGTCTCCAAAGATCCCTTTCCAGTGTTATCTTTGGAAGAATCTTCTATCGTGAAGAATACCTTGAGAACGTCCATTGGATGATCAAGCCACCATCGCAGCCTGCATTACCAGGAGACAGCGAAGAATGGTCGCCAACAAGCAGAAATGAAGAACTTTCTTCCAACTTGGGCGAACCTACTCTTTCCAGTGAAATACCTCAAACCCGGTCTCAGCTCCAAAACACTCCAAATGATCCCCAGGAGGTAGTAGTGCAATTATTACCTACATTCCTCTCCAGACCTTACGGGTCCCTAGCAGAATAAATCCGTCGCTCCCGGATCTCATTCAGCCAGACCAAAGTGGGATACCTGTGAATTTCTCGGGATCTTCGGATCTCGAGAACATAACAACTCCTTACAGACAAAGAAATTGGATGGGTGATCAAGGAACGCAGCAGACCGTGGCGTCTTGTAAAATGTGAACTGCCATCATACATATCTGTTGAAGAGGTCACCAAAAGCTTCACAGAACAAGGGGTGTCAGTGTGCGACGTGAAGTCTTTACAGTGCCCGTACTCCGTGAACGGCACTCCACGTTTTACTCTCATACCGAACCCTCCAGCCTCCAAGGCACTGCAGATCAAGAAGAAGTTAAAGTCCAAACCGACCGAAATGAAGAAGAAAAAAGGCTTCGCAGTTCAATATCAGTGTTTCAGATGCCAAGCCGTGGGCCACTAAGCATCGTAATGTCGCTTAGATGAACGATGTATCCACTGTGGAAAAGGCCATAATGTCAAAAAATCTTCTTGGCCCCGCTATGCGAAACCAACTTGCGAAAACTGTGAATCTAATCAAGCAGTCTGCATTAAAGGATGTCCTGCATCGTGCAATCCACAAACTGTCTACAAGAGACAGTCCCAGACTAACCGACACTGTCCCAAAAAGGACAACAAGGTCCAGTGCCAAAATTACCAATAATGTCTTCAACCTATCCAAGTCTCCAGGTCCTTCGTCACTGCGGAAGATGAAGACGACTTAAACTACATAGGGACGTCCAACATAGCATGCTCCTCGCAAAGCTCCACTAGCGGGCATCCGAGAAGAAACTGGGTCCGAAGCACTGCTACAACTGTTACGTTGGAAATAATAACAACAACGATAGGCTAACACAAAAGATTCAGCTACTATCACAACTGATTTCGACCTTGCTACCTAATATTGTTGAACGTTTTTGTTTCACGCGCATGCTGCAACGAATTAAGAATAATAAAGGGTTTCATCAGCATAAGTCGCAACGCGATCATAGCCAGGTTTCTCCCAAAAGTGCACATATATTGAATCCATTGCCAAGAACAATTATACATAACAAACAAATAAAGCTACGAATAGTAGCGGGACTGCTATAATAACGCCAATGAGGCAGTGAATAATAATAAAAGCCACACTTCACCAACGACGGCACAGCAAGGGGAAGAAACGGCGACCTGTCTCACCGCAGTCGACACCTTCACGCAACCAGGATACGCCACCATCGCCGCGTCAGCTCCTGCCCGCACCTCCACCTGGCGCCCCTATAGAACGGTACCTCTTCGGGACGTCTTCTTATGCTGGTGGCCATGCCGGAGGCTGTTCGCATCGATCTCCTGGGACGAACTCTGCAAATTCATTGTGGACAACATGGTCGTCACCGAGAATCGACGGCGGCATACACGACCCTGATTTCGGTGAGGTGGGGATGCTGATTTACACCCGCTGCATATCCTGAAAATTGACTGAACAGTTCGTGACACAAGAGCAGTACGCATCCCGAAGATGAAGAAAGAAATACCTCGATGCCTGTTGAGAATAACGCAACATCCAACTCCAAGTCAAGTCCGGGAAAAAAGAGCCTGCATGAGAAATACCAAGCAATAAAGTCGTTCACATCCTTAGTGAGAAGTCCTACGGCTACTTCGCCATACCCATCACGGAAAAGGGAAAAGATTATGCGCTATGTTAGCCTGCCAGTCATCCTCACCAGTGACTTCAGCAAGGATGACTATTTCGAAGATCAGCACAGAGCGCTCTACTGTCACCCCCCCCCCCCCAAGAACCATCATCACCCAGCCGGGAAGATGAGCCACCGATTCCGCACACAGAACAAGAGGAAACCGAGCCACGGCTAACCAGAGAAGACGAGATGATCAATAGCTATAAAACCAACGCCATCTTCCTCACCCGAGAACGGAGACGTCACGCCAAATGGTAAACACCAAGAGGAGACAACTGCAGCATCAACGGCAGCCGTCGACCAGTGCTTCAGATGCCAATGAATCTGGCATCGGTCGAAAGTCTGCTAGAACCAATTCCGATGCGTCGTCTGTGGGGTCAATCACAACGTACTCTTGTGCGCAAGACCACGCGGCCAGCTACGTGAACCGTAGACAGGAGTCAACTCCACGTAAGAAAGGACACGAAGCTACCAGAGAAGACAAACGGCAACCCTCTCCCCGGTCATCCGAGCCAGCACACATCACTAGACCAGGAAAGCTACAGTCGAGAGCACCGAAACAACCCAACTGACCACACTCACAACTACCAATGTTGCAGCCATGAATGCCGAAGTGAGCCAAAACAAGAGAATCAGCTAGGGATGATCATCCATCTAACAGTCGACCTATAGAGATTTCTCCACAGCGCTGCCAACCCTACGGATTTATCTGTGGATCTATGGATTTTTTTAAAAAATTTGGTTTTAGGATTTTTGCCTCTGTTTACTGATTGTTCCATACATTCGTGTTTTTGTTAAACTTTCAGAGTATAATGTTACTGCATTACAGTTTTGTCAATCATTCTGTGAACCAACGATTGAAATAAAGCTCATATTTTGTTTGATTAAACATATAAAATCAGTCTTAAAATTAATGCGCACTCTACGCAAGATGACACGCTAATTGGCACGGCATTATAAAGCAGTGGCTTCCCAGAGTCAATATATGTGCGCCCAACATCTGAGAGTTAAAAGGACTGCAGTATAGCATTTAGGGCATAAGAGAAAGTTCAATAAATCAACACATTGTTATGATTTTCCTATTACAGAAGATATGCTAAATTTAATGTCAACAAACAAAATGTAAGATCCTTTTTTAAATGTATTTTTAATTTTGGCTCTCACTGCAATAATTATTGTTTCAATCTTTCAGTTAGCGAGTCTGAGGGATTTTATACCGAATCTACGGAAATTTTAGCGGCCATCTGCGGATATTCAAAGCGACAAGATTGTCAGCACAATGTTTCCACACCTGAAGAAGACATCGGAGCTAGTCGAAATATCGTGTTTCCTAAACAGAATCTACTAGGCTATCATGCAGAACAACATCTGTAATACCGATAATCAAAATCAAGATCACTGGCCTGAGATTTGATAAACAGAGCTACTGATTGTCAGGTCAGAAAGTTGGTATTCACCCAACAGTTAATCAGTTGTTGAATCAGCCGAAGCAAATCTGAGTTCAACAGCAGTTAAAGATTTTACACTTCAGAGGTTTGAAAATACTGGAAGATAAAAAGTATTCAGCACATAGTTACAAACATTTAGAAAGCTTCAAAGTACTCCCCATGGCAATATATATATTTGTTCTAGCGATTTTTCGAGGTACGGTATGCGTCCTGGAAGGTCTCGATGGGAACCTCGTTCACATCGGTCGTCATGGTTATGTTGATCACTCAGTTCCGTCAAAACTGTGTCCTTTTGGGGCGGCCTTAATCCACGGAAAAAGAGATAATTCAGCGGGAGCCAAGCCAGGACTGAAAGGGGTCTCTGTCAGCGTTGTAAAATTGCACTTCGCCAGGTTCTCACAATCGCGCCAAGCGGTGTGGCACCTAGGTAGCGGCGATCTCTATTGAGAACATGCAAGTAGTAACATAGTATTTCATGCAATCAACTCTGAATAAAGCTTTATGTTTTCCAGTTATCATTCTATTGAGTTTTTTGTTCAATTCCGTGTGATTCCCCGTTCCAAAAACACCTCAGGAGATTGAGCCACGAGAGTTGCCACATCTACAACTATACTCTACAAATAACAAATACTGTGGGTGGCAGAGGGTGCTAAGCACCAATCCTAATTCTACGCATTCAATCCCGAACAGATCGAGGAAAGAAGGAATACATAAAAGAATCAGTATTTCGTTGCACTCGTAACTTAAAGATTTTCGCATATTCTCCAGCAAATTCAAACGAAAACGACGTCGTCTGTCCGCTAAACAATCCCAACCCACGTATCAGCTCTGTGAAACTTACGTAAGGACTGTAACTAGCAGTCACGAATCGAGCGGCTCTTCTCTGTGATTTCTCTAACGTGTCAATCAATTCATTGCGATACGGATCCCAAATTTACCTGTTATGATCCGTGCATATCGCTGAACCTTACAGCAGAGTGTGGTGGAGCCTGTTTTCCTTAGACATTTACTCGTGCCTCGAGACCTGCCACCTGCTGCGCCACAGATGCAACATCTGCTACGCGCTGATAGGACGACTTTGGAGACGCGGCCGTCGTCCACGTCAACCGGACCCTGTTCTATATGGTGTGCCACTAGAAAGGTGACTAACAGGGAAAGCACAAATTAACGACGTCCGTTAGAAAGCAAGTGCGAGACTACAGAACCTTTACTCGCTTCTCAACAGAGATAGCAAACACTGGAGCCACTATACTTCGCTAGTCAGACACATCATAAATATGCCTGTCCAGTGTGGGCATATGTTGCTGACAGCTACATACTAAAATTGCACTTAGGAGAGCCCTGCACCTTAAAAGCAGGTTTCTGCTACAGGAGTTCCATATCTTAGGATAGATCTCGATAATAGGTGAAAGTATTTTATACCAATTCCAACCGAAGCAATAACCCTGAAGTAAACAAAATCAGTCGTTATGATATCAGCTCAGATCGTTAAAAGAAACCATTAAGCCTACTTATTTAACCCAACCTAACACCACCGAGACGACACATCGACAGCGAAGCCTTGCATCACCCAAATATTGCTTGAGGAAATGTCCTCGGACAAAAACTCCATCAACAGCCTGCCTGTATAGAAATGGCCGTAACTGCGCAATTGACAGACATCACTTTTTTTCACTAACAGCCGCAGTAATGCCATCGTCAATCGGCGTCTTCAGGACGTACAACAGAAAAAGAAAAAAAAAACCGATGTCTGGGTGAGACGTTGGAGGATCGAGATCAACCCCGCCAAAACTCAGGCTATTCTACAGACAAGAAAGACAGGACCACGCCTGCGTCTGCAGCTGGACTCACAGTTAAAATTAAACAACAATCTGATACCGTGAACTAAAACGGGAGTAATGCTGGATTCAAGGCTAACGTGGAGGGTCCACATAGAGGGCCTCCGTAAACGAGCCAGTGCCAGGTTGTTAATTAAGCCAATGTTTGAATACGTGACCAGGTATGGAGGTACGCCACCAACACACAGGTACATCGTCTAGAGATAGTACAAAATAGGGCACTGATAGAGCCTTGCCCGCCTACAGCAGGTTTCCCACCGCTGCTATCCATGAAGTTACAGAACTTCAAACACTATGCCAAAGTTTCAGAGAGCTTGCTGCTAAATTCTACATTCTAGCGCAGAACTCATTCAATCCTTTAATCGAGGAGCTGAGGAGCTATCCCACAGGGCTGGGACTTACGTCGGACCCCTGACTCTTACGATGCGATAAAAGACTTGCTGATACCAGAGTAGATAAAACAAAAATTACATTCCTATAGTTAAGAAATGAACCACCCAACAAATTGGAAGGAAATGTTTATTGATAAACTCTCCAGACAGAGACCCGTCATTTGGTTAGCTTGCGCTAATTTATCTAAAATAGTCTGGGTTTGCTCTTTTTTTTTTTTTTTTACTTGACTTTTTGTTAACTCTTGAGTTGCTAATTATGTCCAACTTGTCGACCTCTTGGCATTAGGGTGTGATGAGCTTCTTGAGCAGCATCAAACCACCGTGAGCTGGTCGCTAGGGCCGGCACGGCAGGCATAGCAGTGTTTCGCTGGTTGACCTTCTTGGTGGCCGGCTGGCTACCGATTGGAGCCAGGCGCTGGTGTCTATTGGTTTTGGCAGCGCATAGCGGGCCGCCGGTCTGTGATGGTGAGGCTGGCTGGAGCAGGCTTTGTGGCGAACACGCTTGGTTGCCGCCGCTGCATTGGAGCGATACTTCGCCCGAGGTTTCTTCTTTATTTCGCGACCAGAAAAGCAAGCCGCATGTTTTCCATCGCAGTTGCAGCAGACTGCTTCTTCTCCGGCTGTGGTGCAGTTGGCAGTTCGGTGGTCAGACCCACATCTGACGCACCTCGGCAGATTTTTGCAGCCGCTAGCCTGGTGCCCACGATTCTGACCGCCCTCTTAACCCGCACCCTCGGCAGTACGTCAACAACGACAGACGGCGGCTTGCTTGGTGGACTGTGATGCTCCGTGACGCAGGTGATGCCCAAGTCACTCAACGCGCTGGCGGCCTTCGAAAGGTTCATCAATCAACACTTCAAGCCTCCCGGCTGTGAGAAGATCAAGAAAGGCGCCCCTACGAAGAAGACTGTAACGAAACAGCCGCACACAAGCTGGTGCATTGCTTCAAGTGTCAGAATTCTTGGCACTACATCAGTGAATACACTAAAGCATCAAGGTGTGTATGCTGTGGAGGTGAGAATGACGTCGCTAAATGCAAGCAACGTCGCGATGACGCCGTCAGCTGCAACTGCGGCTGTAGACACGCCACTGCACTCCGAAGCTGCAGCACGCGGAAGCAGCAATGTCGTGAGAAGCTACCAGAGCAATGACGAGGGCACCATACGCAGCCCGCAACAAGAGAGCAGGGCTATCCCAGGGGGACCACATGGCATCACGCCGATACACGAGAAACAGTTATTGACAAAGAAGTAAGAAGCAGAAGGGGCCATTATCATCAGAAAATAACCATGCCAGACTTCCGGAGGAGAGCACAGCCGTGGTATACACTGCAACCACTACTGTGCTCGCCACATTGCCGACCATCGAGCTGATAGACTTGACGTCTTCATTACTCTCCTCACGCTACTTGTTTATCAACTATCAATATACACTTCTACTTCATTGAGGCTGCCTTAAATTCGTAGCACGAGTAGCAGCTGACCACTTCTGAGGAAGAAGTCAGCTGCCGGTATTACAACCTAGTGAAGACATCAACGACTAGGAGTAAATGTCTACCGGCAACAAACTCCACCGCACTCTGATCAAAGGAGCAGCTACTTGACTATGTGTGTGAGTGAATCCAAAAATCTCGTATAGCGTGAATGTTACTTTCAGCAACCGTTTTCTTTACCGGTTTGTTGCACTCACCCACAGCGCACTAAGTCTGGATTATTAGACAGCTCTCCTTTGTTAGAGGGCCATCCTCCTCTGCCAGCCTAAGCGTAGGGTAATAGCGTAACCGTACCAGGGCCTCCACATAGTGCATCAACCCGCGTACGCGAAAGACTGGGCCGTACTAGGACGTGATTAACCTTACGGTGGCAATAAGTGTTCAATGACAGCGACCAAATTACGTTCTCAGAGAGTGGGACAACTTCCCCACACGTTTCAGGTGACTTCGCTAAAACGCCAAAAAGTCCTCAACCGGCGAATTTTTTTTTTTTTTTTTTTTTTTTTTTCTCAACGACGTGTTTGTGAAAAGTCCCGCTACGAAGGTAGCTCTACTTTATGTGTCTCTCTTTAGAGGATTTGTGTGTTTGGGGACTGTTTATTGCTCTTTGAGGGGTAAACATGGCTATGGTTCGTCAAAGACGACCTTATGTCAAAAACCCCTACAGTTTTCTTATATTCATATCAGTTTCACTTTGTCTGATATATAATGCTTAATGGAAGTTTACAGTCGTGCCAGTACCTTGGAATTGTTGTGCCAAGGGTATGGAGCCTTTCGTCTGTTTCTCTGAATTGCACTATAGTAGAATTTTTCTGTTTGTTTATATATTTCTGCGTATATGAGGTTTACGTCTGATTGCTCATGTAGAGCGTCGGTTGGAGTGTATCTTGAGGCCCTTAGTATTACTCTCAGGCATCTGTTCTGCAATATCTGGAGTTATTCTAGGTTAGTTTTGGATGGTGTTCCATATACTTGGCATCCATAGAGTAAAGGGGAGGATGATTGATTTGTAAATTCTGAGTTTCATTGATGTGGCTAGGTCCAAGCTGTGGAGTATTGGGAACAGGCTTGCTAATATTGCGGTGCCCTCTTTCCGTCTGTCTAAAATATGTTTGTGGAACAGAAGCTTTTTGTCTAATGTCACCCCTAGGTACTTTGTTTCTTGCGACCATTCAATGTCTTGGCCCAGTATTTGTAGTTTAGGGTCAATTATTGGTCGTTTCCGTGAGAGGTATAAGGCTGCACATTTGTTTGGGTTAATTTTAACGTTCTTGATACGGCACCATTTTTCTAATTGGTCGAGACCGTGCTGTAGGTGGCTGATGTTTAGGTCATGCCTCCTGCTAGTCGTGTATATGGTGGAATCCTCGGCAAATTGCGCCAGATCTACGTAGGGTGGAGTTGGGATGTCATTGGCATTGATCTTGAATGAAATTGGTGCTAAGGGTGATCCTTGGGGTATGCCGGCTGGTATGGGGTGTGTTGATGATTTTTGGCCGTCAATTGCAACATAGAATCTTCTGTTCTCCAGGTAGCTTCTGATCAACTGAACGTAACAGTGTCGTACGGACGTCTGTATTCTTAGTTTTGTGATAAGGTTGGCATGCCAAACATTGTCGTAGGATTTCTCAATATCCAAAAACACAGCCGCAGTCGATTTTCTTAGATTGAATCCCCGGGAGACGTCTTCAGTCAGCAGTCAGTCGGAGGAGTTGTCTTGTGTTACCTACTCTGCTTTGGAAGCCAAACTGTTCCTTGCGAATGGTTTTTTTCCCGCTTCTGGTATGCTGTTTATTCGTTTGAGCACTATTCACTCCAGTACTTTTGAAGCGGAGGGGAGTAGACTAATTGGTCTATAGTGTGATGGCTGTCGCTGGGTTTTCCAGCGCTTCGGGATGGCTGTGACCTTTGCTACTTTCAATGCTTCCGGGAAGCATCTCTGTAGATGACAGGCGTTACAGATTCTAGTCAAGAGCAATATCCCTTTTGTTGATAGGCTCTTGAGGTGTTGATTGGAGATTTTGTCAACTCCTGGGGCTTTGTTTTTGGCAAGATTTTTTATTATTTTCCGAACTTCGGCCGGTATAGTTAGTTCAGGTTCATCCTCTGGTTGTTCAGTCATCATGGTTTGAGTAGTGTTTGTGATATCGTTGGCTGTGCGTGTTTCCGCTTGTCAGATCATACTCTACTTCTTTGTGCTGGCTGGGAAAGTATTCTGCCAACACCTCTGCCTTGCTACCTGCTGGAAGACTGGTCCTGTTGGGTCGTTGATTGCTCTGTTTGGTTCCCTTGGTGCTTTAACGGCTCGTACGAGCTGCCAGGCGTCCCTATTGTTTAGTGTGAGTTGTGACATCCTTGCCTCCGATTTCGCAGATTTTTGTTCTGCCATGAGTCATCTTAATTCATTTTTGAGCTGTTTATATCTCCGTTTATCCTGTGGGTCGCGAAAGCGCTGCCGTAACTTCCTAGCGTGTTTTATAGATATCGAAGGTTTTCGATTTCTGGTGACAGCTCTTCGGTGTACGATTGTTGTGTTATTATTGTGGACGCTCTCCTGTCTGCTTCCGATGGGACCCTATTGAAGTGGCCAATTGCTGTATCGGTTCTTTCTGTTGATGTCACGTTGAATGTGGGTCAGATTCGGTTATGGTCTAGTCTACTGAACTGGTTCCAGTCCACTTCTTTGGATTTTTTCTCTGTTGTGTAGGGTAGAACTCAGTTCCTTATTTGTAGCAGAACGGGTTGGTGATCAGATGACAGGTCGTTGATAGTTTTGAGTTTGATTCGACGCGTGATGTCCTTCACGACTGCCACATCTAGGACATCAGGTTGCTGTCGTCTATTGTGGGGGATACTTGTCGCTGATTTTGGACCTAGCAGTTGGATGTTTCTTCTTTCAGCTAGCTACAAGAGAAGTTCTCCTCTGGTGTTGTTTCTTCTTGAATTCCAGTCATAGTGCTTGGAATTCAAGTCTCCGCCTATTCCCAGCAGGGCGTCTAGATCTCGCTGGTGTAGGGCCCGATTGGGGGATATGTATGCCGATATCAGCATTATATATACCTCGACCGAGTGGACCTTTATCATCATGGCCTCCATATCTGTTAGTTGAGGGGTCTCGACGTCGTCTTGGGATAGTTTTTTGTTGATGACTATTGCAGTTCCCCCGCCCTGTTGACCCTGCCTGTTGTTCCGGTAGATTGTGAATCCTGTGAGTTTAAATTGGTACTTTGGTTTCAGATGCGTTTCAGTCAGCAGAACAATATCTAACCCGTCGCGTCGGATGAACTACTGAAGTTCTATTTTCTTATTGCCTATACTGTTTGAATTCCATATTGCTATTTTGAAATCTTTTGGGTCTTCAGCGTTTCTCACCATTATTTCAACAGTGACATCACACCTTTCATTCGCGCAAATAGTTTGCTGATGTCGTTTTCAGCTTTTTGAATGTTTTCAAGTGTTCTTCTCATTTTTTTCGTGAAGGATTTTCCGTCAAATAAGTTTTCTGATTTGCGGTTCCTTTCTGATCCCCTGCAGTGGCTCCTGTGTTTTTACTGTCCTTTGCTTCGTTTCCTTCCTCCGTGGAGGTGCTCCCTTGGTGCCCGCCGGCGGTTGTGTTTGCACATGTTTTTTTGTGGTTTGTTTCTCCGGCTACTCTGTTGTTGTTTGTTCCTGATCTCCTTGTTGCTGGGTTCCTTTGGAGGTTGTGTTTTACCGTTCCTTCCACTGTCTTTTTGGTCTTTCTTTGATTCGAGTTGTCTTGGTGGTTGTTGCGCCTATTGGAAGGTGCGACATCCGCGCTACGACGCTGGGTGGTCACCTTCACAGCTGGGAGCTTGCATTCCTTGCTGTCATATAGCTGGTATCCTTTTAGTGAATCGCCGAGTAATTGTAATAGTAATAGTAGTCCTGTGCATTTGAAGCATCGAATAGGAAGGTTACAGAAATTCTTGGTGTGTCCGAGTCTTCGACGTTCAATTTCGGTGTTTGTATCTTTCTACACTGATTCTGGTATGCAATAGTGATTTTTCATTGTATTTTTCGTCTGATTACTTGCTAGGGTTTAGTAATACTGAGAATGTTGACATGGGCGTAAGCTCCCGCGTTTCTGGATTCCTTTTTTGTATTGGTGCACCTTTTGCACCTTGTACCCTTTTGTTCTAAGTTCTTCTTGTATCTCTTCTTCTGTTACAGACATTGCTAGGCCTTAGAGTACTACCTGGAGAGGTTTCTGGTCCGGCATTTGATGGTTGTAGAATTTATTTTTTGTTTTTGAAGTAAGTCGTCAAAGTATCCTGATCCTTTTTGTTATCTGTGTGGTATCTGGAGGTTCCACTTTAATTGTTGTTGGTGATAGTGAGTTTTCCAGTCATCTGTCTTCTGAGTATGTCAGTAGTTTGGGTGTAGTTCTTTTGCGTCTTAACTACTACTGGAGGGATTCTTACCCTCGGTGGTGGTAGAGGGTCTTCTGTTTATTGGTTTGGTCCCATCCTGTTAATCGTCTTTTCTGTTTGTGTGGCCAGGGGGGTGAACCGGTTAAAGGTTGTTATGCCAACAGTAGTTTTGGCGTGTTTAGCTGATCCATTCGGGCTCACCTGTTTGCTACGCCGCCTTTTCTTTTGTTGTAGTGGTGGGAAATCATTGTTGTAGATTTGGTCCTTTGGGGAACATTTCTCATTGGGGCCCCTTCATCGTTATCACTTGACGTTGTAGATTCTTCACTTGCCTCATACTGGTTATCAGTGTCATTTGATGATGTATTCTCCTGTCCACAGTCCCTCGGTTGGCTGGGGGAACGTGTGCTATCTGTTGTGATTTTCTGTCCATGTCCTGTTTCTGCCAATTCTTTGGCACGTGTTTTGCCTTTCCAACGTTCCATGATTCTGGTTGGTGTTGGGGATGTTGCTCTGGTCTTGGTTGTCACCGTTAGGTATCTAGCGAGAAGCAACCCTAATGAACTCACTCGGGTGTCCCACCCCTAGCAGAAGTGGGCCATGGAGTGGTTAAAACTCTAACACTCGGTAGGTGAGAGGTAATAATTTGGCCGTCGGTATAGCAGGTGCAAGCTCCGATAGTCCAGCGCTTGGCGAAGACCGCAGTGCTCGGAGCGATGTGTCCACTACCGGTACGTACGGGCGCCATTGACTGCCATTTGTTCATCTGGAGTTTACGACGGAGAATTTGTCCTGAGACATTTACTCCAAAAGCAGTTGATTGGTTTTAGCTTCTCCTTAGGTGTTTTTTCTTGGTTGGCCATAATCTTGATAATTCATGATTTTGTGGTGTGTCTTCATGAAGCGATCAGTGGCTAGGGTGTAGCGGCCGAGCTCGCAGTTACACGTGCTATGAGTTGAGTCAGCAACTTGATAATGGTTATCAGCTGCGAACCCCACTGCTGATCTGCTGCACTGTGTTCGCAGCATCTCTAATGTCGCTAGATGTTCGGCCGGTTGGGGTTTGGGTCGACATTCTCGTTACTTGAGACTGGACGAGGTTATTTGGCCCGTCTGTATCGCTGGACGTAGCCGCAATCTTGGCAGTCTGACGACGACTTGCTCTAGTCTCCCGTGGTGGTGAGCCATTAATTGCAGCTGGGTCTCCATGCGTGTCAGGAGTTGACGCAGCACGATTTCTCGCTTGCTTCCTTGGCTGCAGACGTCTCCTGCTGGGACACCCGCGGTGTTAGGCTGCGTGACGTCCCCCACAATTGCAGCATACTGGATCTTCCTTCGGCCTGGGACATACTGCAGGCAGATGTTCTTCGCCGCACCGAACGCACCTCTGCTTTAGAGTGCACTGCCTCGCATAGTGGCTGAAGCCTTGACCGTTGAAGCATTGAATGGCTTCAGATGTCCTCGGCTTCTTGGCAAATTTTGTAGTAGTCTGGCTAGCAATTGAAGTAGTTGACTTGCTGGCAGTTGAAGTTTCTGGCGCACTGGCTTTTGTAGAAGGCAGCTTGCCGGTAGGTGTGTACATGACAGGTATATTTTCCTCCGCCATTTTGTTGACAGTTGCCTTCCAGTCGGTCACGTTGTTGGTGATGATAGTTATTCTATCTGCTACCAGCCATGCGAACAGCGGAAGAACGGTGCAGCACTGCAGCAGTCCAAGCTTACTGAAACAGTCACTGGCGACAGCAAAGATGGGATAAGTAGGCCCCTCTCGGAGTGGGAGTGAAATACAAGCAGCCGCGTCGCGCTTCGCTCTCGAAGTTTAGTTCATTTCGATCGGCAAAAACGAAACGCAGAACTTTCAAAAGTCACGAAGGTGGAAAATTAGTGTTTTAGTGAGTGTATGTGAAAGTGGATCAATAATAGCTAAGCTAACATTGGGTCTGTGAACAATTATTTTGTTTGCGATTGGTTGCGGTAGTCTCCGGATTCGCCGCACAGTTCAACGCCACGCGACGTCAGCACGTTGACAGCTCAGCGGTGTCCAACAGCTGCAACGTAAGTAAAAGGCGCTCGCAAATCCATGATAGCAGCTTCCGCAAGTGCAAATAAAACCAATGAAACCCCAATGCTAGCTAAAAAATATAAAAATCTTGTCGGCTATTTAAGCGAAAATTTAGGCAAAAAATTGAATAAAACGCTACTCTGTGAAATTAAAGACAAGCTTGCCAGTTAGGCGGTTGCGGTTTCTTTCATAGAAGGAAAATACTCAGAATTAAACAAAGAAGTAGAGAGGCTAAATAAAACAATTGAGGAACTTTAGTCAAATGGAACACAACTTCTCGGCCAAGCTATGCTGCAGCGGCCAGTAAGGCACCTATCTTAACAAAAAATAGAATCACACCCACGAAAACTAGTTCTCTTTTCGTTTGTTCAAGATGTGGTGAAAACCCCAAAGTAATTGTGGAACAGATTACCAAAATAATTAAACCGTCAAAAGACAAAATGAAAATCAATAAAATAAGGAGTACCAATAACTCAGTAATTATAGATGCAAAAACTAAAGAGGATGTCAAAAAATTGATGGAACACAAAGAATTAAATGAGACGCTAAAATGTGAGCTTACAAGAAAGAGAAGACCATTGGTAATTTTATATGATGTACCAAAAAATCTGGAAATAAATGATCCAGTAGACAAAGTTTATGAGCAAAATATTGAAGTTAAATTATCAAAGGAGGAGTTCGCAAGCGGATTCTGCCCTAAATTAGAACAGGACCTCGTGAAAAGCCAACCGTTGAACACGTTATAGAAGTAAGCCCATCTATGCGCAAATTATTACTAGAGCAACATAAAATATATGTGGAATTCAGTGCAATCAATTGCAAATATTACACCGTGGTACCAACTTGTGTCAAGTGCAGAGACCTCTGATATGTGAGTAAACACTGCCAAATGGACATAGAGACTTGTAGTCATTGTGGTCAGAACAATCACAAGCGTGATCAGTGTGATAAGAAGTAGATGCCTTAAACGTGCATCCCATGCCAGAAAAGAGGTAAGTCATGCAAAAACAAAGGAAAGGATGGTCAAACATATCAACTGCTACTGCAACGCCTAGACAACAGAATAGATTATGGCTAGTCTACAATCCTGTTGCATGATAGATTAAGAAATGATGGATAATATAGCAGACCTGTTATACAGAACAGTTGAAATAGCAGTTGGATAAGTGGGATTGAAAAATCAAAAGAAGAGAGGCAATCCCCCATGTCGTAGATGAAGAAATGCTCAAGAGCCGAAACATTTAGGAAGAAGAAGGCAATGGAAATGCAGAAAATGATGGTAAGCGCTTGCGAGCAAACAGATCGGCAGCTGTTAATAGACGATCAATTAGACGAAATTTTCTCCACCTCTGACTCGTCTTATAGTCAGCGTTTTGTTAGAGGCGGTGGGCTCGGATATTCCAAAGAAAATGAATATCATCTTCGCAAACCAAGTATGCGTACCAGCCAAATATAACACCCCAACTTTGTGAAAAGTCAACCGAATGCCATTACTGCAGATCCAGCAGTATTGTACGCCGAATTTGAGGATACACTTCGGCTAACTAGGTGCATACACTTACTCTTGCCCTCCGACATTTGACAAGAGTCCTCCATCCTGGCGGTAAAAACATAACGTTCCCACAACCTTCGGCAATTGACAGAATACAACTGAGATCTTCTAACAGATCCATTTCAGCTCCTGACACTAATTCACTAGAATTTCGAGAGAAGAGTAAAAAATATTTTAGCCTGAGGAAACATACAAGCAGTTTGTCATGACCCATGGACGCATACTGTTAGATACAAGACTACCTTGGCCCCAGTGCAATGTGCACACAAGACACCCGTAAATTCTTTGTTAAAAGTTACTCATTTGAATACTAAAGGAAACGCCATGGTTCTACATGAAATCAGAAAGGTGGCTAAGGAACTGAGATCAGATATTATTTGTCTACAAGAACCGTACTACTGGCAAGGCAAAATCCCGCACATGTCTGTAACATCACGAATAATCACAGAGGGCAATAACCCAATGGCAGCAATAATCATTTTAAATAAACAGATTACAGTTACTAAAATTACGCAGTTATGTGATGAACACACCGTATTTGCTGAGATAGGAGCAGCATGGGAAAGCTTCATAATGGTAAGTATATATTTCCAGTACGGTGACGAGATCTTCCCATTATTATTATTATTATTGTTTTGCTGTCGTCTGTCATTCGACTGGTTTGATGCAATCCTGCATCCTTTCCTATCCTGTGCTAACCTCTTCATTTCTACATACCCCTGACAGACCACGTCCTCAATTATTTGCTTCATATATTCTAATCTCTGTCTTCCTCTACAGTTCTTACCTTCGACTGTTCCCTCCACTAACAAATTAACCAATCCCGCATGTCTCAAAATATGACCTACTAACATGTCCCTTCTTTCTGTAAGCTTCTTCCACAAACTTCTTTTCTCACACATCATTTCCAAAACTCGTTCATTTCTTACTTTGTCTGTCCACTTAATGTTCAGCATTCTTCTGTAGCATCACATTTCAAATGCTTCAATTTTCTTTATTTCCGGTATTTCTTAAGTACATGTTTCGCTACTATTAAGTGCTGTGCTCCACATATAGAGTTTTAAAAAGCTCTTTCTAATTCCTAGATCAATATTTGAAACTAAAAGATTTCTCTTTTTCACGAAGGCTCTTTTTGCTAGTGCTATTCTGCTTTTAACGTCAATCCTGCTTCGGCCATCGGTTGTAATTTTACTTCCAAAATAAGAGAATTCGCTTACTTCTCCTATTGCATCCGATTCTATTTTTATATTTAATCTACTAGTATTGGTAACATTTCTGCTACATTTCATCACTTTTGTCTTGCTTTGATTTATATTCAGTCCAAAATCTTCCTTCAGTATTTTGTTCATGCCATTCAGTAACTTCTCAATATCCTCAGCAATATCTGCTAACAAGACAATGTCATCAGCAAATCGTAGCATACTGGTATTTTTCTCCCTGAAAACTTATGCCACATGGATATTTTTCTTTGACTTTCTTCATTGCTTCTTCTACATACAAGTTGAATATAAATGGGGATAGACTGCAACCTTGTCTCACACCCCTTTTAACTGATGCATGTCTTTCGTGATTCTCTGCTTTTATTATAGCCACTTGATTCTTGTATAGTTTATATTCTTCTATCTCGATACTTTAGACCTGACTTCTTTAAAATTTTGAACATCTTGACCCAAATAACATTATCAAAAGCTTTTTCTAAATCAACAAATGCCATATAAGTATCTTTGTTTTTCTTGATCCGCCCTACAAATATTAATCTTAAAGCTAAAATTGCTTCTCTTGTACCGCGATTTTTCCTAAACCCGAACTGATCTTCACCTACTACTGTATCTCTTCAACGACCCTTTCCTTCCTTCTGTATATTATTCCGGTCAGTAATTTTGAAGCATGTATTGTTATACTAATGGTGCGATAATTCTCACATTTGCCGGCTTGTTCTTTAATTGGAAGTGTGAAGATGATATTTTTATTAAAATCTGTTGGAATTTCTCCTGTTTCATAACTTTTGATATCAGGTTGAATAATCTTTCGATTCCTTCCTCTCCTAGAGATTTAAGAAGTTCTGCAGGGATCTCATCAATTCCAACTGTCTTATTTGCTTTCAAGTCATTCAGAGCTTTATTAAATTCTGTCCTCAAAACAGAATCTCCTAAGTCATCAATGTCGACATCGCCTTGCTTTTCCATTACACTATCGCTCAAGTCGTCCCCAACATACTGTTTCTCAATGTATTCTTTCCATCGGTTAGCTCTATCTTCTGAGCTTAAAATAGGTTTCCCATCGGCATCTTTAATGTTAATACCCCTTTTCTTCATTTCTCCAAAATTCTGTTTGATCTTTCTATATGTAACATCTACTTTACCTACGACTATGTCCTTTTCTAGTTCTTGACACCTTTCTTGTAGCCATTTTTATTTTGCTATTTTGCATTTCTTATTTATTTGATTTCTAAACTGCTTGTACTGCTCTTTTCCTGCTTCATCCTGAGAATTTTTTTACCTTCTCCTCTGATCCATCAGCTCCAAAATTTCTTCTGTATCTTGGCATACCTAGATAGAAAACGGCAGATACATGCAGCTCTGGGAAATTATTCACTAATTATTGCAGCGGACGTCGATGCAAAGACTGCTCTTTGGCACAGGAAGAAGACTGACAGGAGATGGTAACTTCTAGAAGAACTGTTAAGCGAATTGGGTCTAGAGGTTAGAAACAAAGCACATAATTCTCCTACTTTCTGCAACAGTGTTGGCGCAAGAACAATTATTCACGTAACAATTACAAACATTCATGCGGGAAATTTGCTTTGGGGTTGAAGAGTGCTTGACAACATGACAACAAGTGATCACAATTTGACTGTCTATTAACTGGGCAGAACGCAGACAGAAGAAAGCAGTGGCAACGGAACATTAAAACAGCATATAACATCAAGAAAGCTGCATGTGAAAAATTAAGGAATATGTTCACACCACCGGTTTTGCCAGAAAACCACTTCGATGTAGACAAAGCTGCAAGAGAGCTGACAACTTCAATACAAAGTGCCATGAAATGGACGATTCCATTAATTATTGCAGCGAACGTCGATGCAAAGACTACTCTTTGGCACAGCAAGAAGACTGACAGGAGAGGGTAACTTCTAGAAGAACTGTTAAGCGAATTGGGTCTAGAGGTTAGAAACCAAACATATAATTCTCCTACTTTCTGCAACAGTGTTGGCGCAAGAACAATTATTCACGTAACAATTACAAACATTCATGCGGGAAAGTAAGGACAGAAAAACTTCAGGAACTACGACTAAACATGAAAAGAGCGAGGAAAACGTATCAACTAAGCATGCTGGCAGTAGATAGAAGTTTCCTCCTTGAATACTACAGGCAGAAGAGGCAGATTTTCAAAGCCGTGATGAGAGAGACAAAACAAAAAAGCTTGGAAGTTTTCGTGAGGGAAAACCTCATGAACAATCCATGGGGTATTCCTTACAAAATAGCTGCAGATAAAAATCAGGCCTCCAACAATACTATCCACAGTAAAAAGAACAGATGGACGATTAACCACGAATTTTAGAGACTCAGCGGAGGTGTTATTAAAAGTTTTGCTTCCTGATGACAACCCGGAAGAAGAAACAGCAGAACAAGCTACACTACGAAAGAACATGTTTCAGCCCTGCTGGAATCAATAGGAAGGAAGTAATATTACACCCGAAGAAGTAATAACCGCGATAAACAAAATGAAAAAAGGAAAGCCTCCGGTTCCGGATGGAATTCCAGCCGAGGTCCTGCAGGAATTAATCATAAAATTAACCCCCGTCCTGTGCAGGCTCCTGAATGAATGCTTTTATCAGTGTAGAGTTCAGGGAATATGGAAGAAAAGCGAGGTGGTAATTCTAAAGAAAGGAGACGACAAGGATCCTCTTCAGCCGAAATATTACCGGCCGATTTGTTTATTGAATGTGCTTGGCAAAGTACAAGAGAAGATTCTATGCAAAAAATTACAAAGCCTCTTGGAGGTTCAGGGAATGAATCCAAGTCAATTTGGATTTAGAACCGGAAGTCGACAGAGGATGCCATAAATCGGTCGATGGAAATAATTTGTAGCAGTACAAAAAAGTACGTAGTAGGCATATTTATTGATATCTCGAGAACTTTCTATAATTTATGGTGGCCCGCCCTGTTTGAACGGCTGAGGGAGATTGGTTTTCCAAGAAGATTATTCTACACCTTCAGGGACTATTGCAGATTTATAACTGCTTCCTTGAGATGCCAGAACTCGTTCATCACGAAGACCCTTACTAAGAGACGCCCGCAAGGTTCAGTTTGCGGTCCCATATTCTGGGATATAAGGATGGAACCAGTGATTGAACTATTACAAAGGATACCAGAACTTCTAGGTATAATAGCTTTTGCTGATGACCTTATACTACTCGTGGAAGGAGCAACAAGAGCAGAAATTGAGTGCAATAGTAATCTAGTACTTAACTGCCTTAGCCAATGGTGCAGTAAAGTCAAGGTGAGTTTAGCACCACATAAAACAACAGTTATGTGGCTCAAGGGCAATCTGACTCGAAAACCAACTATAAAAATGGACGGTAAATCAATTCGTAGTAACCCAGTGGCAGGAACTTAGGCATTCAATTGGATTAACATTTAAACTTCGAAGCCCACTTAGAGAAGACAATAGCAAGAGCAGTGGCGGTCATGAATAAAATCATTAATGTTGGCCAACGAAAATTCACTGTTACAGTCGAAACAATAAGACTATACCAACACGCAATTTTATCCTCTTTAGTGGGCTACTCAACAAGTGTGTGAGCAAAGCATCTAAGAAAAATAAAACTAAAACAGCGAGTCAGACGTGTCCAACGTGGAGTAATTTTAAGATACAGGAGCATACAGAACCGTGGCAACAAATTCATTAACCATTTCCATTGGTTTATGGCCACTGGACCTTGAAGTAAGGAAACGGGGTGCCATATACTGGCTCAGAAAAGGGAAACAAGATAAGGTAGCAGAAATTGTAGGCAGCGAAGCAACATCGGAGATGCTCATTCGGAAGCTTCTATTGGCGGAATGGCAACAAGAATGGAACAACAGTGAAACAGGTCGAAGAGCATATATGTTCCCATCCATAGAGGAGTGGTTAAAGTTGAACTACCTTCAACCCTCTCCCGGATTGGTACACTACATTACAGGTCACGGGCCATACAATAGCTAGCTCCGAAGTCGAAATATTGTGGACTCAAACAGGTGCGAATGTGGTGAAGAGAGTACGCCGGAGTACGTGGTATGGGAATGTGAAATAACAGCGAGTTTGAGAGAACACAAACAAGCTCGGCTGCAAGGTAGGAGAATATCCGAAATACTGCGCGACGAAAGTTTGTGTCGTTTGCTGGACGAGGCAGCTGATCTAGCCTCAAAATTTGGTAGGAGAAATTTATAAAAAGGAAAAATGCCGAGCGAAATCAAAGGTCACAGATAGCAGAAGAGGAGAACTCGTGGAATAGAGGAAGCTAATCCCAGGAACATCTGCAGAGGGAACAATGATGTTGGAAGTCTGGCTTTCACAACACCGGATTGACGGAAGATATCCTACCACAATGAGTAACATCAATCGTCGGAGGAAATTATTTATATATATATATATATATATATATATATATGTGTGTGTGTGTGTGTGTGTGTGTGTGTGTGTGTGTGTGTGAGAAAGAATGGAAATAAGGGCCCAGATTTAATACTAGGTGCTGGGTTATGTTGCACCTGGAAAATAAATAAATAAATAGGCCCCTCTTCCACGAGAGTATCAGCGAAGTCCATCTTGTCAGGCGATGCAGGTGGTTTCGGGGCTGCGACCACGGCTGACGTGAACCGTGGGGCAGCTGGCCTGAAGCTCGGTGGACTCCGCGCTGCCTCCGCTACCATCTCGTCCAGGCCTCCCTAACCAAAATCGGCTTCAGCAGGTGGCCGACCACCAACTCTTCTCCTGGCGGAAGCCTTACGCCGTCCACTCATCGTCTTCGTTGCGTAATGCGTGTCACGAACAGAAACTAACGCGGAGCGAAGAAACGCACACCAGCAGACTAATGCAAGGATGGATGCGTGCCCAATACCACGCTTGAGGAAGTTGCTCGCACATTCGTCGAGCGGGACAGCAAGAATGAGGAAGTTCCTCGAAGCAGGAGACAAACAAGGAAGGAAAACTGGTGACCAGGAAATCAATAAGGAAGGAAAGTTGGAAGACAGAGCGACAAGGAAGTGCACGAGGCGGCAGACGAGGAAGGAAGAGCCGTCCACTACCAGTTCCCGATATTGAGTGACACAGCGCCAGCAGGAGAGCAACATTGCTGCCAACTACGGAGGCGTTGGCTGTGATTGGGGAGGGGTGCCTGTCACCCTGTATGCGACATATACTCCTACATTTACCATTTGGTTTAGAGTTTTCATAGCATTTTTGATTTCTTAATTTCTATTTGCCCTAACAGGTTATTTTGTCTTATGGTTTATTTACACTGGAGTCTTTAACACTGGTTTCTTTATTCATACATTTTTGGGTCATTTTACCCATGCTTTGCGTCTTGGCCATTCCTCTTTCTCTGCATCTTCCGTGCTGTTACCTGTTGAAGATTGCCTTCAGTCTATCATGGCGCAGTCCTTCTTGGTCGTATTCGCCCAGTCCGCTTACCAGTATGTTTCTGGATGTTGCCGCAGTTTCGTAGAATTTGTGCGCGGCAGCCACCATCCTCGTCATCAACCTCGTACACTGGGATACCTGGTGAAGGTCTGCTGTCGGGAACGCCAGTGGCAGGTGCAGCGCTCGCTTTAGGGAGCGGTTTTGTAGCACCTGGAGCTTTTTCAGGTGTGTTTTGGCTGCATAAGGCCATACTGGGCTTGCATATTCCATGATGGGCCTCACGAGTGCCTGGTACACTTGAACTCCACAGCGTGGTGGCAGGGATGAGGCGTGGTTCAGCACCGGGTATAATGCTCCCAGTCGCCTGTTTACTCTGCTGCATACATCTTCCACGTGCTGCTTCCAGGTCAGTCGTTGGTCGATCGTGATCCCCAGGTAGCGCACTGTGGTCTTCTGTAGAATTGGTTCCCCAGCGTCAGGCCCAGTTGTCTCGGAGTCCCTCTTCGTCTGAGTAATATTGCCTGTGACTTTGTGGGGTTGATCTTGACCCTCCAGAGAGTTGCCCACTCCTCGAGCTGGTCTAGAGCTGCTTGTAGTCTTCTTGCGATTACCAGTGGGCTCCATGAGGAGGTGAAGTAGGCCGTGTCATCGGCGTAGAACGCCGAGTAGACGGCGATCGGCCTGGGAATGTCTGTAGCAAATATGATGAAGAGGATCGGACCCAGTACCGAGCCCTGCGGCACTCCCGCCCTCACTCGTCTCCTCGATGACCACGACTTCTCCACTCTGACTCTGAAGGACCTCCTCCTGAAGTAGCTGCGTATTAACTCAATATATGGCCTTGGTATTCCCGCCGCTTTTAGTTTCAGCAGGATTCACTCGTGCCACACGGTGTTGAAGGCCTTTGCGACATCTAGCAGCACCATTCCGCAGTGTCGTCTGCGATTGAAGGCATCCGTTGCTTCCTCCACCACCCTCAACAGCTGGTGAGTGGTGCAGTGTTTGGGACGAAAACCAAACTGTTCGTCTGGGATGATCTGCAGTCGGTTTACGTGTACCATCAGCCGTCGAAGCAGTAGTCTCTCGAAGGTCTTCGAGACTGCCGGTAGCAGCGAAACGGGACTGTAGTTCTGCGGAAACGTCTGGTCCTTGCCCGGTTTTGGGAGAGCGACTATGTCTGCCTGCTTCCAGGCAGCAGGGAACTTGCGCCTTCTCAAAATCGCCCATCGCGCAGGCGAAGTATAGGTGGCGCGGCACTACTGCGCCATAGCTCTGTCTCACTCAATTCGGTGTCTCAACCGGCGAAAGAGGCCTGCGATCCACATGTCGGGGATCCAAGCTCAGAATCTGTTCGCGACCTGCTGATTACGACAAACCGCCCGGAATGGAGCAAACTGAGATTCAACAAATCATTCAGAATCAGGTAACCACGTCGCGAAAAACCATCCGACACCGGAACCTAGTCAAAGCAGAAGAACAGACACCAATTCCAGAGAGCTGCAGTACCTTTCTTTGTACAAATAGGAACTGGATATGATCATTGACCATTTTCCAAAAACGAATAGGTCGGAAATAATTAGTAAAATCATTCATAGTGCAAGCCTTCCAGTAACAGCCACCCCTACTAAAGCACTGACCATGACAAGCATATCAGACAAGAGTTTGACAACCATACCAGACCAGCCACAACAGAAAAAGAGAAGTAAAAGGAAGAAAAATCTAGTTGACACGCCACCATAAGCCCGCTACCCCCAAGAGGCTGGCTAATAATAATAATAATAATAATAAAAATCCGCCTACAACAGATCACAATGTACCAGATCAAGAAGAACAACAGTTGCGTCGTCCAAATAAAACATTCAGACTCAGAAAGATACAATCTGCAGAGAACATGGAAGTTTCGAATATAAACAGCATCTTGAATGATGAGGACAACATTCCAGAAACAGAGGAATCTCACCTACCACCCCACAACATGGCAATTCCTCCACTCGTACCCGGAACTGTACAGAAAAATCCAAGCAAAATGTACCAGAAACATTAATGTCAAATCCCAGGGAATAGACAAGTACAAAATCAATACTTTATGTATAGAGGAATACAAAGCAACGATAGAGGAATTGTTCGCAGCAGAGGCGCCGTACTACTACTTCAACTCGGAGCCAATCCGAAACCTGGACGTAGTGTTACCTGGCTTCCAGGCACAATGCCAGTGGAAGAGATTAAGACTGAACTGGCCCCTATTGAATATGACACTACCTCAATAGTACAAATGAAGAAGTCTGGGATATGTAGTATGATGCCACCGCTCTAACAGAAACGTTTATCAAATCAGAAGAATACATGGACTAACCATTTCTGTAGAGAAAATGAGGGTAACCTAAGGCCACCAGATAGTCATCGTTGCCAAGCGTTTGGCCATGTGTAAAGACATTGTAGTATGCCAGTAAGTTGTGTGAGATATGAACAACATGCAACTTGCAAAAGTGACTTGAAGAAAGAAGGTCGCAATGTTAAATGTGCCAACTTTCTCGGGGGACAAGTAGCCTCATATCGCGGCTGTCCTGCAACAAAAGAAGCACAACAACAATTAAAAAGCAAGGTTCCTACCTCACCAAGTATTATTTTTTTTACTGCTTGACGTCTATTAACAGCGAGGTATTTAGAGACGGGAAAGGATGGGGAGGAAGGAATGGGAAGGAATTCGGCCATGGCCTTTTGAGGGAAACATCCCGGCATTTACCTGGAGTGATTTGGGAAACCATGGAAAACCCAAATCTGGCTGCCGGACGGGGATTCAAACCGGCGTCCTCCCAAATGCGAGGCCAGAACGCTAACCGTTACACCACCACTCTCGGTACCAAGTGACAATCAGCAACATAACCAAAGGAGCCACCTCCTCCAGCAACCAACATAGAGACCCGGCCTGCCTTGCCGGTCCCTGCTTAAACGACGCCAACATACTCCACAACAGCGTCATCAAACAATAACACTGGTAACAGGCCTGTAACTACCACCGGGGCACTTCCCCGGGGCTCCCAAGCCCGAGGAGCCCCAAACTAATGGTTAAAAAATATTGTATTTTAATATCTAATCTAACTTCTTATAAAATACCCAGCACCTAGCTAAAAGTTAATAATTTTAAAAAATCCATCAAGGTGCTAGAGTAAATGTTTTTTCGTATCCATTCATATACTCCACACGCTTCGCATGCAACAGCAGCTCTAGAGCAGACAGCAGGATGTCGAGTCGAATGTGTCATCCAGGTGCAGGCTGAGACGTACAGTGAGCTAGTGCTATTCATGATGATTCATTCGTTTGCTAACTGCTCATCAATATCGGACTGTCAGTGCAGTTGAGAGTCGCATAGTAGTGATAGTAGGCGTGTAGTTTATTACTTAGTCTTACTTTGCATGTTTTCAGATAATAATTTATATTACGAAACGAATTCGGCACCAGCCAAGTGGAAATAAAAAAAGACATACGCTAAAAAGAAGAAACTTGGATGCTGCAAAAAGTTCCAAGAAGTTATCAACATGGCTGGACAGTGGAAACCACTCAACACGGAATCGTGATAACAAAGGTATGTATGGCTTGCTTTATTCAGTGTCATGTAAAAATAGTACAATCAAACTTGAATAATTCGGACGTTCATAATTCGAAATCGTGGATAGTTCAATATTTCTGTCGGCCCCTTGACATCCCTATGAAACACAATCAGTGGTGGATTAAGCACTCAAGAGGCCCCAGACGCAATTAATGTTTGAG
Organism: Vandiemenella viatica; assembly: GCA_031002005.1. Taxonomy (NCBI): domain Eukaryota; kingdom Metazoa; phylum Arthropoda; class Insecta; order Orthoptera; family Morabidae; genus Vandiemenella; species Vandiemenella viatica. The sequence continues at coordinate 35,967,914 of CM061920.1, read as the reverse complement.
GCCCCTCCAAATATTTTCAGTACCACTATTGTGGTTATTTTTTAGCACCGGTGGGCTCCTGCGCAATTTAAGCCACGACTATATACGTATATATAGGTACTAAATGTATGTACGTACCTATATACGCATAGCTCTAAAATGACCCTGACCCTGACTATGTTTTGAATCTAAAATTTTACGGATTTCCTGACACACATTTTCTTTTTAGGACCGGAGAAAACAACGAAACAAGCTTTGGAAGGCACTTCAGAAGAAAATTAAATGGAGGTGGAATACGTCAGTCCTAAACTTCAGAATGAACTTATTAACCTTAGAAATCAAAAGTGAAATTACCGTTAAGGTTCAAAACTGCTTGTTTTTTTAATTGATTTTAGATACCACTCAGTACCTTACTAAATTTGATTAGTTAAGTGAAGTTTACAGGTATTTCAAAATAGTTAATGATGAAGAAGGGACACCTATTGATACCAAAAAATATGAAACTTTTGTATCCTTTAGAGAGGTAAAAGATCAGTGTGCCCAAGATCTTGCAGAATAAATACTTACTTCATTGGAAGAGAAATACTTGGATTTTAACAAAATGTCCTGGACAAGGCTACGACGGGGCTGCAGTCATGAGTGGGGCATACAATGTAGTGCAGCAGCGTATTAAATAAAAAGCCCCACACGAATATTTTATGCACAGTGATGCACATTACCTTAATTTAGTGTTAAAGGATGCTGTGGAAGGAAACCGAGTGGTCTGCCAGTTTTTTGAAACCATTCAGAGTGTGTATTGCTTTTTTGGTCATAGTATTTTGCACTGGCAATACTTGAAGTCAGTGTACGACATCGAGACTCCGACTGATTGACTGAATTCGAAAGTAACACTGACAACTCTTTATCCAAGTCGCTGCGCTGATAGGCATTAGGCAGTGAATGCACTGAAACACAGGTTTTGTGACGTGTTGAAAAGCCTTACCCGCATAACTTTGACTTCCAGGAAAAGCTAGGAAAGAAATGAAGCACTGCAGTTAAAGAACAAAAGTGAAACTTTTGATTTTGTAATGCTTTTGGCTGTGCAGTATGAAGTTTTAGACTCTCCCTACCTCGTATTAAAATCCTTAAAATCTGAAACCATGGATGGACCTGTTGTATGCATATGAGTTATTGTGTTAAGGATAACCGAAATACGTGGAAAGTTTGAAGAACTTATTTCTGAAGCATCAGATGTTTGTAGTCGATGGGGAATAAACAAATAATTTCCCCGGAGCAGACTAAGGAAAGTGAAAAAAAAACCTTGATGAGTTGACTGAAGACGAGAGATTAATAGACCCAAAATCTTGTTTCCGAGTCACTGTGTTCTATCCAATTGTAGACACACTTTGTATTCCTTTGATCACCGTTTTGAAGGGCTGAAAGCTGCTCTTGACATTTCTCAAGTAATACAAACTGATTTTTTAGCCAACGAAAGTGAAAGTGATATTCACAAAAAACAGTTGATTTCGTTAATATGTTTCCAAATGATGTGAGTTCAGCCTTTTCTTCACAATTATGTTTAGTGAAAAATTCGTTTCAAAACAAACTGGAAGAAATGAAAAGTGTTAAGGATTTTGCTAATTATATAATACACGACCACTAGTTCGCTTCCTTGAAAGTTAGGAAACAAATGTTTAAAAATGTAGCTAATCTTTAATCTTTTCAATCTACATTACTTTCCATGCATCACGTACTGATTCCTTGCCTTTTAAGCAAAGTATGCATTTTAACTAACTTAATTTATATCTATTGTAATTATGTCTTTAATCTACCTTAAATGTTGATTTAGAAAAGTCATATTTTAAATTATCAATTAAAAGTTTTCTGTTAGCTTAATCTTATTAAAAGTTACTGTTTTGAGTGTTTTATATTAACAACAGTGTAGCAAATATTTTACTATGTATGTTTAATGTGTGATTTTATAAATTTTAAATAAACATACACTCTTTTTAGATATTGTACTTTTGTAAGTATTTTGTTTTTGTATTATCCACCTTATTCTTTTTACAACCATACGCACTAAATATTTAATTTCCAAAACTTGTATCATAAAAATAATTCATTTAATAATTTGTTAATTGTATAAGCTAGATAAATACTTGAACATTTGCCTTAGTGAATCATTTGTAGTTAGTTTTGTTACCATTGCTTGGACCAATAGATAAAAACAAATTTTTGTCGAATGGGAATAATCCCTCGTGCATATAAAAGAACTATTAGGGTACTCACTATGAAGTTTTGCCCCGGGGCTCCAAGTTTATAGTTACGGACCTGTCTGGTAATATCCCGCCCTCAGCATATCACGACAGTATTTATAATCAAAATTCTGGAGTCCACAACGACAATAATGCTGAGCATATAAGCATAGCAATACGGCTAGGTATTGGGAGATAATGGCTAGTGAAAAAAAAACCGTAGAGAAATATACAGTCTATAATATTATTACATGTCAGACGCACCATAACAACAAGCACACACATATTATTGCAGAATCGTTGTATGTTTCAAATGTTTTAAGGCGTGTTTGTGTAGTAATTTAGATATGTAGGGTATTAATTGAAAAAAACTTCAAAAATTAAGCAAACAATACAGACCGTGTTTTTGAAGTTTTTTTAATAATAAGTGGCAGACGTCCAGAAGCCATGAAGGTGTAAAAATTAAATTAATAACAACTGATAGCGGATAATTTTAGGAAAAAGTTTAAAAACTGTGAAAGTAAGCATTAAAGATTCTAGTTCTATCATTACCGTGGGGCCACAATCGGATAATGAAATCTTGTAGAACTCGACGAAACAAATCGAAAATAAACAATAAGATTTTTAATATTTCACTTGGTTTTCGAGATATAGCGTGTTAAAAATCGATTATAGATATAGTTCCTTGAGATTTTGGTGACCTTTCTTCTGCTTCAGGCAGTATTTCAACCTAACATCAACCATTAGAAAATAAAACACCTATAGTGTATTTCCAACGTGTAGATGTAGTGGTTTTGGAGATTTTTTTCTGGTCCAGGCTGGATCACAACCAAACCTCCTCACTTTTGAGATACAATATCTCGAAAGCTAAGCGAGATATCAAAACAATTTATTCTTTATTTTTGATTTGTCTCGTCGAGTTACATACGAATTCATCATCAAATTTTGGCTATGGTGAAATGTTTCTTCTGATCCAGGCCGCATTTCAACCTAGTCAAGACAATTTTGAGATGCAATATCTGGAGAACTATGTGAGATATCAAACAATTTTATTCTTTACTTCCAATTTGTTTCGTCGAGTTAGATAAGAATCCATTATAAAATTGCGGTGCCATGGTTATCGTAGAATCCCTGTAAAGATTACGTGATTTGCAGCTGAGAGTTAAAGCATTTAGGCTACTCTATTCACATTCCACTGAAAGAAGTAAAGTAAGTGTTTATAGTATCATTGGGAAGAAGACCGTTAAGGGTATGTAAGCCACCGAGTGATAGAGTTTCAATTTGCTGCCTATTCCGTCTCTGTTTACATGTTTCTCTGTTATTCACAAGATAGTGCGTGGAATAGGGTGTTTTCTAACAACACTTTACCGTGGGATCCGAAACACTTACGTCACATTCATAACGCAAAGTTGAAGATTTAGTGTCAGTAAAAAATCTAGTCACAAATTCCCATTTAATGAAAAAGTTATTGGAGATGTTTCTTAATACTATTACACTTTCAACAACTAAGATGAGACTATGATATTTTGAAGAGTTGAGATTTGACTGAATATAAACACTTCAATACGCATTATACAAGAGGAAAACGTAACTGAAACAAATAGACATTCAGCGTTAATGGCTTATGCTTATAGCTGCCACGATGATTACTTACGTATTCTTATTTGAGAGCGTTTCTTGTCTTTGGCTTTTGTATTCCTTACTTGTTCGTACATCCCTGTATCATAGGTACGTTGTTGTTTGTGAATTCTTTGACATTGAAAGTAAATCATGGAATATTGTTTTGCCCATTACTTAGTTATACTTTTTATCCAATCTTTTCCCATAATTAATTTTGAAAGTTTTTCTTCATTATTTCATACATTTCCGTGATTCACTATTATGCTTTAAACAGACGGTTGGACAACCACAGAAAACTTACACAATCAATACCTAAAACGTATACCCTACTTAGCAATTCACCATTGTCATTAAACTGAAACCTGTCTTGTAATACAATAAAATACATCAATTTCATTGTAACAGCAACTGACGACATTATTGTATAATCTATATAAAATTCCCAAAGCCCCATACATCATTACTACGTCCCGCCCATTTTCAATAAAAAGTTACGCCGACAATTCTACGCTTAAGGTTTTCGATAAATAATTGATATCTCCCATCCTATAACCATAGAAAACCTCTACTTAGTCACGATTACATGTCAGGCGTCAGTCACTTCACATTTAACGAGTTTGTTTTGGTTGAGGTTGCTTTCGATTCACTCAATTTTTTTTATTAAAAAAAGAGATTATTATACTTTTTTTAAAATGCAGACCACAAAGACTCTGTAAAATAATAATAATTTCGTGTGCTCTATAAATTTCAATCACAGAGTTATCAGCGACGCAGTATACCTGTATCGTTGTCACCTAATTCGAAAAAGAAAACTACATATTAACGTTAAATTCGAACCATGGAGCGTCCTAGCATCTTAGCATTAACAAATCAAAAATTTTCCAGCCATGAATGTCAAATTAAAGACCCATAAAAATTACAGCTGAGACAGGGATTTGAACCAGGGACTTTCAGTTCCCCAAACGTACGCCGTTTCCATTTGAGTCAAGAGTAATCAAAAATAATATTCAAACATAGTAAAATAAACTTTCTTTTATTCTACATAATTTATTTTTGTTATCCCAAAACACAAATGTACTTTTATATGAATGAATAGATTCATATGCTTGCGGCGTGTGATTTGGGTACCGAAGGTCCCCGGTTCAAAATCCGGATCTCGGATGCAATTTTTAAAGGCCTTAAAATTGAATTTCACCTTTGGCAATGCTTTGATTTGTTAATGCGAACATGCAAGGACTCTACCTACATTTTACGAATATTTGATCAACCTAAAGTAAAGTTATAAAAAAGTGACATTTTTCTAAATCAATCAGTAACGCTAAAACAACATTTAGTCGTAAAGGGCCGGAAATTTCCGAAGTCTTTATATACGTTGCTCCATATCGACCAGCCCGACAGCAGCCCGAAACCGGCCCGCACCGTCAAAAAATAAACCAAACTCATCACGGCCAATACACGTGCGAGTGTCGGCCGACACGTGGTGTCGTTTGAACTCACTTCACTCTAATGAGCGATAACAATAAGAAAAGTGACGGGACGGTGCGGTGCGATGCGGTCTAGTGTGGCCCGACCTTTAGGTGTAGCCATATGCAGATTGTGGCGCATATAAATGAGCAGGTCCGGATAGTTATGGTTTCGCGGACCAGTATCAGTTGCGCCACGGGACTTGTGCGTGGATCTGGAAACGGAAGTCGGATCTGGAGCTGATGACACTTCTAGCGCATTTTTTCAGTACAGTTCAGACTTGAAATATGTGTATTGAAGGGTTTATAGTCAGTTGATGTTTGATTGGATTACCAGTTACTTTTAAAAACAAGATTATTACTGAAAATATTTCTTGATCACTAACTACTATTAGATAATTACAGTAACCATTAAAAGCCTATGTGTAGTTGAAACCCTGTAGTACTGTCTTATTGGTCTTATCTGGTGTATTTTACTACATGATTTCAAGGTGCTTTACGTGCTAAATAAGAATCTATTTATAATGTTACTCGGAATTGTAATGCGTTGTAGTCTTATTAAACTAATAACATTCAGTTTGATTATTATTCCCCTCTAGAGTTCTTAACTTTCTCAACTCTGATGAAGGCGGCCTTAAATGAAAAAAAAAAAACAAAAAACAAACAGATGTTACAATTAATTTCTCATTATTGCAGAAGCACGTTTGTAATGAAGACCAGTCAGTGTTTCCAATTACATCGCATTATTCCGAGCGACTCTGCTGGTAGCTTTTGAAGTAATATTTTTTAATCCAACATGAAAAAAAAAAAAAAAAAAAAAAAAAAAAAAAAAAAAAACGCGCAGCAAATCGTCTCTAGGACGTTTAACAGTCGCACAAAAATCGGTTATTATTACAAACAATTAAAACTAACTTAAAAATACTTGCAACTAAATGGAAGTAATCTTGAATGGAATTACAAAAAATTCAAAAGTTTTTGACATTGCACTGAATAAAATAAACATTTTCAAAGCACTGAAAACACATTATGGTGGATGGCACATCGTAACATGTTAATGTCATTGTACTAAATTGAGCACACAAAGCGTTTTATACAAAATCATACATCTAATAACCAATCTCAAGTAATTTCTCATTTACAATTTAAAATAATCAACTTATACATGCAGTTTGGTTTTTTGTTTATTTATATATCGTATAATCTGGTTCTTAAGCTGGCAGGTTATAGATAGCTAATAATTATTTCAAAATGTGGATTCCTTTAAAGTCTCATTTTAGGTACAAAAACTACCAATTAACAAAGAATTTTTCTCTCAAATCTTTGTAGCCATAATTACAAAACTACTGAGAAATGATGTAGTTTTCCTCTTATAAAAGGCCACAGAAATTATTTTGTTCATCATCAATATTGATTATGCTGTGGTGTTATAATATTCGTACAGTTTTGAGTTTCGGATAAAAATAAAACAAAATTTTCACAATTAACATTCTTTCATTTAATAAATTAATAGATGAACACGATATAACACATACTACAGTCCTCCTTGGTCGGATTTACATCCATCATATGCACCGTCCCGCCGGACTGTAGGTTCGGACCCATTCTGGTCCGCCGAATGCGGATCTGGATGTAGATCTGCACACATTCACATCCACCATACGCTCCGCCCATCCAATTGTAGAGACGGACCCACGCAGTTCCACCGGACATGTATCTGGATGTAGTCCTGCAAAGCTGGATGTACAACCGGACCCGACTTCTTTAAAATCTCGGACCCACCCATCTCTAGTGACGCATGTCGACGCCAATAATGATTGCCGCTTTGGGTCGGAGACAGTATTGCCAACCCTGAAATCTAGCTGATGGTAGAATTCATCAAAAATTGCGGTAGATTTTCCGAAATTATGATGTGATTTATATTTAAAATACCGTAAAATTAAGGTAAAAATTAAATGTTTACTATAGCAAAAAATTAAAGGCCGAAAATTGAAAAAAATCTATTTTTAATCTGAATCAGAGAGTATAATTGTACCATCAGTTTTATACAAATCAATATTATGTTTTTGTATCATAGCGTTAGTAAGTTTAAAATCGATGCAGTTTTTCCCGTGTCGCTGTATGGCCTACAGCTAATGGCTTGTAATTAAACTTTGATAAAACTCAGTATATGTAATTCAGTACATCACACAGATTAACACCAGATATAGACATAAAATTTGCAGGACAGTCCATTCAAGGTTTGTATATTGATCATAATTTAAATTGGAAGCGATTGGGTGCAGCCACATTTGCAATTCGTACAATTTCAGCTACAGGTGATCTCCGTATGAGGCAGCTAGTTTATTTTCACTCCTTATTGTATATGGAATAATATTCTGGGGTAATTCTACTCATAAAGACCAAGTGTTCAGAGCCCAAAAGCGAATAATGAGAATTATGTGTGGGGTTAGTAATAGAACTTCATGTAGAGAGCTGTTAAAGAAGATAGGGATTTTAACATTGGGGGCTGAGTATATATACACATTAATGTCCTTTGTAGTCACAAATTATACTTTGTTTGGAACAAATAGTAAAATACACAATTATGGCACTAGAAGTAAAAATGATTTTCACATTGTTCAAAAAGGGGTACGATATTCAGGGATACATATCTTCAATAAGCTCCCAACAAACATTAAATGTCTAGCAGATGATAAAAATAAATTCAGGAAAAAATTGAAAGAATTTTTAATTGATAACTCCTTCTACTCTGTCAAAGAATTTATTTCTAAGGTGTACAAAATAATTGCCAGTAGCTTGTGTAAATGTAGTTTACATAATTAATTTATTATGTATGCTATGACTGTACATCTCCTGGTGTGTGTATTATTTTGTTATGCAATTGTTTACGATATCATGTATACTATGACTGTATATGCCCTGTGTATGTATTGTTTTGTTGTGCAATTGTTTAGGGCACCAGGTATGCTATGATTGTACATCTTCTGGTGTATGTATTATTTTGTTATGAAATTGTTTGATGTACCATATATGCTATTACTGTACATCTACTGCTGTACGTATTATTTTGTTATGCAACTGTTTATCTGTAAATTGACAACTTTCCACATCCCACAGAACCAGTCTCTTATATTGGGATCAATGGAAAATGAATATATTGTATTGTTTTGTAAGATCAAAAACTTTTGATATTTGGTGGGCGGAGTCTAATGTTGGCGACCTTGTTCTATCGTCTGTGGGGATGTTGACAACAATGTTCTCAACATTAGTTGTAAACTTGGAGTTGTTCAGTGTATGTTATTGTTTTTGGTGACTACGTTTTCATTTGGTCAGTTGATATTTATATTATTGTTTTGGTCGATTACTGTTTGTTGAATATGGAAAGTGTACCGAAAAATTAAACTTGCGTGAATTTTCCAGTATTTTAAAAGAGCTGTGGAATTGAAATATGAAATTTTTCAGGATCCCAACAAAAGGAAGAATGAGCGACCAAAACTATTTAGTTCTTTGCCAACAAACTGAGCTAAATACGTGTGTTGACAGTTATGAGAATAGTCACAAATGTTAGAACTTGTTACCGGAGGGAATTGAAAAACGTGAAACTGAGCTAAAGAACTAGAGCCGGAGCCGAAGAGGAGTACCTGCTGAGTTAATGGTACTTCAGATCACTTAAATTCTTAGTTACACTGCAAGTTTCAATGACAGAGTGTGGCGATATACAGGTGAGAAATTTTAAAACCTCGACGCTCTGCCCACTAGGTACAAACATCGGGGTTTCGAACAGCTGACCGAGCGTGCTGGGTGAGCGGTGACCTTCTGTCTTCGCATTCGAGAAGACGCGGGTTTGAATCCCCATACACCCATCCAGATTAGTGTTTTTCATGGTTTCTCCAAATCCCTCCAAGTGAATTCATGAACGGTTCCTTCGAAAGGCCATGGCCGAATTCCTTCCCGTTCCTTGCCGCCAGTTCTTTCCTGCCTCAAGATCTCGACGACGACGAGGCGTAATGCAAAAAAAAAAAAAACAATTGTTTATTCACATTAATACAATCCTCATGTTCGTGTCATTTTCAATAAATAGTCGCACTTTATGCAATCCATTGAATATTTTACTTCCTGTTCTTAAAAAGTTTTGGACATAGTCGGTTGCAGTGACTTGTTGTTCGCTCATAAAATTGGAATTAGAATTCCGGATGCGGTTTTAAATATCGTGCCTTCGTGACAAGCAGCAGACACACTATCGTCACGCAACTCTCTTAAAATTAAAAACTGCAATGCCCTCTCACTTATTGTTTCAATAATAAAGCTGTGCTATAACCAAAATACTTAAAAACAGTGATTCAAAATAATAAAATTCAGCAATAGAAAAAAACCCGATGATGACACAAATTCGAATGTGATGTTTACAACTTGGTCGCCAAAATTTCGTTTCGTCTGTGGCAAACGCTGACAACAAAGTTAACAACGTTGGCAACCAAGTTGCTCGTCTGTGTCTGTGGGCCCGTTTAGGGGTAAAATCTTTTGGGTAAATCCTAGCCTGCGATACCGCCACTGACTGGCGTTGACGTGACGTCATAGTGACGTTGTTGTGACGTATTCGCTGTCGAGTTACCAACATAATCATGTTACTAACGGGACTGCAGGGAAAGTAGGGGTTTTCGGGCGGGGAGAAATCATAGCAACAAAATTTTTTCGTATGGTATTAAAATTCTATATAGTGGAATCGCCTTCTAGGATTAAACCCACCCACTAAATTCTATATCGCGATACCTTTTATATCGCGATGGGAGAAATCAAAGCAACGAAAAGATAATTTTTTTCCTATGGTTCGGAATCGCCGTCTAGGATTAAACCCACCCACTAAATTCTATATCGCGAAACCTTTTATATCGCGATATGAGAAATTAAAGCAACGAAAAGATAATTTTTTTTCGTATAGTTTGAAAACTCTTTATAGCGGAATCGCCGTCTAGGATTAAATCCACCCACTAAATTCTAAATCGGGCAGTTCTATCATTACCGTGGCGCCAAAATCTGATGATGAATTCTTGCAGAACTTGACGAAATAAATCGAAAATAAAGAATAAAATTTTTTGATATCTCGCTTGGTTTTCGAGATATAGCATGTTAAAAATCAGCCATAGGTATAGTTCCGTCTGCTTTTGATGTTTTTTTCTTCTGGTCCAGGCGGTATTTCACCTAACAACAATCACTAGGAATAAAATAAAACACCTATAATGCATTTCCACCATGTAGATATGGTGGTTTTGGTGAAAAATTTTTTTTTGGTTCAGGCCGAATCTCACCCTAACCTCATCATTTTTGAGATACAATATCTCGAGAACTAAGCGAGATATCAAAAAACTTTATTCTTTATTTTCCATTTGTCTCATCGAGTTACGTAAGAATTCATCATCGAATTTGGCTATAGCGAAATTTTTCTTCTGGTCCAGGCCGTATTTCAACCTAACTACGTCAATTTTAAGATACGATATCTCGAGAACCAAGCGAGATATCAAAAAATTTTATTCTTTATTTTCGATTTGTTTTGTCGAGTTCTATAAGAATCAATCATCATTTTGTGGCGCCACGGTAATGATAGAATCCCCCTAAATCGCGATACCAGTTGCAGTGAATTCTATATCACCGGGAAAAAATGAGCCGTTTCGTATAACATACGAAACTGATGTTATTCGCGGGACTGTTTGAACAGTAGATCTTCAACACATAATACATTATGGAAAATGGATAGAAGCAATTAAATAAAACTTACCGCAACCGGTATCGCGATAGAGAATTTAGTGGGTGGGTTTAATCCTAGAAGGCGATTCCACTATATAGAATTTTAATACGATAAGAAAAAATTTTGTTGCTGTGATTTCTCCCCGCAACCGGTATCGCGATATAGAATTTAGTGGGTGGGTTTAATCCTAGAAGGCGATTCCACTATATAGAAAAATTTTGTTGCTATGATTTCTCCCCGCCCGAAAACCCCTACTTTCCCTGCAGTCCCGTTAGTAACATGATTATGTTGGCAACTCGACAGCGAATACGTCACAACAACGTCACTATGACGTCACGTCAACGCTAGTCAGTGGCGGTATGGCAGGCGGTATCGCAGGCTAGGATTAGGCAACTCTGTAAAAACATTTACATCTGGTGGCAGTTTGGCTGGATTGTCTCTGTTGGATGGTGATGTGTCGGATGTTTGATTCAGTCTTTCGAAGTTGCTGGTTGACTCAAATTTTGGTAGTATTTGGTTTTCGTAATGCCTGATAGTCTTTAACCCTAAAGCTTCAGATCTACATAAATAAACCTGCTTTAAACTCTATTCACAAATGTTCAATTTTACTGATCCATCACTATTACCGAAAGTAACTTGCAGTACTTTATGCAGTGAAGGTTATGAAGTGACAAATTTGATTTCTAAAGATTCTGAAAGGAAACACAGGGGTTTTATGGTTTATAATGCCATAAAACCTCCAGTTGAAGTAACTTTTCATTTAATATGCAGTGTTGATATAAGGTGCATAATAATCTGGCCACAGGTTGGTAATCAAAGGTCTTGTGGCATTGAAATTGAAGCTAAAGTCCAGAAAAACAATACAGAAAATGAAAAATATAAATTCACCTCAGAATTCGACGAATTTGTTACGGTGGGTTATTCTTATCTTGATGAAGAACCTGGTGTGGTCTTTTGCAGGAAGGATAGAAGACCTTTCGAGTGCTTTGTCCCAGATGGTTTTGTGTATAAGCATCTGAATAATAAATGTGCAAGTTTGTCTGGTACAGAGTCTGTAAGAATTAAAGTACGTAAAACATTTAATTCAACACTTGTTGCTATAAAAAAGGTGGAAATATGGGGAAAAGTAAGTCAAAGGTGTTCTGAAGAAACTTGTCAAACTGTGGAAAGACTTTTCAAAGCCTCCAGCACTGTTATAAAGCCACCGAAACATTTACATGGTGTCAGTAAATTGCCTCATAATGACTCAGAACAGTCAGTAGACTACTTCAAAGTTCCTGAGGACTTTTTGGATTCAATTACACATGAAATAATGAGCATTCCAATGATATTGCCTTGTGGAAAAGTTGTTGACCAGACAACACTTGAAAAACATGAATTAAGTGAAGCTGTTTGGGGTCGTGCACCTAGTGATCCATTCACGGGCAAGTTATTTTCAGCAAACAGTCGTCCTGTTTTAGCTGCTTCCCTCAAAGCTAGAATTGATAAATTTCTAGTAGATAATGCAGAAAAACCAGAATTATTCACTGTTGCTCGCACTAGTGGAAGAAAACAAATTACATCATCTTTGCCAAGTTCAAAAATGACTTCAATTCAATCCAATTCTTTTAGTAACAATGTGGCTAGCTGTAAAGGGCTAAAGCATAAATTAGATATCAATGATGATAAAGCTGGAACAAAGCGTATTGCAGCAGAGAAATGCAGCATAGCTTCTTCCAGCAATAATACTGATGTTCTGTTAAAAAGTAGTTCTTTATTGTCAAGCGAAGGTCATGTTTCTTATGAAGAGTTTCTGGATTCCAACCTTGAGAATGCAATCAGATCTACCCTATCAAATCTTCCTTCATTTTTGAATGATTCTAACGATAACAGAAATTTGATAGTAAGATGTTGTGATTGCAGTGTGCAAGAAATGCTGTTTATCTTACCATGTAAACATTTATTTTGCAAAAGTTGTCTGCTAAAGAAATGTGAAAGCAAAGAATTAGTTTGTTCTGTGTGCAAGTTAAATTATAAAACATCTGATCCAATCAGACATCATGTATAAATTTTATAACAAATGTTTTGTGTCATCTGTGAAAGAATGTCTGTTTTTGCTTGTAAGGGAGTGATTTTGTGTTGAATGTGAAGAATGTTCCTCGACATCAGTTCCAGTGTACTGTGCCTTTTATTGCTCCAAATCAGGAGAAAGAATTTATAGAAATTCTCTTGAGTGTTTATTGGGAATGAGTTCTTTTTTTCTAAATAAAATAAAAATGTTTCTAGCTAGCACAGAGTATGGTATCTTTACTGATTAATTACCTCATTCATCTGCACTACAAATAACTAACAAGTAGAGGCTTTGCTGGAGATGGTGATTCTGCTTTAACTACTTCCTTCTTGTGGACTAGTGACGTTACAATAGGTTATTGTTCAAAATATGGCCAGTAGAAAAATTCTTTCTTTAGGGGTGAAAATATGGTTAACTGCTTCCTTGGCTTTTACTCTTCAAGGAAATCAGCAATAGACACCTTGAGATGATTCTGATGTCATTATGGTCAGAATTTGGTGTGACAGCCATCTTCTTCATTCAAAATCCACTATACACTATAGAATACCAGTCATAATTCTGGTCCAGGCAGCATTTCAACCTAATTACAACCTCCACTAATACTGTTCCTTGAAAATCAGCATGTGTATTGCATGTGGAAGAATACATTCACAATAATGATGGCTTCTAGGGTCTACTGGAGATCGCGATTCCGCTACAACAACATATAGTAATATCGTTGGAATACTGATGTAATCAGTCGCAAAACGTATTATTATCAAGCAGTAATTCCATTGTAATACAGCCTGAACCATTATTTTGAAGCACAAATTATGTTGTAAAACAGCCTGGACCAGTATGAAACGGTTAAATGTACTTAGGGAATAATTTATAGTGGAGACTTGCGTTTGACCACTGCAGTATTATTATGACAACTCCTGGCGGAATCGCGATCTCCAGTAATCCCGGCTTCTACATATTGGCTAATACCACATGTAACCTGACAATTTGCAGTATTTCTTCACTCTTACCTCTATTGTCAGCTTCGAGTAAATTTTTTCTTTGACTACTAATACCAAGGAAATATAAATATATTTCCAGCTTAACAGGTCAGTTTTTTCTGCTGGTTGTGATTTCCACTGCAACCTCATAATACCATGGTAGCCAATGTCAAGAAATATTATTTTCATGTAGTACTTAGTTTGTAATACACAGTGATTTCCTAGAAAGGTTCAGGTTGAATTGCAACCTAATTACAGCCTGAAATTAATACGCATCATGTTGGTCCAAGGTGTCAAGACATTATTTTCAAGCAGTACTTAGATTGTAATACACCCTAGTCTTCTAGAAAGTTTCAGGTTGGATTTCAACCCAAGTATTGCCTGAAAATAATATGTGCCATTTTGGTTCAAGGTGTATTACAACCTAATTACTGCTTGAAAATAATTCATCTTGCCATTGACTACCACAATATTACACCATACAGAGGAACGTAGTGACAGTGGTATCTCCAGTTAACAGCAGTTAACTATTTATGATAACAGCCGATACTAGATACAGAATTCTTGATGTTATCCTTCAGCTTATCTGCACTGGCACTTAAATTCAGAATAATAGTAAATGTCCAGAAGCACTGTACTCCATGCAGAAAAAGTTGGGTTTATCACAGGACTATGAATGGGAAAAATATAAAATAGTTTGTAAATTGTTTAAAATGTTTAATTGGTCAGAAATGTACACTTCACTGGTTTTGTATTAAAATTTTAGTACCTTTCTAAATGTTTTTCAATCACATTTTTCTCTGTATGCTATAAGGTATGCAAAAAGTAGGTTATCGAAAATAAGATAGGATAGGGAAAATAAACAGTTGCCTGTCACTTACCACAGATGAAGGCAGGAGGGCGAGACACGTAAAAACACAGAAACACACGAATTGCACAATATTTCGACCTTAGTCTTACTCATGTGGGAGGCGAGACATATGGCAGGGGGAAAGATGTGGTCACATCCCAACCCGCCACATGAATATTGTGCAATTCGTGTGTTTTTACGTGTCTCGTCCTCCTGCCTTCATCTGTGGTAAGTGACGGGTAACTGTTTATTTTCCCTATCCTATCTTATTTTCAGTGCCTCGGGGCAGTTTCTTTGTTTCCTTTATCCAAAAGTAGGTTATCAAAATATAAACAGTTAACTGAGCAAGCGATAGATCACAATATAATTTGACCAAGAGTTTCTAGTAAAATATGGAGAAATCTGTTCCTAAAAGGAAGAGAATCTTCTAATTGTACATTCAAAGTTAATTACAAGCTAGATTCTAAAAATAGTAAGAAATTTAATTATTAATTAGTAAGGCCAAGGTCAGTGTAATCTACCTTAGAATTCTTCAAATTCTGATTAGACACTTTGGTTAGAGAAGAACGGGCATAGTGGAGGACCCAATACTGCAGCCTAGAGCCATATACACAGTGAATTAAAGTCGTAAAGTCAACTAGATAGTTCATACAGACAGTAAACCATCCTTAAGCTTTAAACTTACCCAAATAACTGTAATAGTGTATATTCCACCACGGTGATCACAATACTTTGTTACGATGTAATATCACTATAACACAACACTTCTCCACACTTTAAAAGCTCTTCATAATAATAATCAGCCACTAGTAAATAAATTCTGTCATAATAAATAGTTTAAATCCACTAAAAGCATACAACACCGATGATATAATTTACCACGTAAATGTGCACCTTAAATTTCGTGAAACCACATGTTTGAAACAATATTTGAAATCAGCTGATGAATGTAATTTCTTCTGATATAACATACTAAAATTTTAGAACATTTTATACAGTCAGACGAGTCATAGATTGTTTTCAAATGAAAAGGTGTTAAAGTCTTCATTCTTTCATACTAACCAGTCAAGTACAGTCAATGAAAGAAAATACTTTCAGAATCACCTCTGAAGCTACTTCTATAAGACTTTTGGGACAATAGGCAGTACTTTATTAATAATCAGGAAAATTAATGTTTTTTTTACTTATGGCGGCGACAACTCAAAAGTAATTTTTTTTAGAAATTCAATTACAAAGCAACTACAGCAGCTAGAGAGGATATTGAAGGCTCTATGAGCAGTTGAGATGCTGTAGAATCGGATGAAATAAGTTTTAAAGTTCAAAGTATAATATTTGCGCTGGTGGAAGTTAGGCGTGATGTCACCATAGCATGGTTTTCAAATGTCTTTTAAACCCGATTAATAAACTAGCCATATTTGGCATTGAATAAAAGATAATTTAAACAGAAGCTCTACAAAATTTATACGAACCTTCTACCACCTAAATAAACGGGGTTATTAACTTCTGCATCGTATTTGGGATGTGAACCAGAAGTTACTTTTTATGGCGAATTTGTTAACTTTACAGAAAATTTTATAAGGACTTAAATTGCTAGTTGCACCTCATTCTACCCTACTGACAGACTTTCAGTATACAGTTTGTATTTCCCAAGATTGGAGAACTATTTTGCATAGTGGAAGGTTACCCTAGTGGAGGGATGCTGAACATATATATATATATATATATATATATTTGGCATAGGTTTCGTTAAGCAGTCACTGGTGATCTCTTGGAGCATAAGGTTGTGGCAGTCTGTACAGTGTGAGAGGCTCTTAGGATTGGCAGAAGCTGGACGTAGAGCAACCATGCTTGAAGGTGGCTATATTGGGTCTTTAGTGGTGTGGTTCTGTATCAGCAGTTAATACGTGACATTGAAAATTTGATAAGGGGTTCGGTCTGTCTAGGGGCACTTCATAATCTGCAAAGAAATGTTCGATTGCCATCAACTAATCAGTGTATCAACAATTTAAAAAAATGTAATGATTATTTACTTTGAAACAATAGCAGTGATTTTAATTCATGACTTCTACCTAACCTTTTCTTGCTTGAGGTTTGTATCAAGGCAAGTGGCGGCCATTCTAAATTCTTTCAGTTGATTTTCCAGTGGCAAGTATATTACACGGTACAACAGTTTTTATTATCCATAAGAAAAGGAAGTTGTATATTAACCCCGGTATATCAGCTTTACTACTCACAATAGGTATATTATTATTATTGCAGCTATATCGATCCTTTTTTCAGGATGTAGCCTCTTTAATTCTAATGAGCTATATATTAGAATTTAATTTTACATAGTTTTGTTGTAGTTCTTTCCAGGCTGATTGATCTTGCTCTTTTTTGGTGCAAACAGGATGCAGAGCAGCCCTGGTTAATGGCAGGGCAGCGATAATGGCACCAACCTAGCAGCATCAAACCTGCACAGACACAACAACAATTAAACCATGCATGCATCAGCTACGCAACACGACAGTATTACCAACATAAACAAAAATACAACTAAATTGCGGATAATAATTGACTTACCCTGGTATATCATAAAAAAAAAAATCAAGAATATCAGTGATAATAACAATAAAATCTATAAATCACGTAACAAATACGTGACCTTTAATATTTTGGTCTACTAACAAATATGTGACAAGTGTGGTAGATGAGCGGTGTCGTTCTGGCCTCACATTAGGGAGGACGCAGATTCGAATGCCTCTCCAGGCATCCAGACTTGTCTTTTCCATGGTTTCCCCAAATGCTGGGATGCTTCCTTTAATAGGCCGTGGCCAAATTGCTTAATGTTCCTTGCTCCCATATTTTCGTGTCTCAAGTGAAATTGACAATGAAACATTTTACTTCAATGGAGAAAACATTAGAAATGAAGAAAACATTCCAATCCAGTTCTAAGGCTTCTTGAAACTGCTTTCCCGAATATTTTTGTGGGGATACAATTGACACTAGTAATTTCCTCCGAAGTAAATAAATTCATGAGGCAAAATCTCAAGTAAATTACAGAAAACATGTTCTCATAGTTTGTTACATATTTTATTATTGTTACTATTAATTTTAATTGCGATGGAACTAATGCTCCAGTAGCAATTCCACTAGTCATCTAATTACCCCTTTTCATATTTCTTTTTTAAATTTTCTTTTATAATTGGATTGTTAAATTTGTCCCTCATTACTTTTCTTAATTTACTTACACAAATTTGTGACTGTGAGTACATGGTTTATTTCCAGATAGACTACAATACACAGTATCTTATTGGAAAAATTTGAATACTATAATATACATGAAACTGCTGGTAAATGGTTTAATTTGTACGAGGCTTGTCTCAAAAGTAAGTTACACTATTTTTTTATATCCGCGCGGTTGGCAGGAGACGTCTGGGATTCGCAGGGAACTCTCGTCCGGGTGTGGTGGCAGTACTGTAAAATTCCTAAGAGGCCGCCATGACTCATTTTTTCAGTTGCGATCAAGCCACTATGGAGCTACCACTTACTCCTACCGCCGATTGCGAAGTACGCAGTGTGATTCGTTTTTTAACGGCAAAAAATAAAAATGCAACTGAAATTCACCATGAGTTGTGCAGTGTGTACGGTGAAAACGTTATGTCAAGGCCAATGGTTTCTCGTTGGCGCCAATCATTTATTGAAGGCAGGACAACAACACACGACGTACAACGAATCGGCCGCCCATCCACTTCACGGGCCCCGAACATTGTCGAAGAAGTACGAAGAGTCGTCGACGCCAATCGTCGCCTCACGCTCGACGACATTCATTCACAACTCCCGCCTAATGTTGAAATTAGTCGTGCATCGCTTCACAGAATCATTTCTGATGATCTGCATCTTTCCTAAGTGTGTGCAAGGTGGGTTCCACAGCTCCTTTCAGACTACCACAAAGAGCAGAGAGTTGACGCTGCTCTTCAATTTCTGCAGTTTTTTGAGGATGAAGGAGATGGCCTATTCGACCGAATTGTGACCGGGGATGAAACTTGGATCCATCACTGGACGCCTGAAACCAAAAGACAAAGCATGGTGTGGAAAGGGAAGGACGAGAAAACTCCAAAAAAGGCGAAAGTTGTGGAATCAGCTGGGAAGGTTATGGCGACGGTCTTCTGGAATTCGAAGGGGGTATTGTTGATTGACTACCTGCCACGTGGGACAACGATAACAGCTGAACGCTATTGTGAGGTGTTAAAGAAACTCAGGAGGGCGATCCAGAACCGAAGGAGGGGAAAGTTGATGAAAACAGTGTTTTTGTTCCACGACAACACTCCTCCACACTCTGCTCGTCAAACTCAAGACCTGCTTGAAGAGTTTCGAAGGGATGTTTTCGGATACCCACCATACTCCCCTGATCTCGCTCCAAGCGACTATCATCTGTTTCCACAGCTGAAACAACACCTTGGGGGAAGACGCTTCGCAAACGAAGAAACTCTCAAAGAAGAAGTTCAGACATGGCTAACCAGTTTGGCAGCAGAATGGTATGACGCTGGATTAAAAAAACTTTTACCGCGATACCAAAAATGTATTGAAATTCAAGGAGATTATGTAGAAAAATAACTAATATATGTAGTTTCACAAATATAACCTTTTAAACAAATTCTGGGCGTAATTTTTTTTTTTTTTTTTAAAGTGTAACTTACTTTTGAGACGACCCTCGTATGTTGATTGCTGAATGTGGGAAAATTCCATTTTTTATTCCAAACCCAGTATAGAGCCTTTATCTGACTAGGAGAAAATAACATATAGCCTTGTCTTGGGAACCTTTCTGCTTTTATTACATGACAATGCTCCTCCTAGGAACATTTTCTGCTAAATACGATAAAAACTATTGGAGTTGATTTGCTGGATAGAAGAATTCCTAAAGGCGCGTTTCCACTGAGGCAACTTCTGGACAACATGTGGCATGCGGCACTGACGCATGCGACAAGGAGTATTTCAAGCGAAGCAACACGCTGCGACATGTAGCAAGCAACAATGACGCATGCTACAGGTTGGGCCGTGTCGCCGGTCGTATGGGCCACTGTGCGACAAAAATATAGCGTGTCGCACGATGTTGCCTGTATCCAAGCGGCGGTGGATGAGTGCGACAGAAAACGGGCGACATGGAGTGAAATGTGGAGAAAACAACCTTATTTATTGAAGATTATCATACTTCACCGGGGTTGTGGAATAACAAAAGTGCATGATGTAAAGACAGGAAAGCGAAAAGTGGCAAATTAATACTACTTGCTAACAATTACGAATGTTCATTTGATGAAATAAAAAAGGAAATCAAGAATTTGAGGTCTGCTTTTCATCATGAACATAAAAGGATTACTCAACCAAAGAGCGGCTCCTCTCCTAAAGAAGAGAAATGGTTTGCTTATAAACTCCTGACATTTTTGTTAGATTTTGACATTCCAAGACAAACTTTTTCAACAGCAGAAAATTATGAGGTACGTTAATTAATACATGTAACTAATTATTTTTGACAGAATAGTTTACCAATGACGGATCCAGAGACGGAATAGGGGCTTCACAATCTTTTGAGTTATACAAGTAAATAAAAGTAGTTTTATGGTGGGTTTAATATATATATATATATATATATATATTAAAATTGTCGTAATTAAAACTTTACAAAAGGACTTACATATAATTAAGAAAGGCTGTATTAACAGCGTATGTAGAAAAGTGTTTCCAAATTTAGATTGTGGTAAATAATAGTAAAAAACTTTTCTTGAATCGACCTTTCATTCATAAAGTTGTGTATGATAGGGATAAATTGTCATATAATGGTAACTTAGCTAAATACATTATTTTACGTACGAATACATAGTTTATGTTTTTGTCTTAGTATTTGTCTTGCCAAGATACTTTTCCTTCTTTTGACACAAAATACCTTGCGATTCGCACTACTTTTAACAAATAAATCTCTGATCCACCACCTAGGTTTTTTCCGTTTTCTTCTTTTATTGCCATTTGCGAGGATCAAATAAGCAGCAGCTGCCACTGCTTCTGATGCCATGACGCACACTACTGGCCGCATAACGTGAAATGCTTTTGTCGCATGCTACAAGCAACGGCGACAAGTAGCAAGCGATAACTGGCAACAGATTCTTGGGCGACATTCGACTTGCGACAAAGTATGATGACGCACGGCGACATGTAGCAACAAAATAACTCTTGTAGCATGCTACATGTTGCTTGTTGTTGCCTCAGTGGAAATGCGCCTTAACAGGTAGAAAGTAAAAAGTAGGGTACGAAATACAGTATCAAAAGAAGTAGGAGTGAACATGGGAGTTCCACAGGGTAGTGTATTGGGACCATTGCTATTCATTATACAACAATAAAACACATTCATTTTCCATTGATCCCAGTATTAGAAACTGGCTCTGTGGGATGTGGAAATTTGTCAATTTACATATAAACAATTGCATAACAAAATAATACATACACCAGTAGTACAGCAATAGCATACAAGGTAAATTAAACAATTTCAACAAAATAATACATACACCAGAAGATTTACAGTCATAGTATACATGGTTCAGTAAACAATTGCATAATAAAATAATACATACCCCAGAAGATGTACAGTCATAGCATACATGGTAAATTAATTGTGTAAACTGCATTTACAGAAGCTACTGGCAGTTATTTTGTAGATACCTTAGAAATAAATTCTTTGACAGAGTAAGAGGAGTTGTCAATTAAAAATTTAATAATTTTTCCTGAATTTATTCTTATCTGCTTGACATTTAATGTTTGTTGGGAGCTTATTGAAGATATGTATCCCTGAATATCAGACCCCTTTTTGAACAAATGACAGTGACTTGTAATCCTTGTGAAGATCATTTTTACTTCTAGTGCCATAATTGTGTATTTTACTATTTGTTTAAAACAAAGTATAATTTATGACTACAAAGGACATTAATGTGTATATATACTCAGCCCCCAATGTTAAAATCCCTAACTTCTTTAACAGCTCTCTACATTAAGTTCTATTGCTAACCCCACACATAATTCTCATTATTCGCTTTTGGGCTCTGAACACTTGGTCTTAATGAGTAGAATTACCCCAGCATATTATTCCATATACAATAAGGAGTGAAAATAAGCAAAATAAACTAGCTGCCTCATACGGAGATCACCTGTAGCTGAAATTGTACGAATTGCAAATGTGGCTGCACCCAATCGCTTCCAATTTAAATTATGATCTATATACAAACCTAGAAATTACACACATTCTACCTCTTGAATGGACTGTCCTGCAAATTTTATGTCTATATCTGGTGTTAATCTGTGTGATGTACTGAATTGCATAGACTGAGTTTTATCATAGTTTAAAGACAAGCCATTAGCTGTAAACCATTTATTAATAAATTCAAAGAAATAATTTGAAATATATTCTGTAGATAAATCTGGAGTATTTTTAATTCATATGATTGTGTCATCTGTAAATTGGACAAATTTTGAGTTTTTAGATGAAACACAAGGTAGATCATTTGTATATATTATAAACAATAGTGGCCCCAATATAGAACCCTGAGTTACTCCACATCTGATTAATTTCCACTCAGAAAACAGTGGACCTCTTAAAGCAGCCTTAAAATTCTCCATTGACACTTTCTGTTTTCTATTTAGAAGGTAAGAACTAAGCCATTTATTAATAATGCAATCTAAACCATAATACTATAATTTCTGTATCGGAATATGATGATCTACACCATATATGGGCAACCCCCGGCCCCCGGGCCGGATCCGGCCCTCCACCAGCTTCAATCCGGCCCGCGAGAGATTCAGAAATTTCAAATAAGCTTCAAACTCAAGTCTCTCATTAATTTTTATTTAATTTTTCTATCTGCTTTTGTTAATTTGCTTTTTGTATGTTTGATTGTGCTATTGTAATTCTATTAAATAAAAAAATGTGTGAATTTTTATCGCCTTTTTATTCACTACTACCTACTTATTTCTTACCTACAGCCCGCGGCCTGATTGAGTACCGAAATTACGCCCTCAGCTAAGCAAAGGTTGCCCGTACCTGATCTACACAGTCAAATGCCTTATATGAGTCACAAAAAATTCCCACAGGAATTAATTGATCATTTATTCCTTCTAAAATATTGTCAGTGAATGCAAATATAGCTTGTTCTGTTGAATTACCCTTTTGAAAACCAAATTGTGATTTATTTAGAATATTATGCCGGTTACACACTGGGTTGGTTTTACCGCAGCGGAAACTTAACCGTCGCCACCTACCGAATTTGAGGTGTTTACACATTCAGCGATAGAACTGCCGTTGCTATATCAGAGGTAAAACTTCCGGTGCTATGAAGAGCTGGTAAAAGATGACGTGGTCGCTCGTCAGTAACTTGCTTTTGATGACTTGAGTTTCATTTTGTGAAATTAGAAGTTAATTTGGTGTTTAATAGTTCATAGTCAGATTTTAAAATTGTTATTTTGACGCTTCCGTTCCTTCGCCATAGAAATAGGAAAAGAAAAAACCAAAGGAGAACAGAATATTTGAGGAATGACGACACCAAGTTTTTCAATTATTTTGGGATATTTGTTTCGACAATTGCTCGCGAAACTAAAGTATGGCATTCAAGGGAGAAATACCCAATTGATGAATTGTATTTAACGTGTGGAAATGCTTTCAATCACCTTGAAGTAAGCAGATTTCTTATTTACCTACTATAGATAAATATTTTATTTTATATAATTCCAATCCGCTATATTTATTTTATGTTAATTAGGGTAAAACTCCTTGAAGTGAATAGGAATAGGTGTACAAGAAAAGTATGCAAAATACAGTATGCCATGTAATGGCTAAGACTTACCGAGCATGGTGGTGTAACGGATAGCGTTCTGGCCTCGCATTCGGGAGGACGGCGGCTCGAATCCCCGTCCAGTCATCCAGAATTGGGTTTTCCATGGTTTCCCAAATCACTCCAGGCAAATGCTGGGATGCTTCCTTAAAAAGGCCATGGCCAAATTCCTTCCGATTCCTTGCCCCCATCCTTTCCCGTCTCTAAAGACCTCGCTGTTGAGAGACGTAAAGCAGTAAAAAAAAAAGACTAAGACATACATTTATTTGTAACTAATACATATACTTCACTGTATAATCAACTCATCACTGTTGAGTTTATAATGCTTTTATACTTGTATGAAATGGTCTCGGGAGACTAGCCGAGTCAAGAATGCGTTGTCACACGATATTTCGGTGACTAAATTCATCGTGTGACAACGCATTCTTGACTTGGCTAATCTCCCGAGACCATTTCATACATTCTCAACGCCGAGAAAGACTTCGTTCTTATATATGATTTTATACTTACAAACACAATCAACTAGTTAAACTTATGTGGTTAGATTGTAATATATTGAGTGTTTTAATAACTATTATTTTACAAAGAAAAATTGAAAGTAAATGGCGAAGATGATGCCAAATTTACTGAACAGCTTGTCTCACTGTATTCGTCACTGCTGTATTAAAAAGTCTCAAAATGTTGTGCGACAGAATTTCGAATGTTGAAAGTGTTCCCTGGCAAATGTCTAAGATATAAGGACACAGTTATATAGTATTAAACATCAAAATCTTTCTATAGAATGTGATTCAACATTTTTCAATTTCTAATTGAAGATGTAAAATTTTATGTAAATACGTGATCAAAAGTTTACTATCCAAAGGAGTTTTTCCTCATTTTCCATTTCGTCAAAATCATTCCTAATTTCAAGGCACACTTCTTTCAAAGCATTCCTGGTAGCGTACCAATCTTTAAAAGAATCTAATGTTTTGTCTCTCAAAACTAGTCTCACTTCTGCTAACAAAATGAGAAGATCAATTATCTATCATCACTTAACTAATATTACAATTTTTAAATTAAAAAAATGTTAACGTGACACAGACTGAAAATGCACAAGCGGTTAAAAATCCGCTGAGTGTGCAAGCGCCTATCTGTTCACACGGGCCACTGTATGGACTGGGTGGTCAAACTACTGTCGAATGTAGTGGCAGCGCGTGGCTGCATACCTGCCGCCGATGGCAGCTCTGCCGCGGGTTTTCCCCTCGGCCCAGTGTGTAAGCTCCCATTTGATCCCTCGCGCCACTACTAGAACGACGGCAATGGAAAAGATTCCTCCGCGGCCGAAACCGCCCAATGTGTAACCAGCCTTATTATTTTTAAGGTGTTCATAAACTCTATTGTACATTGCATTGCTTTCTCAAAAACTTTGGAGAAGGCTGTTAGTAATGAAATTGGTCAGTAATTTGATATAGCTGACTTATCTTCCTTTTTATGGAGTGGTTTAACTACAGCATACTTGAGCCTTTATGGAAAAGTACTCTCAAGTAAAGATATATTAAACAGATAACTTAGTATACTACTTAGTTCTGTGGGGCACAATTTAATTAATCTGCTGGAAATTCCATCATAACCACTTGAGTATTTGCTCTTAAGGGATCTGATAATTTTTCTTATTTCTTCTGGAGTAGCTAAATTTACAGACATAGAGTTAAATTTTGCTTGGAAGCTTGTTCTGACAAATTCCATAATGTGTGTCATTGAGCTATTAGCAGTCAATTTATCAGAAACAGATACAAAATGATTATTAAATACTACATCAGCAATTGAAAAATTACATGTTACTGAATTTTCCTTGATAAGAATATCATTACTTGTTTGATTACTATTTCCTTTTTTACAATGTCCCATATTGTCTTAATTTTATTTTCAGAATCATGAATTTTATGTTTGTAGTACATACTTTTAGATTTTTCAGTTTTTTGCAGTACTGTTTGTAATGTGTTTTAACATTAGCATTCTGACTGTTCCTAGAGGCAATATATAACTTCCTTTTATAAATGCATGATGTTGTAATGCCAATAGTTATCCATGGTTTTTTTTTTCTTTTTGAGAAGCATGACACTCTTTCAAAATAATTTAATACCATGCTACTAGAAATGTTGTATTTTTCATCCATACCTTGTACATTTTAAAAATGTTCCCAGTATGTGTTATTGAGGCACTTTCTAAAACAAGTAACTGATTAATCATTTGTTACATGCTGAACTTTAAAAACATTACTCTTAGAGCTACTTCCTATTGAAGTGTTGATGGATAATAACTGAGCATCGTGTTCTGAAAGTCCATTGATGGATGGCTTGATGGTATAACTGAATTTTGAGGCATCTAGGAATACATTGTCTATAGCTGAGTGACATAAATTGGGAAGGAAATAAGATAAATAACACAAGGGAACAAAGATTTGCAAACATCTTAATAAGGGAAGGAGGATTTACACAAGTGGTTGAGCAAAACACTAGGGGGCAAAATATTTTGGATATATTTCTAATTAAGCCTGATGAAAACCTTGTGGGGTGTCAAGTAACTAAAGGAATAAGTGATCATGACGCAGTTCTGATGGATATTAGAAGATTCAGTAAACCAGCAGTCAAAATTGAAGGAGGAAATAGAAACAATTATGAAAAGGCACAGGTTTCAAATTTGAAGAAATATTTCGGAGAATAATTCAGCAAGTGGAGGGAAGGCACAAGTACAGTAGAGTCAAGGTGGGAAGAGTTCAAGAAGATAATAAAAAACTAAGGGGAAGAAAAATTTATTCCAAGGCAGAAAATAAAGAGAACCTATGTACTATAATAGGGAAGTGAGGAGGTTAAAGAGGTTGGTA
Source organism: Vandiemenella viatica (assembly GCA_031002005.1). Taxonomy (NCBI): domain Eukaryota; kingdom Metazoa; phylum Arthropoda; class Insecta; order Orthoptera; family Morabidae; genus Vandiemenella; species Vandiemenella viatica. Next base: position 35,941,283 of record CM061920.1, on the reverse strand, counting down.
AGAAGAGAACATAACAGAGTTGAGAGACAGCTGGGTAATAGGGAATATTTAAAACAAGGACTTAATAACAGCAAAGAAAGTGGCTAAAGATTGGTTTATGAAGAGTATTGTCAGTGCATGAGGACCATTGACTGATGCATCTAGAAATTTCTATGGCTATATCAGGAAACTGAGGGGAAGGGAGGGAGTAGAGATGCTTATAGATAAGGATGGAGATGAAGTTACTGAGGATTTGAAAAAGGCAGAGATTTTAAGTAACTGGTTTAGTGAAAGCATTAGGGACAATGAATCAGAAACGGGAGGGTCTAATTCGGAGAACAAGCTTAACAACACAATTCGTAATGAAAATGATAAAAAATTTGAAATTCATCCTGAGGAAATCATGAAGGAAGTAAGAAAGCTGAAAAAACATAAAGGGGCTGGTGTAGATAATATCACTACAGATATCTTAAAGATAGCAGGATGTGACATTGTACCTTATCTTGAAATATTAATTAAATTGAGTGTGGATACCTGCTGCTTACCACAGGACTGGAAAAGTGCAATAGTAGTACCAGTACATAGAGGAGGGGTAAGAATAACAGGCCAATAAGTTTGACATCAGTGGTAGGTCAATTAATGGAAAGATTGTGTAAAGGTCATTTTAAACAACATTTAAGTATCAAAGTTTTGGGTAATGACTTTGCCAAAGTATGACCTGGCTGCGGCGCGTGTTTTGAATGTGCCGAAGTCAGAATTGAGTCCGGGCAATGGCCTGAGGAATTTGCTAGGCCGGCTGGGAATCCGACCGACAAAGTGCCGAGCCAGGTGGCTGACGCTGCGATCGGGGTTACCGCCCGGCAATCGGTCTCGAGTATTCGATCGCACAGGACGGCCAGATACACATCGGCTGCCGGCCGCTCCCGCCTACAAGCCAGTGCCCTCCGCCGGTAGTTTAACCATCTTACGGTATAGCCGAGTGGACGGCGCCTCTTGGTCTGCTATCACCCATGTACAACAACCTATGTGAATAAACCAGTTATTCCAACGTCTTCCCACTACCTGTTAACCCCAGACTAGGTGGGCTCGAACCAGGTCGCAGTTCGCCCAGCAGAAGAAGAGGAAGACACGACTAATTGTACTTCCGCTATGCTTCACCTCATTCCTGGCTGGCCCAGTGAAGTTGCTGCATGTAAGTGAGCCCAGAACCCTCCCGCATAACTTCAGCTATCCACCTGTTCACGGGTCGGCCCCGAGCACACGCCAAAGGAGTCATGACAATTGATATGCAACCACATCAGAAATATATGTGAGGAATGTAAGTGTTTTTCAAGCAGGCAACATGGGTTCAGGCAAGGATATTCATGAGAATCTCAGTTGGTGGGTATATATGCAAGATATTTCAAATGAAATGTACAAGGGAGGCCAAATTGATAGTGTAGCACTAGATCTATCAAAGGCGTTTGGCACAGTGAGCCATAAAATGGTAGTAAATAAGGTAAAAAACTATTTGAGTGGATGAGAAAGTGATTTGCTGGGTAGGAGAATTATTAAAAGGTAGAAAACAGGAAGTCAGGGTAGGAAATGTTGTATCAAAAGAAGTGGGAAGTAAAAATGGGAGTGTCGCAGGGTAGCGTATTGGGACCATTGCTATTCATTATTCTAATGAGTAATTGTGTTGATTGTTTACTTTCTGAAATTAGACTGTTTGCAGATGATATAACGCTATATAAAAGAATCAAAATGATGGAGGATTGTAAACAGTTGCAGGGTGATCTGGACAGGATATCTAATTGGGTTGGTAAACATGGGATGAAGATAAATGCAAAGAAGAATCAGCTTATTAGATACACAAATAAAAAACAAAAGGTTAATTATGAATATATTGTGGGGAAAGAATTGCTTGCTGAAGACTTGAAATGTAAATATCTTGGCATTACATTTGATAACAAGCTTAACTGGGCAAGACACATAGGACAGGTGGTAGGAAAAGGTTTCAAAATTCTGCACTTGTTGGTGAGAGTGATGAGGGGATGTACGAGAGAAGTAAAGGAATTGGCTTACTAAACTTTGGTCAGACCATTGCTGGAATATGGTAGTGTAGTATGGGACCCTCATTTTGCGTATCAAATACAGGAATCAGAGAGGGTGCAAAAAAGTGCTGCTAGATTTGTTTCTGGAAATTATTGCAGAATGCAATCAGTGACAGATATGACAAAGGAGCTGGAATGGGATTCATTGCAAGACAGGAGGACTATGAGGAGGGTCATGGGAGTGTACAGGGCGTATACTGGCGGATTAGGCTTGGAAATATATTGGAGTAGGTATGAAAAGTAGTACATGGAAGGGAAAAGATTACCATGACCACAAGCTGGCACTCGATTTCAGACATAAGGGTGTGGGAAGATTCTTTTTTCTAGGTAAATGTGTCAGGGATTGGAATGAGTTACCAAGAGAAATGAATAATTTACCAGAAATATTGAAAGAATTTAAAGATAAAATTTGTAGAGGGCAAATGTAGGTGGCTGCAGGATAGGCAGAATATGTGGGTGTTGGGAAATTGCCACCAGAGCCTGAGCTCCATTGCAATTAAATTAAACTATAAGTAAGTAAAAAAAATACTTTTTTTGGTATGTATTTTGTTGCTTTAATATGTACTGTTTCTAATGTATTTCTGCCTAAGGAATGTATGTACCAAAATTCACACCAATGGTCTATCAATTCTTGGAATGCTCTTATAGAACGACTGCCAAATTATCCATATTAATATGTAGAAATGATTATTGTATATTAGTATGTCTCCTGTGATGTGATCCATCTTGGAAGGAATTATTCTTTCAGTATAAAAATTTGAGCACCCATTCCTTGGGCAATGTTATTTTAGAATATTTGTGCATTATAGCAATCAAATATATACTAATCGAGTAAAGTCATCCAAAATGGAAGTTGTTATGCAAGAAAAATGTATCGTTACCTGTGAATGTTTATTGTAGCTGTTTTCAAGCATATTTCTTCGAGAAAAAACTGAAGTGTTGGCACATTAATGTTTTTACACAGCATTTTGTACAACATTAAGTGACAGCAGCAGACATGTTATGCCAGAAACAAGTTGTTTAGCTGTTAACGAAAGAAATAATTGATTGCATTTACCCAACCTGTTACGATGCCACGTCAATGGTAGCCGAGGTTGTGCAGGCATGTTTAATTCACATACCTCATTTATTTTAATTTACTACATATCAGAAAGCTGATGAACTAAATAACTGAAGTAAAAAAAATAAAACAGAATACAAAGATTAGTCGGGTGATCTTTTGTCAGTATTTCTTGAAAGGAGTACTCTTCTCAAATACAGAAAGATTTGTTGCTCATATTTCTTCCATCTCGAAATGATTGTAATTTCTTTCTGTATTCCACAGTACATATGAGTTGTTAGCTACTTTCACACTATTTTAATCTGGATCATGAGTTACCAAAATTTGAAAATACCATCTCAATTGCTGTAAGTTTTTGTGTGCTGCCATTTAAAACTCTCAAAACAGTTGCAGCTCGCTTATAGGCTTATAATAGTAATAGATTAACAAGGCCTTACCAGTCCATAAATTATATATTTTACCAGAAATAAAGCACTTACACATAATTTATTGTTAGGGTAAAGGTTATCAACCTAAAATAAACTTTGATACTGTATAATAAAGTATGATTTGCAACCCCAGTCCTAGGTTCCAATTGCTGTGCAGCAAGGAATTTTTATGGGAGTTAATATATTCATATGATATATGCCAGTATGGTTTGGTATGAATTTCACATTAAATTCTAGGTCCCAGAGGAAAGAACTGGTCATCCTATCTCTGATGTAGGGTCTTAGTATGCTTCCATCAGGAGTTAAGTATTTATATAAAGGAGGAGCTGATTAGAAAATATTTATGTTAAAATATAAAAACAGTATTAAATATTTAAAAAATGAGCAATAATAAAATAATATTACTATAAGTCTATTAATGCGCATCTTCATATATTAACAAAAACGCTGATAGGGAAAATTGATTGCAACATGTACAACACACATTTATGTCTTACTTCAGGAATGCATCTGACCAGTATGGCCAAATGTGTTAAGGTGTCATCATACTGATCACAGGAAAGTGAACAGGCTTAGGTTTAGTTCTTAGATCTGATGTATTTATACATATAGGCAATATCTGTCTCAGCCACTATACATTTCACAAACAAAAGTAACAATAAACAGGTCATTAGTCTTACATCTCAGAGATAGATGGTGACAGCTTCCGGCAGTAAGCCAACTGCCAAATAATATGAATTATAACTTAAAAAATTAACGTGAAGTACAGATGAGAAACTGGAATTGGGGATAGGATGATTATCATTTATTTAATTAAAAAATGTCTCAATTTCACAATAAAACAGGAATCCAAATTTAGTTGATCGTCTTCATAGAGGTACAAAAATTACATATTTTGTCATGTTTTTGAGTATTCACTTTTTTGTTTTGTTTAAATATATAAAGGTCACACAACCAGTTACACATCATAACATATTAGTAGACTGTATGTGTAATTATTTTATGTGTATTGTGGCTGTAACTCAAGGTATTTGTGAGAGAAGAGGTGTGAAGATTTTCATCCAGAAAATTTGATGTATTTTTAGTATCCTTGAGGATATCCATCACATCTTGGATCTGCAGCAGCCCACCAAACATCATCACCCGTATAAACATCTACCTCAGTTTTAGCAAACCAAGCTCCTTTTGTTATAACATGGCCTCGTCCAAAAGTTCCACGGTCAAAACCACTCACAGGCCAGTTTATTTTGTGGCCTTTAGCAGTCAGACCATCATATATCTCTTCTTCAATTCCTTCCTCTAAGGACACAGGCCATGGCTGACTACAGAAAGAATGGAAGATTATTATTAAAAATTACAATTGTTTACTTAATTAAGCTAATCTCAAAATTGATGATTGAAATATTTTACAGCCCATGTGCTCAATTATAACCAAAGTACTCTGTAGTGGTAAATCAAAATTAATCTATACTTTGTCAAATAGGATTGTGACATGCATATTTAGGATGGTATTAAATTTGAAATATGCTGTAAATTTTATTAAATCAATGTAGAATATCTATACTCCTGACTTCTTCTCTGTTAACATTGTGGATATTACATTTGTTTCAACCTGTGAAATGTGAGTGTTCATGTTTTCTCCATGACATTAATTTTAATTTATCCTGTTATAAATGAGGTAACTATTATTTTCTATTGCTTTCAAATTTTCCTTTAATTATTCAATGATGTTTAGTTAATGTGTTATTTTTGCATGTTGAGTACTGCTACATACAATGTATTTATGACCTGATTGCAAATAAATTTTTATTTCATGAATATACTCAACAAGTATCTCTAGTTTACAATTATGGCATAATGTCTTACATAATTAGTCATAAAATATTTTGTGGCGAGCCTTGGTTACGCATCCAATATCCTTGCCATTGGTTCTCCTCTAATTGTGATTAAGGTTTATACTGAAATATTTTAAGTGTGTTCATCTGTTATGAGTGATGGGTTTACTTTCCCTGTCTTTTATTTTCATTGCCTAACAGCATTTTCATTGTCACTATTACCAACTTCTTGCTTTTTTTTTTAATATAAATTTTTGTTCATGGTGGACATCAATTTGAAGTATCTTACTAACTGCTGTTAGCTTCTTTGGTGTCTGGTCTTCAACCCTTAATTATGTGAGGGTTTTTTTCCAGAAATTTGGACCCCCCCCCCCCCTCCTCATGGTGAGGTGAGATCTTGAGGGACTCCATCCCCGCTGACGACCTTGTAACTTTTGAGAACCTTTTTTTCAACTCTCCCGTCTTCTAGTGCGTTTAACCTCCCCCCCCCCCCCACCCCTCCCCATTTCCCTAACATATGACCCAAAAAGTACATTTTTGTTTTTCAGTTGGGAGATTGGCAAGTAGCTTCTATTTTCAACTGCCTGCTGCAAACAGTGTAAGAGAAAAGAGGGTAAACTGTAGTGACCACCATATTTTGCTTCACTCAGATGTCTGCTATTACTTGTTAGAGAGGCTTTTTTAATAAGAGATTCATGATTTACTTCACCACTGTGAAGAAACTAATCAGTTTTGCTTACTTCTGCATTGTACACCTTCATGAAATAATTTTCTTAGATCTATAGCTTTCAGACTGTGTCTGTTGGAGTTTAGGAAACAAGTCAGCCTGATATTGTGAAGGCATCAAGCATTTTTATGTAGTCAGTAGTCTGCTTCTAGCATCAATATTCACCATTCTTCATTCCAACACAGCTAGCTACATATCGTTTTCTTTAAATTTTTGAAACCATTTCATTGTGGTGCTCTCCTTTGGGTTATCTCTTTTTCCTACTAAGGAAAAATATTTGCTGCAGCAACACTTACTTTTGCTCTAACCATAGCTAACTGTGCTGCAAAAAGAATGAAGTTCCTTGTCAATGCATATGTCTGTGATGAAGCACATAACCAGAGATGAAATGAAAATATGAAAGTAATATGTCAGGTTCATGCTTACAGCAATGTATTTATATTGCCAGTGTGTAGTGTATACATTGTAACAACACATTGACCATACTTATATACAATGTCAACATATTTGAAATCAGTTTTTCATTACATTTGTGCTTAAAGTAATAATAATACATTTTAATTCTGGCAGTAATTGATTACAATCACTTTGCTACATTTGTCACAATATACACTGAAATACCAAAAGCCATGATATAGCTTCTAATATCATGTGGGATCCCCTTTACTTGGCATAGTGCAGCAACCCAACTTGGCATTGACTCAACATGTCAGAGGTGCACTGAAGAAATATTCAGCCTTGCTTCCTCTATTGCCACCCATAATTGCTAGTGTTGTCGGTGTAGCATGTTGTGTATGAACTGATTGTTTGATTATGTCCCAGATATGTTTGACTGGATTCAAGTCTGGTGTTTTAGGTGGCCATTTGACGAAATTTTGAAGAAAGTTTCTCAAATCAATTGTGAATGATTTTGGCTCAGTGACATAATGGATTGTCACCATAAAAAAGTCCATCATTGCCCATGAATGGCTGCAAATGGTCTCCAGGTAGCTAGACAGCAGTTTAGTTTGACTGGAGGTCCCAGTCCATGCTAAATAAATACAGCCCATATGATGATGGATACACCATCAGCTAGTACAGTGTCTTCCTGACAGTCTATGTCTGCACCACACTCAGACCCCCTACTATCAGCTCTTATCAACTGGAATTGTGACTCAACTGACGATGCAACATTTTTTCCAGTCATCTTGGGTCCAACCAATATGTTCACAAGTTCAGGAGAGGTTCTGCAGCATATTGTTAGCACAGGCACTAACATCTGCTGCCATATCCCATCAATGTCAAATTTTGTTGTGCTTTCAGCAAATATACATCTGTTGCATATCTCACATTGAGTGTTGCTGATCTTTGATTCAGTGTTTCTTGTCTGTCAACACTGACACGGAAGTTGCTGTTCTCAATCATTATGTAGATGTGGTTGGTCACTGTGTTGTCTAGTTTATGGCAGGAGGTAATACTGGATATTACATATTTAGGGCATCTGGTGGAAATGGCAAGGGGGGGGGGGGGTCCATGTTCACTAAAGTTCCTTGGCCTTCACATCAACCGCCCCACCATCTACAAATGGTAGGCACTTATCTTTTGGCGTATTCCTGGTATTTGCAGCATTCGTCTCTTGGTCGCCACCCAGGGAATTGCACCCTGAGAATCCTTGATTCCTGAAGTCTCTAAGCACTAAAAACACTTTATAAATGGTTGGATGATGATTAGTCAAACACCAAGGTTTAATAATACGTCCAACTTTAATGACATCAAAAATCCTTGCCAACACAGCCTTTTCAGATTTAAATCGAACTTCATTTTAATTTCCGATCATAGGTTCTAATTGGGACACACATGGGTTCGTCACACACACTCGCAACTTACGCACATGGCCTGGATGATCATTTCAAGCGCCATACTACTACCCAACCGGTCACTTTAACAACATGCGCCAGACTGCCGAAACAATATAATACCAGACTTCCTGAGTCCGCCTATCAGCTCTCTTCTCGGAATCATGTGACTCAGCTCCACCAATCACTGGCTTTCTCTCCCACATTGGAGCAAGTCCACAATATGTCCAACTCCTCCTTTCAATCTTTCTTAACCTCAGAAGGGCCAATCTTGGCCCATTACAGGCACCCTCTTGACACTGTGGATCTAAAAATGTTGAATTCATGAGCAGTTTCATGAATTAGAATAATAGAATGCACCACTGACAACTACCATTCCACATTCAAAGCCTGTTCATTCATGTAGTACGACCACAACATATCAGAAGACCTTACACACAATTCATAAGAACATGAATGAAAACCCCAACACTGTATGGCACAATTATACTATCTTCTGTGGTGCTACTGGATATTTCCATCTTCTTATCCCATGACTTTTGGTATTTTAGTCTAAATAAAAAATGAACTTTGTGAAGTAGATTCAAATATAAAAATTGCGAAGTATGAAACACATGTAATCAATGCTACATTAGTAGGGCAGGTGCACCCATTAATAGACACAGTGTGTTCCCTTGGTACATTTAAGAAATGATTAAATTTATATTTCATTTTGACACTTAACTTCTTCTGTAAGAACAAAAATACATTTGCTGGTGTGGACAAATATTAAATTATTGCTGACAATTATGTACACACGAAGAAAGAATAGTTGCGATAAAATCATGGTTTGATCTTTAGGTTGTGCAATCACTTAACTGCCTTCCATTTTGGAGAAGAATCTTGCCCAAACTTTTTAATTTTTTATAATGCCATATGCCTGCTTTGCTGCCACCTACTATGGTAAGTTATTCTTTTTTTTATTAATAACATAATTAACCTGAATAAACCCCCCCCCCCCCAGATTTTTTTCTGTCATCACTCTGAGAAGAGATTTGATGCAATCTGGTCCTATCTTGAGCTAACCTTTTCAACCAACATGCCCTTTGCAACCAATGTCCTCAATTAGTTGCTTCATGTATTTTAATCTTTTTCTCCCACTATTGTTCTTTCCTTCAACTGTTCCCTCTGCTAACAAATTCATCGATTACATTCTTGAAGTATGAACAGTATTTATATGAAAATAGGCCTCTCTTATTTCACACTTCACTGTGAAACAGAAGGACACCAAAATTTTCTGACATTGACAGTAATTTGAAATATTTTAGAAAAATTACTCATTAAATATCAATTATATGAAATTTATCATTTCAGTTACATAGAATTTTCATTAACTAGCCAAATCTACCAAATTCATTTACATGGTTGTTACAAAGTGTTAAATAAAAAGTCAACTCATTTCAGATTTTTTTTGAATGCAAAATCTGTTTTATTTTTTCTTATAATTAATGTGATTTATATGGTGTGTTTTTTTTGCCTCCATTTGTGGTAAGTGATAGGTTATTTTTTTGTATCCTATCTTACTTATTGAAATTGGCTTGACTTGTGATAGGCTTGTATTTCAGGGACTCAAATCTAAATTTTATGTAGGTACTTAGATATAACTGAAAGCAAAAAAAAAAAAAAAAAAAAAAAAAAAAAAAAAACTGCAGAAAGGGAAGATATTCAGACAGTTGTAGATAAGAATGGAGTTGAAGTTACCAAGGATTTGAAACTCATAGAGGTATTGAGTGACGTTTAATAAGACTACTAGAGAACTATCACCCTGTGATGGGAAGGAATAATTCAGAGGAGAGCCTCGATATGTGTAGAAATGAAAAAACTACAAATTTGAACTAGGTCTTCAGGATGATGTGAAGAAACCCAGAAAGTTAAAAAAGGGGCTGTTTTAGATAATATTACTACAAATATATTTAAGATTTCGGGATATGGCATTGTACCATACCTTGAAATTTTACTTAAAATGAGTCTAGAGTCTTGCTGCTTACCAGAGGATTGGAAAAGAGGGATAGTAGTACTGGTTCATAATGGAGGATTCCAAGTAAAGTTGAAAATTACAGGCCAATTAGTTTGAAATCAGTGATAGACAAAATGATGGAGAGATTGATACGCAAAAATATCAGAAATTTCTGTGTGGAAAGAAACTGTTTTACAGATCGACAACATGGCTTTAGGCAAGGATATTCATATGAATCTCAGATGATGGGCTATATGCGAGATATTTCAGGTGAATTGAACAAGGGAGGCCCAGTTGATAGTGCAGCACTAGATCTTTCTAAGGCATTGGAAAGAGTGATGCACAATTTTTTTAAAAAAATACCTTTAAAACTATTGGTGTGGACTTGCTGGGTAAAAGAATGCTTAAAAGGCAGAAAACGAGCATTAGAGTAGGAAATATAATATCAAAAGAGGTGGAAGTGAATATGGGAATTCCACAGGCAAGTGTATTCTAATGAATTATTGTGTTGCTGTTTAGGTTGTTTGAAGATGACATAGTGGTATATAATAGGACCAAAACAGGAGAAGACTGTGAATAGCTGCAGGGGACTGGATAGAATATTTAAATGAATAGCTAAACATGGAATGAAGATAAATGCCAAGAAGTGTCTGCTTATTAGCTATACAGCAAAAAACCAAAAGATTGTTTATGATTATAGGGTGGGGCAAGAATTGCTTGTTAAAGGCTTGAAGTGTAAATACCTTAAAATAACATTTGACAATAAACTCAACTGGGCAGAGCACATTGGGCAGGTGGTAGGAAAAGGTTACAAAATCCTTCATTTACCGCAGAGGGTGATGAGAGGATGTACCAGGAAATTAATGAATTTTGTTAAAAAATTTTGGTCACACCATTGCTTGAATATGGTGGTGTATTTTGGGTATCAAATACAGGAGTTGCAGGGTATGCAAAGAAGAGCAGCTGGATTTGTTTGTGGAAATTATTTGCAGGTACCAGAGAGTACCTGATATGATAAAGGAGCTAATTGGATAGGAAGACAGGAGCAGGCTGAAGAGAGTGCTGGTAGTGTACAAGGCATATGTTTGTTATGGGGTTTGGATGGATATTCGTCAAAGAATAAGGAATAGTGCATGGAAGAGAAAAGATGACCACGACAAGAAGCTGGTATTTGATTTCATAACATAAGGGAGTGGGAAAATTTTCTTTTATGAGTAAGGGCATCAGGGTTTTTGGGACAAATTACCAAGTGATGATTAATTTACCAAAAATGCTGAAGAAATTTGGAATTAAAGTTTGTTAATGGCAAAAGTAGATGTGTGGAGGCATTTCAAAGTGTATAAGATAATTTTAAATAATAATATAGGTGTAAATAGATGGCTAAGAGAATTTAATTTAATTGCAATGGAGCACATGCTCTGGTGGCAATTTCCCTACACACCCAACTTCCCCTATCCTGCATCCACCTACATTTGCACTCTACAAATTTTAACTTTAAATTCTTTTAATGTTTTTGGTAAGTTATTCATCATTCCCCTTGGTGACTCATTCCAATCCCTGACAGCCTTACCTATAAAAAAAACAAGATCCCACACTCTAGTGCCTGAAATCGAGTGCCAGCTTGTGGTCACGGTCATATTTTCCCTTCCATGAACTACTTTTCATACCTACTGCATTATCTTTCCATGCCTCATCGCCAGTATACGCCCTGTACATTCCCATGACCCTCCTCATCCTCCTCCTGTCTTGCAATGAATCCCATTCCAGCTCCTTTATCATATCTGTCAGTGATTGCATTCTGTGATAATTTCCAGAAACAAATCTAGCAGCCCTTCTTTGCACCTTCTCCAACTCCTGTATTAAATACTCAAAATGTGGGTCCCATACTACACTACCATATTCGAGCAATGGCCTGACCAAAGTTTTGTAACCCAATTTACTTTTCTCGTATATCCCCTCATCACTCTCTCCAAAAAGTGCAGGATTTTGAAAACTTTTCCTACCACCTGTACAATGTGTCCTGCCCAGTTAAGCTTGTTATCAATTGTAATGCCAAGATATTTACATTTCAAGTCTTCTGCGAGCAATTCTTTCCCCACCTTATACTCATAATTAACCTTTTGCTTTTATTTGTGTATCTAATTAGCTGACTCTTCTTTGCATTTTCATCCCATGTTTACCAACCCAACTACATATCCTGTCAAGATCACCCTGCAACTGTTTACAGTCTTCTATCGTTTTGATCTCTTTATACAGCATTATGTCATCTGCAAACAATCTAATTTCAGATAGTAAACAATCAACACAATCATTCATTAGAATAATGAATAGCAATGGTCCCAATACACTACCCTGCGGCACTCCCATTTTTACTTCCACTTCCTTTGATACCGCATTACCTACCCCAACTTTCTGTTTTCTAACCTTTAAAAATTCTTCTACCCAGCAAATCACTTTCTCATCCACTCAAATAGTTTTTACCTTATTTACCACCATTTTATGGCTCACTGTGTCAAACGCCTTTGACAGATCTAGTGCTACACTATCAATTTGGCCTCCCTTGTCCATTTCATTTGAAATATCTTGCATATATCCCACCAACTGAGATTTGCATGGATATCCTTACCTGGACCCATGTTGCCTGCTAGAAAACCACTTACGTTCCTCACATATATTTCTGATGTGGTTGCATATCAATCTTTAATTTAATTTACCTACCACTGAAGTCAAACTAATTGGCCTCTAATTTTCGACTGTATTTGTAAGCTACCTTACTCTCTATTTTCGAGATTCAGTCAAAATCCGGCAAAGTTTGAGGTTAACATCAGTACACGATACCACAGTTGAAACCGAGATAACAACACTTTAAGTTCAGAAAAGTAAATAAACAACATATAGCAACCATAAATAAGAAGTTCCTAGTAAAATATAAACCATAAACTTACCTAAATGAGCGTAATCCATAATAATCCTGAAGTAGAAAAAACAGGTTTGTTTACCCGACTACAGCACTAATATTCCACTAAATTAAACACTGTAAAGCACTTTAATAATTAGAATTTCACCATCTGATATTAAATTCACTAATAACTCACAGTTCCAGACCAATTTAAAGCAGTAAATATGGTTTTTAAAGCATCTCCATATAGGAGTTATTTCGATATTTAATTCCACCACATCTAAATAGTTTCAGAGCGTTAAAAGTAGATGTAATCAAGTAAAATAACCGGCCAATCAATATTCTTTAAGTTTTCGATAACCATCAACTAATAAAAAGAAAATATAAGTAAATAACAGCCAACTGGTGATGGCGTCGTAGAAACGAACTTTTAAAATTCAATAACCCAGTAACTAACATATTTCACGGACTAAAAACTTTTCTAAAGTACTTAAAATAAATAAAGGTTCGATTTAAATTTAGTCTCAGGACACAACCGGCTTTATAAAAAGCGAAATATTTGGTTGCACAACGGAAAACAGTAAAATTTAGAAATTCTATAACTTCTGATAGCCTTAACCGATTTAAAAGATTTTTACACCTCTGGACTCCGCAGGAGCCGGAGAACACTTTGAAAATAATATTAACTTGAAATTTTAAAGCTTTGAGGTGAAGCATTTTTCCTGTGACGAAGGATGACGTTTAACAATACGCGAAACAAATATGCTTTTAAATTAACCAACTTTCAAAATTCATTTTCACCGATCTGGAAGCTCTAAAAACAAAACCCAACACATCACTACACTTGTCTCATTACGCTCTTCATCTTGTGAATTTCTGGTAGCACTCAGTTGAGGAAAACTTTTTACAGATAGACTATTGTCTAGGTCAGTAGGTCACTTTGATAAAAGAGACCCGGCCGCCATTTTTTTCACATTATGTTGAATGACTTGGTCGAGTGAGCATGTAGTCTGTCAGTGAGCGAGTTCGAACAGGACCGGCAAGGAGCGCGGGGGTTTATGGGAAGACGGCTTAGAGCATGATGGCCGACTGGCGCCATTTTAAAACCGGCATGACCAACGTAACATTCTAAAACTTTCCGACATGTGTTTATAATAGATATCAATTTCATTTGGGGTGGTGCGGTCTGTTCTGTTTCACAACCTGTGATCTTCGGCAAATAATTTTCTCCGATGGCCATTGCTAACTATGACTTTTGTAAATTCTGTGCAAACTTTTGAGAATATATAATTCAGTTATCCGGATTCAGACTTTCATTTCTACTTTAGTACCTTTCTTACAGGAGGCTAATCTGTAAGTGGCGACTGTGGTCATCTTTACAGTTAGCATTCTACAAGGTTTAACACGGCTATAAAACTTTTTACGAACTTTGAAAACTTTTGGATGACTTTGAGTTTAGGTGGAGAAGCCGATACCAGCCCCGGTATGCAGCTTCAACCCTAACATATTTCTCACCCCCCTTTACGTACCAGTACTACTATCATGGGTGCCGGCAGGATTGCTTCTAGGGGGGTGCACCAGGGCTGCATTGGTGCCCCCCCCCATTGGCCCAAAAATTTCCGGGCTGGGCGACCTGTTTTTTTTTAGCTCTACTACTGCCCACACGGCAACCCGGGATGTAGGGGGGTGCACCAGGGCTGTAGGGGGGTGCACCAGGGCTGTAATTGGTGCTCCCCACCCCCTATCGGTCCAAATTTCCGGGCAACTCGGGATGTCAGGGGGGTGCAAGTGCACCCCCTTGCACCCCCCTCCCGGCGCCCATGACTACTATTGCACTTTTCTAGTCTTGTGGTAAGCAGCAAGTATCCAGACTCAATTTAAATAATTTTTCAAGATAAGGTACAATGTCACATCCGGCTATCTTTAAGATATGTGTAGTAATATTATCTGCACCAGCCCCCTTATTTTTTTTTTCAGCTTGCTTATTTCCTTCATGATTTCTACAGGATGAATTTCAAATTTTTTAGTATCTTCATTTCTAATCGTATTGTTAAGCTCGTTCTCCGAATTAGACCTTCCTGTTTCTGATTCATTGTCCCTAATGCTCTCACTAAACCGGTTACTTAAAATCTCTGCCTTTTTCAAGTCCTCAGTAACTTCTTCTCCATCCTTATCTATAAGCATTTCTACTCCCTGCCTTCCCCTCAGTTTCCTGATATAGCCATAGAAATTTCTAGATGCATCAGTCAATGGTCCTCGTGCACTGAAAATACTCTTCATAAACCCATCTTATCAACTTTCTTTGCTGTTATTAAGTCCTTGTTTTAAATATTCCCTATTATCCTGCTGTCTCTTAACTCTATTATGTTCTCTTCGTACCAACCTCTTTAACCTCCTCACTTCCCTATTATAGTACACAGGTTATCTACTTGTCTTTATTTTCTGCTTTGGAATGAATTTTTCTTCCACCTTCTTATTATCTCCTTGAACTCTTCCCACCTTGACTACTGTACTTGTGCCTTCCTTCCATTTGCTGAAACGTTCTCTGAAATATCTCTTCAAATTCGTAATCTGTGCCTTTTTATAATTCTACCTATTTCCCCCTTCAGTTTTGGCTGCTGGTTCACTGCATCCTCTAATATCCATCAGAACTGCTTCATGATCACTTATTCCTTATTCCCCACAAGGCTATCATCAGGCTTTATTAGGAAATCCAAGATATTTTGTCCCCTAGTGTTTTGCTCTACCTCACTGTCTAGGTACTACTTCTTCTTTTAACCAACTCTCTAACCCAATTCATATATCTCTATTATATTTGCAAATTCAATTACTTTTTATTTGATTGATAAGTAATCTCTATGGAAGCAAATATGTGGCTTTACTTCGATAGTTTACACCAGGAGTTAATATACACATGAGCAACAGTGACCAGCTTTACTTTGCATGAGATCCTGCCCATTATGTTACAATGTTTGGATGCACCCGTACTTTCATAATGTTTTCAACAGTAGAGTGATTGTGTGATGTATAGAAACCCAATTCTAACCACCATCTCCCATCTTATCCCAATAAAATTCTACCTTTGCAATGTGTTTAAAGGAAAAGTGTACAGCAGGAAACACAAACTGTTAAAGTGCTGTCTGTTTACAATGAGAATATTCAGCTGTGTTTGTATGTGTCTCAGTGTATTCCAGATAGAGTTCAAATATTAATGAAGAAGGAAGCACTCTGAATGTAAAAAGAAGTGAGTCAATAATAATTTAGTGGGGAATCTTTATAACTGCTACTCTTCTCATCTAAAAATAGTTTACAGGCTACTTTTTCTCCCTTGTGGGTATATCTGTGTGTGTGCACTCACTTGTGCGTTTTTCTTTATTTTTCAGTTATTATTTCTTCTGTTGTTGGTGGTAAAGAAAAAAAAAATCTATCTTTGAGTTTTATACTACTTACCTGCTGTTAACATCAACAAAGAAACGTGGATAGTCAAGAGCCTGTTGCGGATCTAGTCCAAACTCTGCCATTGCAAGGAAAACCTGAGAACATCAAAAAAATAAAGTCGTAGCTCTACGTAGGTTAATGATAAAATATGGAGCTAGAAACTAATAAAGGATGAATGTTTCCATTTGTTGATGAAACTTACTTTTTAATTGCATTAGGGATCAATGACAGAGGGTTGCAACTGCCTACAGTAAGACTGTTACAAGATATCTAGTATAGTAATTGTAAAGACAGTCAGCTTGCAGTGTACAGAAATAGAAAATGTAGAGTTTTGTATAATTATATGGTAGACAAAGGTTTTGTTGTTAAAGACATATTATTGATCATAAAATCAATAATGATTAAATGGGAAAGGTTTTTGGGCAATTAAAATAACTTGTCACTCATTAAAGTTGAAGGTGGGAAAGCAGCAACAAACACACTAAACCCCCTCCCCTTCCACCTAAACTACCATCTGCACCTGGGACGCCATTCACCAGTCGGCCGTCTATGTGTACACATGTGACGCTGCCTGGTGCTTTACCTTCTGCACGTTTAAGGCTGCTGTAGGCTGAAATATTGCGCTTCTCTTGTGTTTGTCGTCATCCCGGCTGCCTTCATCTGCGGTAAGTGTTGGGTCATATTTCCCTATCCTTCCTTAATTTTATTGCCTTAATGCTTTTTCCTGCTCATTGTTATTATATATGTATAGATTGTTAGGAAATAAAGGCGCTAAAAGTGGATATATTGAACATTAGAATAGGATAAAAAACCACCGCTTACGAAAGAAGGGGATTCCAGCGGCGTTGGTACACGAAAATAACATGAACACATAAATAATAGAATTTTCGAGCATAGCTCTTCCTCAATAGAAGTGAGATGGCTGCACGCAAGTGGCCGGCAGCCAACTGTGTGAGCCACAATGTCGGTGGCTCATGGTGGGGGAAAAACATCATGGCAGGAAGTGAGGGTGGGGGTAGAAGAGCACAGGCTGGAAAATGATGATGAATAGTAAGTATAAAGCAAAACTGTACACAAGGACCCGTCGCGGAAGGGCAATATACCTCTGTTAATCAAGTAATGGACACATGTGCAAAAAAAAAAAAAAAAAAAAAAAATCAGAAATTTTTAGTTGAAACTAAAAATAAGCAAAATTCGAAGTCACAATCTATAAAGATAGGCTCTGGTGAGTGGTGGTTCTATGAGGGAAGGTGGAAGTGAGGGCGATGGGTGGGAGGAAAATTGGTGCTATCTTAAATTTTGACCTGGAGATTGTCTGGTCCCCAGTTGATACTGGTAGGCCAGTTCCCTTTCAGAACTTAGAAAGTGGGAACTGGTCTATCAGTATCCTAATGCGAGGCCAGAACGCTAACCGTTACACGACCTCGATCGGTAAAGACAGAAGGAGGCTCTGGGGCCGTAATAATAACAATGAGCAGGAAAATGCTTTAAGGCAATAAAAATAAGGATGGATAGGGAAATATGACCCAACACTGATATATATATATATATATATATATATATATATTGTAGGTAAGGAAGCTAGGGATAGACATAAATTACCAACAGAAATGCTGAATCATTTATCAAAAACTGTGAATGAATTTAAAATTGAAATTCATAAAGGGTAAAAGTAGTTGAGTGAGAAATTAAAGTTCCTCTGATGAAGCCATTCTCAATTCCAGGTGTAAGCAGTTACCATGGAGGATGTACCCATCCATGGGGACTCTCTTCGGAAGATGAACAGGGTTGGTATCCTGTTGCCTTCTCCAGTGTGTGTTCATACTCATTATTGTAGATTTGGATGACTGTGATAATGTATGTGTTCAGTATAGAATGTTGTCTGTGTTGAATGAAATGAGAGATGAATAAGGTATAGAGTGAAACCTGGTGGCAGCCCGTTCGGGCATACTCTTCTGAAGGATACCAAAGGGGGACCCAGGCTTTATAAAAATCAATGTCATCAGTGCCATATACCAGGGCTGCATTTAGGCTACCTTGGCTGTAGCCTTGGGGTCTGAATCACATGCATAAAAAAATAAAAAAAATCAAACATGTGCAAAGAAAGCAAACTATTGCTGAAACGGTTTTAGCACCGAAAGTCCTGAAATGCTCATGAAAACTGAAAACAATGATCTCACATACGCAGTTCAATTATTTGAATTAGTATGGGTGTAAAATAAGATTTGAATGCAGCTGTAGCAAGAAGTAACAACTTTGCAGCTCAACGATGACAACTTCAAACTCTAGTAACACAAGGCTGCAGTATACTGTGGTAGGGATGTATGAATGTAGATTGAAGTGACTGTCATCACTGCAATACAAACTAAAATTTCCAAGCCTTCATGTCGGGAAGGTTAGGTAAGCTAGATTCATTTTGTATATGATTTAAACATCGAGAAGTGGTGGGAGGTCCAAGTTTTAATGTTTTGTTTGAAAGTAAGTACGTATAAAAACATTACATTCGTTTATAATTGAAACAGGTGTATTTAGAATTCAACATCAATTCTGTTTTTTAATTCGTTTTTACTTAATTTGTTGTTTTCAGTAACATTATTTCTTTTAGACTTTATTTCATCATTCAGGAATGTCGCTCACTTGGTGTGACATGGGAAGGCCCCGTGTTCCTGTTGACATTCTTGTGTGAATAATCAACATTGTGTTTTTGATACTTTTATATTGCATGCTTTGGTGGTCTTAATCATCTTTTATCATTTGTTTTATCTCAATATGTTATTAAAACCTTTGAGTTTGTAATTCCATGGACTTTTGTTGACAGTGTTTGGTTGAAACAATACAACTACAATAGGCTCCAATTTATCTATCGAGCATCAGTCAAAAAATTGAACGTGCTAGCATCACTTGATAACCTTGTTCACTTATTTCGGAAACAGTACAGAAAGCATGTTTCAAACTTTCGATTCTTCAGTAAGTTATCCTCATATATTTTTACTATAATTAAATTATCCAATATTTTTCATTAAAAGGTTTATTAATTTAATAATAAGTAATATATATATATATATATATAAGGGGGCCTGCACCACATTTGTAGTCTAGTAGTTTACAGATCCTTAAGGGCCTGCACCACAGGTATAGTTTAGCACCCTACAGATCCTAACTGTGGCCCTGCCTTACACCCTCACTTTGAACACGCTGTGTAGAGGTTTGTGTTTTATTCCAGAACTTTGGCTCACAATCTGGTGATTAGGAATTGTGTACCACCACCTTACTACCTACTGGCCGAGTCCTAATAATTTCTTCCACCACCAGGACCCGAACCAGCTAACTCCATGTTAGTGCTGGAAACTATTACAGTGCCACAATCAATCGAGCCAATGGGGCAGACAAATTACTCTCAAAGAATTTAAAATAAAAATTAAAAAAGGAAAAATTAGGGTGCAGAAAAGTTACTACTGCAGCATGAGCCTCACTACAGTTAAATTAAAATAACTTACAGACTATAAAGCACAACAAGAAAATACAGTTTTATAAGTTAAAGTTTCATTTACCAAAAGAAAAAAATAGCCTACATTAAATTCCACAAAGAAACCGTAACAAACTGTATGATTAATTTATCATATGCTGTTCTGAGAAAATTAAATTTATTCTGTTAATTCATTTATTTATCTATAGTACTGTCAGCACTGAGTTGAGTGCTGTGTGTATTGTGGATATTAGGTGGACTAAATATAGGGATTTTAACTAATCTTCCCCTCCTCTCCCCACAGGATGTCTTCATAATAATGGGACCCTCTTTTGTGTCTATCCAATCTAATATTAGTCCAGTAACGGGGTAGTTCTCACTTGCATCACATCACGTAGAAGATTTTTTTTTCTTATCTTGTATATATTGGTGAGAGTATGCAGAAACCAAGTTTTCGACCTCCAACACCCTCGGCACAATTTTCTGTGGCCAAAAAACATCAAAATTTGGGTACTTTTTTCAGTTTTTCGTCTATAACTCCTTCCTGATAAGTCCTATCAAGAAATATTCTATTTTCAATTTGAAAGAGGACAAAATTTCCTACAACTTTCGTATTACAAACTTTTTTCTAAACTCAAAATTAAGCGAGCTACAGTTCTTCGAAAATCAGCCAAATTTCACACTTTTCCTAAAAGTTGGGTTTTTACCTAATTTGCAGCTCAAAATGACCTGAAACCCCTGTATATATAACCGATATATATGTATTTCTGTATGACATAGTATATATATGTACTATACTTTGATTACTGATGGTCCATTCAATAATCATATAGCATTGTTGGCCGGGAGATCCCGAAGGATTGTTCGGCCGCCAGGTTACAGTGTTATGGATAGGCCGCGCAGTGCGCTTCTTGTGGCTATCTAACCTGACCAAGTACTAGTACCGCATATAGGGAACCTACAGCTTAAGGTGGAATCCAAACCACAGAATCGTTCTGGCTTACTTCATATTACACAGCAAGCTGTGGCAGAGGTAAAGGTCGGGTTAATGGCCTTTGAAAATCATTGCTGAGACCGGGATTTCGATCTCCAGTCAGACGCCTTGAGCTACCAGATCGCTCTATTACTGAAGATAATAGAGCGAACAACAATGCATAATGTTATGACGCAAAGTTATAAAGTCATAATAATTTCGAAATAAGTTAAAAAAATGGTCATAAATAAATTTCTTTTCCGTTTGGATTGTCCCGGCTTATCAATGAATTGTGTCTCTTTCATCCATTGCATCAGGAACAGCTTCCTCGAGGTCGAAGAAATCTTCCTCTCCTTCATCTACTACATTCCAGGAACGCTTTCACGAGGCAGGCGAGAGCAATTTTTGCAAGCAGCTGAACAATGCAGTCCTGATTAGCGACAGCTGCATGGAGGAGTACAAGGTTTCTGGAAGGAATATGATACAACCTTCGAAGTAAACTCAAGTGCATCGTCTTTTATTATTGTTTTTTTATGACTTTACGCCTCGTCGACGTCGAGTTCATTAGTGGCACGATGGGACTGGGGACAAGGAACGTGAAGGATTTCGGCCATGGCCTTTTGAAGGAAGCATCCCGGCATTCGGCTGGAGTGATTTGAGGAAACCATGGAAAACCCAAATCTGGATGCTTGGACGGGAATTCGAACCGACGTCCTCCTGAATGCATTTATTATTGTAACTGTAATAAGACTGGACGAGCCTTTCCTTCATCCTCACGGCAATGGGTACGTTTCTCGACCCAACCAACCTTTACTTGGTGGTACGTGCATATTGAGTGAAACGTTGCCGCATCTGATTTTGGTGGCAACCGTGCTAGTCTGAATGCATTTTTTGGGCAGATTTCTTAATCATTTCATATCTGAGCCTTCCAATGTTCCACAAGCAATTTTTCCGTACCGTTCCAAGATGATCTGTTCCCCTGCGTGTTCTCCAAATGTTCTCTGGAGGCTAGAGTTCTGAGAAGTTAGCATGCATGTTACTTTCAGATATGGTTGGTATTGAATCATGCAGTAGAAGTTTTCTTTCCCATAGCCGAAATATGCTGATATTGTATCACATCCAGCAAATGCATGGATGAAGAGGATGTGTGTGGGTTCAAACTCGTGGTACCAAAGCCCATTAGCAAAATGAGAAAGCCAATATACTCACTTAGAATCATCACACTGTCGAATTTTGCTGCTTGGGAAATTGCTGCGTCAACGATCAATCCAGCAGCATCTTGTTTTGCCTGTTGATCTTGGATGCCTCCTTTTTCAGTTTTTGCATTAGTATCAACATTACACAGTTCTTGCTGCTCTCATTTGCTGCGTCACTGTAGCACTTGTTTCCTCACTGAAAATGATGCCTGCTGAAGTATCTGATGTTTTCAAACTACAAATCATTTCAGATGACTTTATTCCTCTCTGCGCAGCATAACTTCGGTATCCGTCAAATATAACTGTGATGTTGGATCTATAGTTCGTTGTCAAATAGGCTTCATATTTTCCACAGAAGCAGCCAAGGTATTTACTACTATGCCACATAACCTTATGCAGGAGGAATCATCCGTGCATAGCAAAAATTTTTGTGTTGGGTGTTGTATCTTGAAGAGATTTAAATGCTTCATATAGCGACAATTTTTTTCCATTGTTGTACGGAACAAATTCAAATGGAACACATTGTTTCAATCCATTAAAACGGAAAAGAAATGGATTTATGACTAATTTTTGACTTATTATGACTTAATTTTGACTGCATAAATAAACTTTGTGCCATAACATTATGTTTTCAGTTTTGCAAATCCGTTTTTCAAACTGGTACAAATACCATCAGGTAATAGAACGAAATGGTAGCTCAGTGGTTAAGGTATCTGACTGAAGATCGAAATCCCGTTCTCAGCAGTAATTTTCAAAGGCCATTAACCCGAGCTTTACCTCTGCCACAGCTTGCTGTGTAATATGGAGAAAGCCAGAACGATTCTGTGGTTTTAATTCCACCTTAAGCTGTAGGTTCCCTATATGCGGTACTAGTACTTGGTCAGGTTAGATAGCCACAAGAAGCGCACTGCGCGGCCTATCCATAACACTGTCACCTGACGGCCGAATAATCCTTCGGGATCTCCCGGCCAACAATGCTATATGATTATTGAATGGACCATCAGTAATCAAAGTATAGTACATATATATACTATGTCATACAGAAATACATATATATTCGGTTATATATACAGGGGTTTCAGGTCATTTTGAGCTGCAAATTAGGTAAAAACCCAACTTTTAGGAAAAGTGTGAAATTTGGCTGATTTTCGAAGAACTGTAGCTCGCTTAATTTTGAGTTTAGAAAAAAGTTTGTAATACGAAAGTTGTAGGAAATTTTGTCCTCTTTCAAATTGAAAATAGAATATTTCTTGATAGGACTTATCAGGAAGGAGTTATAGACGAAAAACTGAAAAATGTACTCAAATTTTGGCCACAGAAAATTGTGCCGAGGGTGCTGGAGGTCGAAAACTTGGTTTCTGCATACTCTTACCAATATATGCAAGATAAGAAAAAAAAATCTTCTACGTGATGTGATGCAAGTGAGACCCCCTTTTTACGACCCTGTTACTGGACTATATATAAAGTCAGTCTGCCACCATTCACTTTTATGGCAGTATGAACAACTGTAGGAAGGGGCAGTGGGTTACTGCTAGTTACTGAATTATAGGTGACTTGCAATAACAATCCATTCAATGGCTAAAAGTGAAGTTTGCAGTAACTACAGATGAGTAGTTTGCCAGAAAGACAAGTCCACATGATTTTTGCTAGATATCTAGGTATCCAAAATAAATGTTTGAAAAAAAATTAGTCAGTATCATGATGCAGTATGAAAGCAATTCTATGACAAATGGTCAGACTGGCAGAGTGCAGTAGATCTGTTCACGTTCAAGGCCAAGATGAAAGAGACTTAATATTGGCTTTCGACACCAAGAATCTATTGATTTAATTGGTATGTGGTCATTAATGGTAGTTTGTGACTTACTTGCTATACAGAACAGCACTTACCGGAGAACAAACAACTGCTGCATACTCGGTGCTCATTTCATGAAACTGGAAAACTCAACCTGCCGTTTGTAAAATATTCTTTTAACTTATAACATTTCACATAGACATAGTAAATCCTATGACACACATTACATTGAATCTAAATATCCCTAAATTTGAATGAAATATTGAAGTAATAATTTCATGTGATGTAGATGACACAGTGTGACAGTTTCAACCTGGTGCACATTATGCTTACATCTTGGTTTATTGAAGATTGGCAATTGTACTGGGAAAATTAGATCTAAACAATAATGTGTAAATACAAAGTTTTCAGTGACAGTTCAGGTATATAATAGCAAACTTTCTGGAAGGCAAATCTTAAGTTAAAAGCTAATCGAAATTACAGCAGCAACAAGTTTTGAATCAGGTATATGTTGCCCCCAGTCAGATGCGATTGTGATGTCTGACTGTTCTGTGGATTAATTATCTGTGTACTTTGCATGGATGTTTATCACTGTTAATTCTACCCAATATATAACAAATTTCAGTTTGCTTGAACTTCTCAAATTTCTTACCTGGACCTGTGCTTGTGGTTGCATAAAACCACCCATAATGCCATATGAAGCCAGCAGTTTTCCCGATTCTGTGTCGGTTATCATACTTGGTATGATTGTGTGTTGTGGGCGCTTCCCAGGTTCCAGAGCATTATTTTGTGTTGGATCTAGGCTGAAAAGTGCCCCTCGATTCTGTAACACAACAAAATGCTTTTTTTTTATTTTTTAATTTCTTCCAGTCTATTTTGGTCGTGAAACAATTTTGTAATATTCATTCTCAATGAAAATATGTTAGACTGAAATTGTATCTTTGGTGGATAAATTTGAAAACATCCTCTTTTTTATTTTTTAACTCAGCCATATAATTTCAATTCAACTTTTCTGTTAACTCTAATGTTTAATGGATTAGCAGTGTCATGTTATCTTACAGTAATAACACTGACACTTTAATTTTATTATAATCATGCATTAAACGAAATTCTTTTTTTTTTTTTTTTTTTTTTTTTTTTTTTTTTGCTAGCAACAATATTATTTTAATATGTAGGTGGATTCACTTACCTGCAAAGCAAATCCACAACCTTCTGGAACAATACCAGTGCCAAAGCTCATGTAATTACTGTTAATGAAACTGCAAGCATTTCCTTCACTATCAACCGCTGTCATATACACAGTGTCACCCATTGATTTTATTTCAGGATCTCCATGCACAGGATAATCATTTGCTCTGCAGTAATTAATAAAAATGGTGGTTAACAATGCCAAGAATCACTCACTATGAAAAAAAGTAGGATATGGAAAAACAACCCATCACTCACCACAGATGAAGTCAAGATAGCCAGACAAACACAAGAAAACAAAAAAACACATTTCACAATATTTCACTTAGCAACCTTAATCATGCAAGAGGCAAGAGACCTAGCCGGTGGAAGATATGTAATCATAAAAATCGTGATTAACAATCAAGAATAACTCCGTATGAAATAGGATAGGGAAAAGAAAAAGAACCCATCATGCACCACAGATGAAGGCAAGAGGGCCAGACAAACTAATAAAAAGAAAAAGTACTTTACAATATTTCGCTTCACAACCTTAATCATGTGCACACGTCTTCCCCCTGCCATATGTCTCACCTCTTGTATGATTATGGTTGTAAACCGAAATATTGAGAAGTGTTTTTTTGTTTTGTTTGTTTTCATGTGGTAAGTGACAGGTTGTTTTTCCCTATCCTATCTTATTTTTCAGTGCTTAACAGCAGTTTTATTATTGTCATTGTTCAGTATGAAATAGTAAGATGAACCAGTATAAACACATTATTAGCAGTTATATGTGACCACATCTTTCCCCCTGCCATATGTCTCGCCTCCTACATGAGGAAGACTAAAAAAGTCGAAATATTGTGTAATTCTTTTGTTTTTGTGTTTTTACGTGTCTCGCCCTCCTGCCTTCATCTGTGGTAAGTGACGGGTTGTTTTTCCCTATCCTATCTTATTTTCAGTGCCTCTCGGCAGTTTCTTTGTTTCCTTTATCCAATTAAGAAAACTTTTGACAGATTAATGAGTTCTACAGTATGGCATCATATTACTACATTATACTAATGTAGAAAAAAAGTTTACTAAAGAAGTATTGGGTTGCATAGTATTGCACCGCAATCGGTAAAATGTAAAATTAAGATCTTATAATACAATAATAGTTTCCATAGCATTAAAGAGATTTTTTTTTTCTTTTTGACTGGTTTGATGCAATCCTCCATCCCTTCCTATGATTGGGGGACTATTTTACCTCTGGAATATTTTACAGAGGAAGAAGCCATCATACTACATTTTAATATATCTATAACATTGCAAAAATAATTTAGAAACTACTTTATTCCATATACTAGTACAGAAAATAATTTCTACCAACTTTTCTTAATAGCAAAGTACTCTTTAGTTTGATTTTGGAGCCACTTTAATAAAAGACACAAGTTCCAGATAAAGTTTTTTTTTTTTTTTTTTTTTTTTTTTTTTTTTTTTTTTTTTTCAAACATACCGAGCGTGGTGGTGTAACGGATAGCGTTCTGGCCTCGCATTCGGGAGGACGGCGGTTCGAATCCCCGTCCGGGCATCCAGATTTGGGTTTTCCATGGTTTCCCCAAATCACTCCAGGTGAATGCCGGGATGCTTCCTTCAAAAGGCCATGGCCGAATTCCTTCCCATTCCTTGCCCCCATCCCTTCCCGTCTCTAAAGACCACGTTGTTAAAAAGGGACGTTAAACTGTTACAAAAAAAAAAAAAAAAAAAAAAAATTTTCAAACATAATAGCTTTTGCTACATTCATTTTCACTAAGAGAACTCATGATGATGATCATTTTAAGGTGATTTTCTATGCCCTAAATAATTTTTGTTAAGAAGATATTTTGATTTTTAGTCAGGCTATACCTTGTGCTTAAAGGAAGCAAAGTATGAAATTTGGAATAATAATTTAACAGAATAGAAAGAAACATTCAGTTTTAGTTACTTGAGAATTTAGATGGGACAGTGATGGAGATATTAGTAAATTGGAAGTCGTAAGGAATATTTGTCTGATATTGGTTTTATGATGAGTAGCATAAGAAAAGTTGAACTCATGGCAACAAAATAGAAACTTGAAATGATGTTGCAGTAGGAGACAGATTTGAGTAAAATAAGTATATCATGGTAATCAGCAGTATTCATTGTTTATGTTTAGCTAAAAAATAACACTTTATAAATAATATGATGGTTGGAAAAATAGATAATTGAAATACGGTATGCAATAGAATTAAAATTTTCCAGACTGCAATTCAGACGTAAATCAGGGTTATTAGTTGGCCACACTGCTGACATTTGCTGATTGACAGAAAGGTCTATAATATTTTAGCTGGTAGTAGTGAGAGACAGGAAACATTAGTTTGGCAAAGATATTTGTCACATTCAGGAGTGATGAACATGGATTGGTGGCCATGTTGTGTTTTTGGCTAAAGATGGATTTATGAAGAGTATTGTCAGTGCAGGGGGACCATTGACTGATTCATCTAGAAATTCCTATAACTATGTTAGAAAATTGAAAGGAAGGGAAGGTGTTGAAACACTATTTGATAAGAATTGAGAAGAAGTTACGGATGATTTAAAAAAAAAAAAGAAGAGATTTTAAGTACCGGTAACTGGTTTAGTGAGAGCATTAGGGACAATAAATCAGAAACAGGAGGTTCTGAACCGGATAATGAGCTTAACAAAAACAATTAGAAATGAGCAGACCATAAAATTTGAAATTCATCCTCAGTATATCATGAAGGAACTAAGGAATCTGAATAAACATAAAGGGGCTGGTGTAGATACCATTACTACAGTTGTCTTAAAGATAGCTGTATGTGACATTGTACCTTATTTTGAAATATTATTTAAATTGAGCCTGGATACTTCCTGCTTACCCAGAGGATTGGAAAAGTGCAATAGTGGTGTTGGTACATAAAGGAGGTGTGTGAAATAGAGTCAAAAATTATAGGCCTATTAGTTTGACATCTGTGGTAGGTAAATTAATGGAAAGATTGATATGCATCCACATCAGAAATATATGTGAGGAATGTAAGTGGTTTTCAAGTAGGCAACATGGCTTTAGGCAAAGATATTCATGTGAATCTCACTTGGTGGGGTATATGCAAGATATTTCGTAAGAATTGGACAAGGAGGGTCAAATTGATAGTGTAGCACTAGATCTTTCAAAGGCTTTTGACAGAGTGAGACATAAAATGGCAGTAAATAAAATAAAAACTATTGGAATGGATGAAAAAGTGATTTGCTGGGTAGAATAATTTTTAAAAGGTAGAAAACGAAAGTTAGGGTAGGAAATGCAGTCTCAAAAGAAGTGTAAGTAAAAATGGGAGTGCCACAGGGTAGCATCTTGGGACCATTGCTATTCATTATTCTAATGAATAATTGTGTTGATTGTTTACTATCAGAAATTAGATTGTTTGCAGATGACATAATGCTATATAAAAGGATCAAAAGGGTAGAGGATTGTAAACAGTTGCAAGGTGATCTGGACAGGATATCTAGTTGGGTTGGTAAACATGGGATGAAGATAAATGCAATGAAGAATCAATTTATTAGATTCACAAATAAAAAACTAAAGGTTTATTATGATTATAAGGTGGGGAAAGAATTGGTTGTTGAAGACTTGAAATTTACATATCTTGGAATTACATTTGATAACAAACTTAACTGGGCAGGACACATTGGACAGGTAGTAGGAAAAGGTTTCACTTGTTGGAGAGAGTGATGAAGGGATGTACGAGGGAAGTAAAGGAATTGCATTACAAAACTTTGGTCAGACCATTATTTGAATATGGTAGTGTAGTTTGTGACCCACATTTAGAGCATCAAATACAGGAGTTGGAGAGGGTGCAAAGAAGGACTGCTAGATTTGTTTCTGGAAATTATCGGAGAACGTAGTCAGTAACAGATATGATAAAAGTGCTGGAATGGGACTCATTGGAAGAAAGGAGGAGGGTGAAGAGGGTACAAGGTGTATATTTGTAATGAGACATGGAAAGATATTGGTGTAAGAATTGTAAGTAATGCATGGAAGGGAAAAGATTACCTTGCCCACATTTGGAATTCGACTTCAGCCACAAGGGTGTAGGAAGATTCTCTTTTTTAAGTAAGGGTGTCAGGGATTGGAATACCAAGAGAAATGTTGGATAATTTTCCAAAATGTTTAAATAATTTAAACTTAACATTTGTAGAGTACAAATGTAGGTGGGTGCAGAAAAGAGGGCAAATGGTTGTTTAAGGAAATTGCCACTGGAGGGTGTGCTCCATTGCAATTTAATTATTATTATTATTATTTTTTTTTTTTTAGAATTGCATGACTTTATCAAATTACAACAGTCTCAACCTTGTACAGGCTTAAGACTATGAAACAATACTAATTTAAGAGGTGGCGAACAAAACGTAATAACTACACCTCTGGTCGAAACATGTACTTAAAGTGAGCCCAAAGATTGTGATTTCGATCAAAATAGTATAACTACACTAAAATTTCAATGACTTTGAAGACACGAGACCGATTTCATTCAAAACAGAATAATTTTCATACAAATTCGTCCGATGCCAATCAAAACGAAATAAATAACAGGCATCATTATTATTATTATTTTGCATTTTCAATGCTGTTTTTAATGAGACAACACTAGGCTTTACATTTAGTTGAAGAAAACTTAATAAGATTAGCATAGTCTCTGGTCAGAGTGTAATATGTGATAGTCTGTTGACTGAGTTCTCATTTATTGTTATTTATACGAAGTTTTCTCAGTTATTGTTTTTAATGAGACAACACTAGGTTTTAAGTTTAGTTAAAGAAAACTTAATAAGATTAGTATAGTCTCTGGTCAAAGAGCGTAATATGTGATAGTCTGTTGACTGAGTTCTCATTTATTGTTGTTTATACGAAGTTTTATTTATTTATTTTGGCCTTCGGTGACACAGACCATACAGCCATCTTATGTATTATACATTGGTACACCGTAGTTACAACATGCATAGTGTGTACAATAGAAATTACAGCAGTACAGATACATTTATTTACAATTAAAATTCACAAGAACAATGTTCAGATATGCGACAGTTTCCTGCCTTTTTCATTCAAAATTCGATTTCTCCATTTTTTAAGTATTCAATTATACACCTATATACCCCTTTAATATCACTGGCTAGAAGTAAGATTAAATTTGTGGGTAGGGGGATCGCATTCTGGCTAGTTCATTTATCATTTTATCCTGATGAGATTTAAATTTTTTGCATTAGAAATAGTATGTGATTTATGTCTCCAATAGCCTGATCTTGACAATCACAAAGAGGAGATGCTCGAATCCCTATCCGGTGCAGGTGGCTTGGGAAATTCCCGTGATGGAAACGAGCTCTGGAAATAGTGGTAATAAGGCGTCTGCTGATGTTCCACTTGTAAAACCATGGTTTTGTTGGTATTATTGGTTGGACACTTCCGTAATGTGAGCCTTTAATGGTTTTTGATATATTCCATTCTTCTTGCCAAGTGTCCCTTGCTCTTTCTTTGATGCTTGGGATCATGTCTGCGACCACAAAGTTTCATGTTCTCTTTGTGTCCCACATGTATAGCTTGTTTGGCCAAAAAATCCACCTGTTCATTGTGCTTTATTCCGCTGTGGGATGGAATCCATAGCAGATAAGTCGTAATACCAAGCTCCCTGTTGTACTTTATGTGTTTCGTGATTTCAGTTATTAATAGGGATAAGCGATTGTCCCAGGTTGTGTTTTCCAAACTCTTAAGTACACTGAGGGAGTCTGTCAGAATCACTACTATATTACTGGCCGCATAGGCGGCTGTATTTAACTGCCTCAAGAAGATCTCTAGCTTCAGCTGAGAAGATGGATGTTTCTTCCGGGAGAGAATACTGGGCAGAAAATCCTGTGCTGGGGCAGAAGAAGGCACAACCTACTCTACTTTTGCCTGGAACCTTCGATCCATCTGGGTAAATATTAAGTACGTTGTCACCTAACATTGAAATATAATTGATTCTTTTTTGATTAATATTTGGATATCTGTGTGCTTCCAGAAAATGAACATTATTTGTTTCTAGACGTAATTCGTAGGGTTCAAGATATATAGGGTGTGTTTTGTAGGATATGACCTTATCTTTGCTATTTTTCCAGAACGAGTAGGATTCAAGAAGTGGTAGCCTAGCACTATTGATGTCATAAGTGGTTAGCGTTTCCATCATTTTAAATCGTTCATGTAGTGGGTGTTCACTGTACGCTAATTTTTCTAATAGAAATTTTTCTGCGAGTAATTTTCGCCGGATATGAAGAGGTAATTCCCCTGATTCCACAAGTAGGGCGTTGGTTGGTGTGGAGCGCATTGCTCCCACACAGGTTCTGAGACAGCGTAACTGAAGCCTGTCTAATTTTTGAAGCGCGTCTTTTCTGGCGTTGAGGTAGAACATGCTACCGTAGTCCAGTAGCGATCTGATCAATGTTCGATAGAGGAGCAACAGCATTTTGGGGTGAGAGCCCCACCAAGTACCAGCAACCATTCGTATTACGTTTAGTCGTGCGTCAGCTTTTGCGACCAGGTGGTCTATGTGATGATTCCAACTGAGCCGGCTATCTAGGATCATCCCTAGGAATCGGACTCGACTCCTTAATGGGAGGCTATATGTTCCTAATTGGAGATTGTCATGGTTGAACAGAATTTTTCTTTTTGAAAATAAAATAACTATCGACTTTTCACATGATAGTTCTAAGCCATTTTTCAGTAACCACTGCCTAAGGACCATTATTGCTTCGCTCAAGATGTTCTGAACTTCCGTCTGTGACTCAGCGATTGTGTATATGACGACGTCATCTGCGAATTGGAGAGTCTTTACTCTAGGCAATAACTGATGACTTAAGTCATATATATATAATATAAATAGTAGTGGGCTTAAAATTGCTCCTTGAGGAAGGCCTTGTGTAGCTTTACGTGGACCTACTTTGTTTCTCTTCGAACTTACGTAAATTACCCTATCTGATAAAAGGGAGTATAGGCCTGCAACCAATTTCCTCGGTATTCCTAGAGTAACTAGCTTTTTCATTAAGATGGGAATGTTAACATTGTCATAAGCTGGTTGTATATCAAGGAAGATTGCTCCTAAATAATGTTTGTTGCAGAACGCCAAATTGATGTCAGTAGTCAGGACAGCGAGGTTATCTGCTGTACTTTTGCCTTTTCTAAATCCTACTTGAGAGTCAGGAATTAATTCGTTTGACTCCACCCACCATTCCAGTCTGTTTTTAACCAGGCGTTCCAACATTTTTCCTACACAGGACATAATGTCTTCTGAAACGGTTTGTGTTATGAATTCAGGATTGAAGAAAAAGAAGAAAGTTGAGCAAAAGTCACAGAATGATCGTCATTTGAAGTACATTTTATCAGATTTATTTTATAATCTCACTTTTTAACAATATACTACACAAGTTTTTTGCTCACAACATTATTGTTATTGTTGTAGATATCAAGATATGGTTCCATTACTGCTCAGTTTTGAAACACCATGTTCACATAATAATAAGAGATTCAAATACTGCTCTTCAATAGCTGATGACAAACTTCGAAACAGAAGATTGTTGTATTCAAAAAAAGGAAAAATACAGCAACAGATATACTTATCGCGACGCATTTCTACGGAACCTACAAAACGACCTAAAGAGGCTGCAACTAAACAGTGGAATTTTTCTGTTGCTTGCTTTTTATGGAGTACAGGAAAAAGTATTGTGCCCATCTATAGATCCTTCTTTTGTGAAGCTTTGTCGGTTGCTAAATGCCAGTTTAACAACCTCTCTAAAACCATTGACAAAGGTGTAATCCCTACAGAAAAAAGGGGAGTGACCGTAAGAGTATGATATTTGCCGATAAAAAAGAAAGTGTACGGCACTTCATTGCTGCATTGCCGGCTAAAGAATCACACTATAATAGGGAAAAATCTAAATGGAATTACTTAAGTCATGAACTTAATGTGAAAAAATAGCACCAGATGTACAATGAAGAGTGGTATGCAGATAAACGTGTTACTAATACGATGTTTCGAAGAATATTTCAGCCCAACTTCAACATCGGATTTTCGTCACTGGCCACAGATGTTTGTAGCACGTGTACATTTTTAGAAAATAAGCTAAGAGTAGAAGAGATCTCAGAAGAAAAGGAGATGACACAGAAAGAGCTCAAAATTCGTAAATTACGCTCTAAGGCATTTTACGAAATTATGAAGCAGAGACTAGAGAAATTTTTATCTATCTGCTTCGACATGCAGCAAAATCAACCTGTTCCAAAAACTCCAATCCAGGAGGCTTACTACTAATGACAGATTGAACTGTACAATCTTTGTTTTGTTGACATGGATGGAAACTCTCCAACATTTTATTTATGGACTGAAAATCGAGCTCGCAAAGGTGCAACTGAAGTAGGATCTGCTTTGATTAACCACTTGAATTCCTTGGATCTTACAGTCATAACGAATTTGTGAGGCCAAAACAAAAACTCTCATATCATTCATGTAATAATGTTCTGGTTGTACAAAAACATTTTAGGAAACCCCCAGGAAAGCAAAGAGAGTCAGAGGGAAGATAATGAAGAAGAATATGAGGAAGATGGAAATCATGAAGGTTGTGATTGTAATGAAATGGACATTGAGCTCAATCTATAATGGCAGCATTGATGATTTTTTTTATTTATTTAACAAAGAAGTAATTTTTTTTCAGATGAGTCTTAATTTTTAATGTTTAATATATTGAAACGTTATTAGACTAAACTCAATAAAGGTTTTCTAAACTAATTGTACTTTAATTAACCTAACCTAACTCATGAAAAACTTAGCGTTAGCAATCAAGATGGCTTAATTTCATCCTGGAGGCAATCAAAACGTAATAATTGCATTGCTGGCAAACAAAATGGCATAACTGAATTTTTCAAATTTGAATATTTTCCGTTTTATTAAAGATAGAAATTTCAATTGAATATAATGTCAAATAGAGTTCAAAACGCAATATGAGTAAATAAAAAATCACCCCAAAATCCCCCTACAGGTAAGTCATTTTAGTTTTTTGCTCTTCCTGTAAAATTTGAATTTGTGTAATTATTACGTTTTGTTCGCCGCCTCCTGAATTTCAGTAACTCTTTTCATCTAAATAGTTTACCTTATTCAGATAGTTATGTAATTCATATTTCTCAACTTTCATTAAGTGGCAACCAGTAGACATGAAATGCACCAAATATCTTCCGGAGCATTCAGTTATTTATGGATTCAATAGCCAACTATACATTACATTTACCGTAATAGCTTGCATATAACAGAATCTGCAAACTTATGTAGATAAACGAACCAGAAGTAGGGTAGTACTAGACAAAGAGGATTTCCCTGACAATTACAGAGTGTAAAGCAGAACAATCAGTGGAGAGGTTTTTGTACTGGTTAATAAACAGTACTACACTTCACTGGTGTTCATATATAATCAACATGAGTTACTTGTAGATTTCTAGGGTAATGTAAGTGAAAAAATCAGGGTGTTGACTGCTTATTACAGTGGAAGAGTGAATGAAGCAGATGCTGAAATTAAATTCATACTGAGAGTTCAGAAGTGAGAGTAGAATGGTAGTTATTAGTGGGGATTTAAATGTACCAGGTGTAAACTGCACATCAAATAAGGTTAATAATGCAAGGGTACAGAGATTTGCAAAGACCTATCAAAGGAAGAAGTATTTACATTAGTGGTAGAGCAGAGCACAAGAGGAGAAAACATATTTGATATCTTGCTAATAAAGTCCAATGATAATTTTGTGGGGTGTCCAGTAACAGAAGGAATCATGAAGCAATTCTGATGGATATGAGAGGATTCAGTAAACCCATGGCCAAAATTGAAGGAAGAAGTAGGTACACTTATCTTTTTTGCTTATGGGTTTTTGCCTCATTGACATCGAGGTAATTAGAGACGGGAAAGGACTGGCGGGCAAGAAATGGGAAGGAGTTCAGCCATGGCCTTTTTGAAGGAAGCATCCCGGTATTTGCCTGGAATGATATGGGGGTCATGGGCATATCCAGCGAGGGGCAGAGGGGGGCTGCTGCCCCCCCAGAAGAAAAATTTAGTTGCCTTCAGTATGCTTCGACGAGTGAAGAACTAGTTCAGGAGCACTTTGGGAGAGAAAGATTGACTGGCTTATGTCTGATGAGTGTGCGTCGAAATTTCGTGAAAGAACACCATGAGATATTGACAAACAAAATTATTGAAATTGAAAATCCGAGACAATTAATGTTTACATAAAAAACTAACTTACTTACGATCTTAATTAATTACATAGTAGGTCCTTAGATTAAGTAGTTGTGTTACTGTATTAATCAATGATAAAAATAGTTTCCTGAATAGGTTTGAGTTTAATTTTGTAATGTCATGTTTCAGTCCCCCACCCCACTTCCTCGAAACCAAAATGAGTTGCTCCCCCCCCCTAGTTCAAATCCTGCCCCCCTCTAGTTCTGATCCTGGATGCGCCCTTGCTGGGGGGTACCTTTTAAATAGATACAATTATAAAAAGGCACAAATTTTGAAATTGAAGAGATATTTCAGGGAAAGATTCAGCAAAGAGAAGAAAGGCACAGGTACAGTGGAACTGAAGAGCGAAGAGTTCAAGGCTACAATAAAAAAGGATGATAAAATAATTATTCCAGTACAGGAAATAAAGAAAAGTACAGAATCTACTTACTATAATGGAAAGATGAAGCAGTATGAAAAGAATGTAACAAGGTTAAGAGAAATCTAGGCAGTAGCCTGGGGAACATTTTAGGAATAATAATCTTCCTAAAACCCGTCAGAGAGGTATAATTCAAAGCATTTAATACAGATAATAAATAAGATAAACAAAATCTTAATAATAAAGCAGCTTCTAACTCAAAAGTAGACCAATATCATAATTCATAGGTAATGGTGTTAAAGATGAACTTTTTGATGTACGGTTTACTTGGCCAAAAAAATTTGCTAAGTTTGAAAGTGTATTTCACAGCAAAAAGAAAAAGTGTTATACTGGAAAAATTCAGTTATTTAAGAAAGCTAATCTAAATTATAACCATCATAGTACGAGGGTGGTCACAGAAGTACCCAGCCTGACCGAGAGATGGCAGTAGTTGCTTGAAAAATATCCCTTTATTTCAAAGCACATAGTCTATGAAGCACATGTTTCAAGTTTGAAGACGCTACGTTATTTCGTATTTGTTTGGCAACAAATAATCTTGAATGTTGTGAGTAAATTTGTGAAAATGGAGAAAATTGGTCATCATTATGTGATACAATACTTTCATTTGAAAGGCCTCAGGCCAACCGATATAAAAACTGAGCTAGATTATACTCTGGGTGAGTCTTCTACTTCGTTTACAACAGTAAAATATTGGGTGGCAGAGTTTAAACGAGGCCATACAAGCTGCCTAGACGAACATCGCAGTGGTCGACCAAATGAGGTGACGACTCCAGAAATGGTGAAGAAAATCCACAAAACGGTACTAGATGATCATCGACTGAAAGCGCGCGAGCTAGTAGACATAGTAGGCATTTCAAAAAGTGTGGTACATCACATATTAACTGAAAATTTGGACATGAGAAAGTTATGTGCAAGATGGGTGCCACGTTTGATCACACTCGAGCAAAAACAGTGTCGTGAAGATGTTTCAATTGAGTGTTTCACCACAACAGAGCTGATTTTTTGCGCCTTTTCATAACCATGGATGAAACATGGGTCCATCATTTCACCCCAGAGACAAAAGAAGAATCAAAACAATGGACTGAAAAGGGAGAACCTGCTCCAAAGAAGGCCAAGACCGTTCCATCTGCAGGCAAGTTCATGGTGTCTGTTTTTTGGGATGCGCATCGGATAATTTTCATTGACTATCTTGAAAAAGGAAAAACAATCAATGGCGATTATTATTCGAAGTTATTGCAATGTTTGAGTGAAGAAATCAAGATAAAACAACCACATTTGGCTAAGAAGAAAGTTGTTTCATCACGACAATGCTCCAGCTCACAGATCCGTTATTGCAATGGCCAAAATTAATGAATTAAAGTTTGAATTGCTACCTCATGCACCCTATTCGCCAGATTTAGCTCCCTCAGATTACTTCCTGTTCCCGAACTTAAAAAAATGGCTCAGTGGTCAAAGATTTTCGACCAATGAAGAAGTGATGTCGGCAGTTAATGGCTATTTCGAGGAGCAAGACAGTTCTTTTTATAAAAGTGGTATTGAAGCTATTGAAAATCGCTGGAATAAATGTATAGAGCTGAAAGGAGAGTACGTTGAAAAATAAATACAGTTTTTTCCAAAATTTTTGTTTTTTCATTGCTCGGTCGGGTACTTCTGGGACCACCCTCATACGTAAACATGTTTTTTTAAAGAAAGAAATAAAGTATATTTTTTAATAAAACAGTTAAAAGGACAAAAACATGTTAAAAAATAGAGAAAAATTCAGAAAACAAGAATATGACAATGGTTTGACTGAAAGTTTGAAATTTAAGGGTAAAAAGCAGGATTTTCTTGTTTTTGGTATGTTGATCCACTCATCAAGTATCAGAGAACTTACACTTGTGGAAAGTAAAATGAGAAAGAAGGAAATTAGCAATCAGAAAACAGAGCAATATATTCTAGTCAAAATGTGTAAATTTCATTTAAAATTAAAATGTAGCTAGAGAGATGCTGAATTTTTGGTCATTAGCATGACTTCATACAGGCAGCTACAAGACGAAAACTAAAATGCAGTACAAGTTAATGAAGATAGCACTAAAATTAAAAGAGTTATGAAGCCGTGGTGTACATTAAATAAAAGGGAAAATTTTAAGGATGCTGTCGACACAAAATTCTTTGCGGGGTATTATACACTGGTATTTGAAAAATTAAATTTAAATAACCAAAATAAAACTTCTAAAATTAATACCCAACATTTAAATGAAGAGATTTTTTTTGAAAATTTATGATAACATAAAATATTCAAAATGTAATTGTCTATAATACAACAATGTTTTAAAAATATTGGATGAAAAATGGGGAGTAAAACATTGCGTAGCCTTGATGGAAATCTATTTAAACTCTGCGCAGTTTGAATGCAGGCAAGATAGTTGATTTTGTGATTTATTAGGAGACGCGGGGATTTGTAATTTTATCAAACATGTAACGTTTGGAACTCATAACATTTCCAAGTGAAGTGGAATCATTGAATCTGGTGAGTGCAGATGACTTTGAAAGAACTTAGTAAATATTTCTGAACAATGAACGGTAACTTTTCTCCAACTTCCGTAATAATTTGGGACTTTTGTAAAAGTATCCCTGGAGTGGTTGTGAACATTTAATTATGATGAACTGCACTCTTCATAAAGGACTTCAAATTATGAAATTCTATCCTATGGCTTTGAAATCTGAAACCAGTTGCTGTCTGAAGTTTTGAAAGAATAAAATTGAACCACCATTTCAACAGTGACTTTATTCTTAAGGGGAACCTCTAACCCTTTTATCTGTTTCAGCAGTAGTAAAACAGATTGGTGACCAAATAATTGTTTATGATATTGAGTTAAGGCATAAGATTACATAAACTTTCACAGTTACAGTTTAAGCAAACATCTTTCCAGTAAACCGTAAGCAGTTTTTGTTTAACAAATACTTGAAAAAAACTAAACATCAAATTAATAATAACAAAGTAGTTTCTAGTGAAAAAACTTCACTTGGAGTGAGTGAAATTTTACTGTCACTAGCTCTGATGGTAGATGAAAATGTTCATTAGCCTAATCTGATACCTAAGTAATATCAATGAATGCTGTTTTTCTCAGCGTTTTTTCTTTATGAACATTTCTCTGGAAACAAACCGAGTAAAATTATTATTGATACACAATATTTTGGTGACATAAATCTCCATCGCCACTTCAGGTATAGTGTGTTAGTCTTGAACACATTGTCTAAAAACTGCCATGGCAATAGGGTTGCCAGTTGGCCAGAAAATCTGGGAATGTCCCGGAATTTTGTGTCCAATCCCATGTCCAGGAATTAAGTGTTAGTGTCCTGACATTCCCGCACACCAGTTTTTTTTTTCTCAAACTTAAGATACCATGGTGGCCGTGCCGTGTTCACAGCGGAAGGTAGAAGAGCACTCCACCTTACCGATGACCAGAGATAATATTTATAGACCGTTCAATTATGACGTAGTGATTTTCAATCAAAGTTGAATTAAATTAATCTGAATATTTGTTCACTCCTCAGACATACCACTAAAATACCTTTTAACCTCAAAATGTCTCAGAAATTATAATCCATCCTGTATCATGAAAAAACCTTTTTATCCCTGAAATGTCCCGGAAATTATAATCCTTTATCTGGCAAACCTACATGGTAGCAACAGAGGTTGTTATTTTGCCTAGCAGCATTTCAGACTTCATTAGACACCCACGGAGCACAAAATTTATACAAGTTCATATACTTTGATTCGGTCACCAATCAATTTATTATTATTTCCGAAACACATAACAATAGGGTATAAAAAAAAATTAAAGTCACTATTTAAAATAAAAAAATTTCTTTTAAAAAGTTCTGAGACAAAGGTGGAATCAGATCACACATTTTTGCAGAACTGTAAAACCGGGTGAATAGGATCAAAAGTGGAACAAAGATTAAGTTTCGGTAACAGTCAGACTAAGTCCTCAATTTTAATTGAATGAATATGCACAGTATTGATCAGGACCGCATTTAGGCTTTGTAGGCCCCTAGGCTATACATGTGGTGCGGGTCCCCCTATTGGCAGTGGCCCCTCTGATAGGTGGCTGCCTCTGCCTATTGATGCTTCAATTCGAAATTCGGCCCAAAAAATTTATGGGCGACATTTTTTTAAGTTTGTGGTGTGAGCTCCTATGCTACAATCTAGGTAGCCTATGCTTAAATGCTGCCCTGGTATCAATATAATTTAATCATCCATTGTTAAGTTACTTGACATCAGAATTGTGACAACAATGGGAGAAGGAAGCTGCAGAAAGAATGTTGAACAGTAATCGCTGATTAACTTTGTCAGCTGAAGCTATTGTATTTGTTCAAAGCTTACTATTCACCTGTTAATACCAAAGTAAGTATTTCACTTAGTAATTAAGCAAAATAATCATTACTGTATTTATAATCGAAATGTTATTTAAATAAGTACCTGCATTCTGTCGTAAAGGGGTGAATGGGATCGCGATCCTATTCACCCCAACATACTTTTTTATTACCATACCGTACGTACGGTACCGTATTTTAGAACTTTTAGTACTGAAGGTTTCTTGTATAATTAATAATGCCCACTGTTATGAATATATATTTGAGTCTCATAAATAAGGTCTTACGTTTTTTTTTAGGATTTACAATGCGACAAAATTATGAGCCTGATCTTTATGTGAAAAGAAGTGTGAAGGAGTTTGAAGATGCTTTCTTGGACATCCAAAGGGGAATAAGCATTAGGAAAGTCACAGAAAAACATTTTATTCCAAATGCAGTGCTACATAGACACTTAAAAAAACCAAACTTGAAGAAGCAGGGAGGACAAACAGCCTTGACAGAAGACGAAGAAACCCTAATGGTTGACAGAATCTACACCTGCACTGACTGCGGGTATTCTTTTGACAGAACCATATTGAGGCTCTTTGTAAAAGGCTATTTAGATCGTAGGGGAAAGGTAGTAAAAGCATTCTAAAATAACATTCCCGGGCATGAATTCACAGTCCACTTTCTCAAGCACCATAAGCCTCAGGCTTTGCCAAAATATTAATCAAGCTAGGGCAATGGTTTCCTACCAAACTATAACAAAATATTTTGGAAAGCTGGAAAAAGAAATCAACAATATCCCTCCCACCCACATTATCAATTTTGGTGAAACAAATTTGGCTGACAACCCCGGCCGATCTAAAGTTATAACAAATTGTGGGACAAAATATCCAGAAAGAGTAATTAACTCATCAAAATAAGCTATATGCGTAATGTTTGCAGCCTCGGCTGATGGAACACTTCTTCCACCTTATAACATATATAGAGCAAAGCATTTATATTTCTCCTGGGTGGAAAATGCCCCGAAAGGGACACGTTTTAATAGGAGCATATCAGTCTGGTGTGACAGTAAGTGTTTCGATGACTGGCTTGAAACTATTACTGTCCCATATTTATGGAAGCTGAACGGCACAAAGATAATCATTGGGGATAATCTTTCATCTCATCTGTCTAGTAGCTATGGTAAATTGTGTCAAGATAACAACATAAAAATGGTTTTCCTCTCAAGTAACTCCACACATCTAACTCAACCTTTGGATGCTGCTTGGAGAAGTATTTTGACAGGGTGGAAATTGGGCCAAGGTAGGAAATACAGTACCATTCCAAAGGAAAGATTTCCTAGACTTTTGTGTAAACTCATGAAGCAAATAGAACAGAGATCCAGTGAGAACATAAAATCAGGCTTTTGTGCATGTAGAATTCATCCATTTAACCCAAATGAAGTTCTAAAGAAATTGCCTGACAGAGAAGCTGCATGGGATCAAAATTCAGACAACATGGCTGAAAATAGTACCATTGACCATAACCTGATAGAACTTCTTCAGGAATTGAGGGGCACTGATGCAGATGCTCAGCCACGACAAAGAAGAAGGAAGATATTAGTGGAGCCAGGGAAAAGTGTATCATTTGAAGACAATTCGGACGAGTCTGAAGATGAACTGTCTGAGAACTCTAAAGAAAAAATGAAAGAAGCACCTGTCCTTTGAAATGAGGAAGTATGGGTAGCACCAGCTGTGACAAGTGATACCGATAACACCAAGTTTTATGACAGTAAGGTAAATGACTTTACAATAGTGAAATTTCTTACAAACAACAGTTGTTACAGTAAAATGCTTATGAAAATGGATGGGAAAGAATGATACCTTTTTTTGTTTTTCCACCAGTAGATGACATATGCGAAATAGGGCATTATCAAATTGAAAGAATGATTAAACCATCCAGAATAATCCGAGGGCAACACTTCTTTATTGTGGATTCAACACATTTAGAATAACAGCAGTGGCTTTATGTTTTATTATTGTTCTGTATTATGTAATTATACTGTATGTTTTGTTTTTCACTTCACTTTGCATCATTTACTTGTTTCCAAACATAAATTTGATTAATATTTTTCTTAGATTGTTTTACTTACTTGGAGACCATCAGACCTGTTCAGAACGGATTTCGATTCCCCGAGTATATGTTGAAGGGTATTTATTCCATATGTCTGTGTTACAATTATTTCTTCAAAATGAGCCCTAGGTATTGGGAAATTAACTCGCAAACATATGTGAATGTCTTTTAAATACTATAATTTTAGTACATTATTTAACAGCTTCTGCATGGTGTATGTGGTAATGCTTTTGCTTCCCATTTTGCGAACCCGGGTTCAAATCCCCATACTGCCAAATCATTTTTTTTTTATATGCAGTAATCATTAAGCATTGATTTTATTTCATTTAAAATTCATTTACGAATTTTTATTATGCGAAATAACTTCTAAAACAAAATATTACAGAATATACAGTCCCAACATTTTTTTTAGAAAATCATTATTTGTTGATAAGTTTATTGTTTATGTGTTGTTTTTTTTAATGAAACAGGTATATTTCATGTTCATCATTTCTATACTTGTATCTCTACAATTAATATCATAAAGTAAATATATTACAGCCAGAAGGTGGTTTTTTTTCCCCCCTCTACCACAGTTATACTTATTTCCGTGCAGTGGTGGTAGCATGTAAATGTTTGAAAATAACATAATGTCTGTTATTTCGCATAATAAAAATTCATAAATGAATTTTAAATGAAATAAAATCAATGCTCAATGATTACTGGATATAAAAAAAGAAATAAAAATATTTGTCAGTATGGGAATTTGAACCCGGGTTTGCAACATGAGAAACAGGGGCCTTACCGCTTAGACCACGCTGAAGCTGTTAAATAATATACTAAAATTATAATATTTAAAAGATATTCACATATGTTTGCACATTAATTTCCCGATACCTAGGGCTCATTTTGAAGAAATAATTGTAACACAGACACACCGGGGGTTGCTGCAATGACTCATGCAGCAACCCCCGGTGTGTGCACACCTCCCGAGGTGCATGACTCATTTTCTATGTCATGAATAAGGTTAACTACCGAAATATTGAGTTTATTTATTTGTGTGTTCGTATTATATGTTGTTCTCTCGTCGCTACCTTCAACTTTGGTGAGTGATGAGTCATTTTCCCTATCCTTGCAATTATTTTGCCCAAAGCAGTTTTCTTTGTTTAATATATATAAAAATAGACGTATGTTTTCATATATTTCACTTTTCAGCCACCACCACCAAGCACAGATCACTGGTCTTTGTGCGTGGAAGTAGCATGGAGTTTTCTGTCATGCACAACGTTGGCCGAATGTCGATAGCTGTGGGGATGTGGGAGATATGATGATTAAAGTTGGCATATGCAGGGCGTTTTCATATTTCGACCAAAAATTTGTGTCTTCTTATACTTCTCTTTCCTGCCAAAATTACATAGCATAGACCATTGGTGTCTGTGTGTGGTAGTAGAATCGTGTCTTCTGATGTGCACTATGGTTGTTAGATGTCGGTAGCTATGGGGTGTGGGAGATAAGGGGGTTGAAAGAAGTCGACCTGCGGCAATTTCATATTTCTGCCAAAAACGCATGTGTCATGGTGTATCACTTTTCAGCGAAAACTATCTATCGCAGATCACTGGCATTTGTGTGTGGTAGTAACATAGAGTCACCTTTCGTTCACAACATTGGCTGAATTTCAGTAACTGTGGTAGCGTGGGAGATATGGTGGTTGAAAGCGGCCGATCAAGGATATTTTCATATTTCGACGAAAGACATGTGTCTCCGCATATGTCACTTTTCAGCCACAACTATCTAGCATAGACCATTGGTGTTTGTGTGTGGTAGTAAAATCATGTCTCCTGTCATGCACTATGGTTGTTAGATGTCTGTAGCTATGGGAGTGTGGGAGATATGGGGGTTGAAAGTGGTCGACCTGTGGCAATTTCATATTTCTGCCAAAGACGCATGTGTCATGGTGTATCACTATTCAGCGAAAACTATCTATCACAGATCACTGTCGTTTGTGTGTGGTAGTAACACAGAGTCACCTTTCAATCACAACATTGGCCGAATTTCAGTAACTGTGGTAGTGTGGGAGATATGGTGGTTGAAAGTGGCCGATCAAGGATATTTCCGTATTTTGATGAAAGACACGTGTCTCCGCATATGTCACTTTTCAGCCACAACTACCTAGCATAGATCATTGGTGTTTGTGTGTGGTAGTAAAATCATGTCTCCTGTCATGCACTATGATTGTTAGATGTCGGTAGCTATGGGGGTGTGGGATATTTGGGGGTTGAAAGTGGTCGACCTGCGGCAATTTCATATTTCTGCCAAAGACGCAGGTGTCATGGTGTATCACTTTTCAGCGAAAACTATCTATCGCTGATCACTGGTGTCTGTGTGTGTTATAGTACCACAGAGTCACCCATCGATCACAACATGGCCGAATTTCGATAACTGTGGAAGTGTGGGAGATATGGTGGTTGAAAGTGGTAGATCAAGGATATTTTCGTATTTCATCCAAACACATGTGTATCCGTAAGTTTTACTTTGCTGCCTGAACTACATTGCGCAGATGACTG
The DNA here is from genome assembly GCA_031002005.1 of Vandiemenella viatica. Classification (NCBI taxonomy): domain Eukaryota; kingdom Metazoa; phylum Arthropoda; class Insecta; order Orthoptera; family Morabidae; genus Vandiemenella; species Vandiemenella viatica. The sequence goes on along the minus strand of CM061920.1, from coordinate 35,896,686 downwards.
GCATTTGTGTTTGGTAATAGCATCGCGCCTCCCATTGTGCACTATGGTTGTTAGAGGTCGGTAGCTATCAATACAAATTCTTTACAAACACAAATGAAGTTGTGGGGACCAGCTAGTTTGTGAATAAAGTTTATTATTCTAAATTGTACCTTATATTCTTTCTGATATCCCTTATTCCTTTTTTTTTTTTTTAACTTTCGGTGATCCTAGATGTCCAACAGGCTATTGATTTGGTTCAGACAGCTAAAAAGATGAGCTGATTCCTTTCACCCCAACTCTCGGACCAATAGGATCACTGATAAAAAATAATAAAAATAATTTATCAAACAGTTGCAGTATACCAGTTGAAGTGGTCATTAACATAATTGATTCAAGACCCAGATTGAGGAGTTTGTTTTGTGCCTCTAGGACTTTTAGGACAGAAGAAAATTAATTTTAAATTTGAAAAATGATCCTATTCACCCCATTTTATGGCAATAGTTGAATACTATGAAACACATCAGAAGACCGCAGGTTATTCTTCAAAAGACACTCATTGACATAAAAGCATTCACTCTTGAAATCTTGAATTGATCTGGAACTTCATTTCGAGTGAGCTCATAAGAACTGTTTTAAACTTTGAATGTTCATGAGGCTCCAAAAATTCCATTTCACTGAATATTTTAAGGTATGCAGAAATTTCTAAGTTCCATTTTATTGAAATATTTTCATCAGAGTATTAAAATGTTCCTAAGGCTAAAATTTCTATGTTTCACTGCTACATGTTCATAACATTAAAATTCAGGCGCCTCCTACAAACATCACGGAACCAACCACTACAGAGGGGGGAGTGCCATCAGACTGTGTACTGAGGTGGAAATCAAAGGGTTTAAATTAGGGATGTAATGGAGTTTCGATTCTGCTTCTGCAAGTGCAGAAGTTCAGCAAGACTTGTGACTTCTACTTCCATTTCTCATTCTGCATTTTTTTAAATGAAAGTTTAGCGGAAGCTAAAAGTAGTATAAATCAAACTAATCAGAATTGATGTCACTGCAACAGTAATTCTGGATGATTGGGTAAACATTGAAAAGTAGGCTACATAAAAATATTCAGGCCTTTTGAGGAAGCCACCAGGAAGTTCAGTAGTTCTCAAGGAATGATTTCGCCCTTTATACAACTTGCTCATGTTATTGTTAATACTTGGTAAGAGGAGGATTAAAACTTGGCACTTCATATGACTTCACAAGAGTAATAAAAAATTACGGACTAGGTAAATTCCAGAGTTAAATTTTTTTGATGAGGTCACCAAACAAAAGGTCGAAATCCAGTTAATTCAAATTATGATTAAAAACAAGGAAGAAGAAATGAACGAACTAGATGAATGCTGTCTTTCTGACCCTAAGAAAATGAACCTATCGGAAATTCTAATGAATCTCATCCTTTGACAAGTAACATATTTCCACAGCAAATTCAACATTCATTGGTGATAATAGAAAGGGGGGAAATAGGTGTGTAGGGAAAGTGCCACCACATCATGTGCTCCATTGCAATCAAACTAAAACATAAAACATCTATTTTAAACCCAAATATTAAGTGGAGGCAAATGAATGCTCACAAATATTCTATGTTGTTACTATTAGCTCACAGATTTTTGTCAGCCTCACCTAGCAGTGTTGCTAGTGAACAATTGTTCACCGGCGCAACCTTCATTTATCAAGGAAAAAAAAAAGCAATTTAAATGGAGAAAATGTTGCTAAGCTTTTATTTTTAAAACATAACATGCCACTTTTAACTTTCAAATATTGATTACATTCATTATAAAATTATTGATAATAATGTACTTAGTTAAAGGTCAGTTACTGACTGAATGATTTGGTTTGATTATTATAATAAACACCATTATTTCATTTAGCAATTATATTAAATACACTAAATAATGATTTTGTTACATTAAATAACATCTTTAAACACATCTGTTCCGGTTCCGTTAAAACAAATATAACATCTGCTTCTGTTTCTACTTCGGTAATGTCACTTCCGTTACATCTCTAAATACCGTGGGAACAACAATTCCTGATTTCTAATGTTACCCGATAGGTCTGTAACTACATCATTTTATAGACAATTTTATGTCAAATACTTTATGTTATTATAAATTTTGTTCAAATTGCTTTATTTAATGCTATTAATTTTAGATGTTTCATTTTATTTATTTGAGTTTATCTATTAAAATATTTAGTTCCAAGCAAAGATTTTACCATCATGGGATTCCCTTTGTGGGTAAGGGAGCCAAAGTCAGGAATAAATTACCAACAAAAATAATGGACAGTTTACCAAAAACACTGGAATTTAAAGTTGCAATTCATCAAGGGCAGGCATGGAGAAAAAAGAAAGAAATCAAGACATAGGAAGGTGGCGGTGTAGGGACATTCCCACTGGGGAGTGGATTACATTTAAATTAAAGGAGGTGGGTGCTGATAATTGCACTGAAAATTTAACGATTTTTGTATATAAAAATTTAAAAAAATGAAAACATTTCGGAATGGGGAAGTAGCGGGGCAAAGTAAACGAAACCAGCATATTATTTATTGCAATCAAGCTAAAATTAAAAAGAGAAAAATATTATTTTTTTCCCAGCAGGACAGTGCCAACTCAGTGTGTGTACTGTTGTCTGAAAGTCAATATAATCTCAGTAATTTTTCTATGTTGATTTTGATGACATGTTACAAAATATGATATTTAATTAGCAACAGCTGCCCCTGAACTGTGTCAATCAGTGCAATCCATGAGACTTAAAATTTCTGACATAAAATGTGAACAGTATTAACAATTTCACTGCTTAGAAATTCTTTGCATAATAAATTGTATCTTTTAATCATTGAATTTAATACTGCTATATCATCTGTAAGAGTAATGCAGCTCACATTGAAACACCTTTGTGTTTTATTTAATGACATTATATTCATTTTAACTTTTTTATCTTTTTTTTACTTACACATCCATCGAAATAAGTGATCTTCTTTGTTCTGCATAATCCTTCTGCAGCAAAGCTGTTGTTGGGACTGACACCACATCAGGATCAGCAACATAGTACAAACTGTCTGCAAAGCTGAGTTTCAGGCTCTCTATTAATAAATGAAAATATTCAGTAGTTCCATGTCCTAAAGCTGTGAAAAATAAAAGGAAATTACTTTTGCAATGCTGGAAATGTATAAAATGATATCTTCTGCATTTACATTATAAATTTATTGCTATTAAATAACAATCACAAGTACATACAAGGTGTAGCTGATAAATAATGGCACAGGTGACAAGAAATATATATGTTGTTTCAAAATTATAATGTACTATTTGTCACCTACTACATACTCCCTTATCTCCACAGTACTATACACAGAGTTTCCATTTGGCACATCTACAGTAGTGCAGCCATTGTAAGACCCAAGGCTTATACCGGGGCTGAGTATAGCCTTAGTGCCTCAACTTACACTCTTGATTATGACTCACAGTTCTCTGTAAAACTTACGAAATAATTTTGAATTGACCATGTAGCCAGGATAGTTCAACTTGAATGCTTGAGGTCGCCACAATATTTGTTGACCCACAAATATTGAAAAGGTTATCAGTTAACTACAAAATAACAACAGTTCACTTTCCAAAATCTTCAAATTTATTCAAAAGAAAACCAAAAGTTCAAAAATAGCATTCTAAAAGTTGATTTGGCAAATCGAACATATGTTTCCAAAGTTTGCAAGTTGTGGGGAGATGTTAAAATCGACCGAACCCCTGAAGAAAATCTACTAGTTCATGTTACTAAATGCACCACACCCCGAAGTTCCAAGATGGCCGACTTGGTAGCTTGACCAATACCCGTCCTCCTACCAACCGCACAGGCCGTTACACAGACTATACGCACATTTCAGCTCAGCTCCCAAACGAATAAAGATGGCCGTTTCTCTGCGCAACAGATTATATAGGCTCTCTGACGTCACAGCCAAAACACAGCTTTCTGCTACCACTTGGAAAATTTAGGTCCTAGCTAACTCGGTAACCAAACAGATATACTAAAATTAAAGGCTGACAGTGTTTAGACTTTTTTAATAGAGAAATAGTTGATATGCAGTGAGTAACTTTAAGCATTTAGTTTTAAAGATCTATTTTATCCTAAGCGTATGAGGCGAACTACTTTCTGCTCAGGGGAATTACTATTCTCTTCGAACTTTCAATATTTGGTCATTTTGGCCAAATCGCAATTTATCTAAATGATATTATTATCAGCGTGTTCTCCCAAAATTCCTGAGTTTTCTGGTGTAACTTTTATTAAGGTTGATGCCCGGATAGTGGAATTACAGCGTTGACAAGATTTACCAAAAATGCTATTTCAGTTTTAATTTAATAATTTTACTTCTGTTGCTTTTATCGAAAATGTAAAATTACCACAATATTCTCTGTGTTAAATTTCGTATTCTGAAAGTTGTCTCATCTCTGTACCTAATTTTGATCAGCTGTAATAAATTCCTAAACTGGGCACGTGGTTTCGTTGTGAAATAATCTCTAAAATCTTTATAGAATCTGTTCTACTGCATGGAATTGCTTGAAATTAATATATGTGATAATAGATTTTGAGGTCTTTCAAGAAATCTACTTTCTATTCCGAAAGCTTTCTAGGTTTCTGTGATAAAAAATGTTAAAAGTGAAGTGCACCTAATGAAGTGTTAAAAATTGATTTAAATTATTTATACGTCCAGAAACTACGGAATTTTAGTGAATTTATATTTTAACTGTGTTATTATTTCTTTAAAACTACTTTATTTCGTTTGAAAGTGTGCAAAAACAGTGAACTACCAAATATCAGGAATCTATTGTTTGGTGAACTGATTTATCATGGATTATCACTTTTCAGGTTAGTAGAAAGTTTTTATATCATTATAGGAAGTTACTTTAGTTGACTTATTAAATGTTGAGCTACTTTATTGCTCTTAAATCCGTTTAGAAATGACGAAATGCTCCCAAAGTAGAAGCTTATTACTTCAAAGTTGGATTATTGAAGATTATTTTATTTTCGGTTGATTTAAAGTTTATTCACTGTGATACAAAGTTTATGTAGGGCTTTTATTAACTTTTAAATACCTTTACTGCTTCTAAAAAGGTTTATATAGTCTGTTTGGTTACAGTATCTGCATGTTATATAAAGCCTCACTCTCCTAACCTATACAAGAAACGAAACTATCTGTTACTAAAGAGTGAGCTTTCCCCCCTTATGCCTAAAGGTGAGGAGCTAGAATTTGCTAAAATTCTAAGGTTCTTACACCATTTTACTATTGAACTCATCCACTCATTGTAAATGGGTCCCCTTCAAGTTAGATTTTAACTTAGCGAACAGGTAAAATTTGCATGAGCTAAATCTGGTAGATACAGGGGATGGTCCAACACTGGGATTTTCTTACAGGCTAGAAACTGCTGTTATAACAACAGATGGTAAGTAGGATCATTGTGCTGATGTAAAATCCACATGTTGTTCTTCCTCAAATTGTGCTTCAACTTCCTCACTCATTAACTCAGCATGACCAAAACTGGAAGAATATAATACTGGATCAACAGTCTAAACCTGTGGTACACATTCCATCATGATGAAACAGTGGTGATCTTGTTTTTGTATGATAGTGTGTGAGATCCCATTCACCAGTCATTGCTATGACAAAGTAAAACAACATTGTAACCAAATTTATAAATTAATGTATTAGTATAGCAGGCTTTCACAGCATAGTAGTATGTGTAGATATTGGGGTAAATTTAAGCGTTTTTACTGTAATATAGTTATTTACAGTTGGCAGTACCGTACTTACTAGCCAAGAAGAAGATGGTTAAGAATATGGGGGGCATGGAGAGCGTGATTTGTTATGTAGGCATGGCTATAATGAATTATGTATGTGTTTATATACGTGAAAATATGTTAAATAAATTGTGCTAATAGAAAGTACTGGTTGATTTAATTTCATACTGATACCTGTCATGCTAGATAGAAAGTGTAATTCAGAACAATTTTTCATTAAATTATCATACGCGGGGGGTAGTGCAACCATGTGTAACAACACTTTGGGCCATGTGTTGGCGTCAGCGGGCTACCTGCCTCCAACTAGTTAATGTTAACTAGTGAGAAAGACCTCGCAAGTGCCACAGGTGTACCTGGACATTTGTCTTCTTCAACATTCTCTCATCCCTTTGCAAATCATTTTTACCATTCAAATACACATGCAAATGACATCACATTATGACTTTGCTCCATTTACAACAGTTTTCCTCATTCATTCAGTAATTTCTTCAAATTAATAAGAAATTTCATAGTGATTTACAGCTTGAGTTTCACATTCACCCTTAATCAGGAACAACTCTTGTTGTGTGAGTGGAGACTTTCCCGGCATATCGATGCAACAAAATCTTCTCGGTGTCCACCCTGATCGTCGTGTAAAAACACGACATTTCGACAGCTGACTCTGCTGTCATCATCAGGTATCTTGAAGTTGTTCTCAGCTGACCGTCTGTCTATGCCTTGACTGGCTAGGGAGGAAGGGTCAATGGAAATCTCATGTGAGGTTATGGAAAACACGCAAAAGTCGATTTAAGGAGGGTATTTCGTCGAAAAGTGGGAGTGTAACCGGTTTGGAAGGGTGAGACCTAAAAAGAAAAAAGGTCTCAAAAAGTTGCGAGTCGCACAGACCAGATCTCACCAGAGGGGAGGGGGGGTTAGACCAGATCTCACGAAGTCACACCAGAGAGGGGGGGGGGGGGGTAATCCGGAAAATCACCTCACGTAAATTTTGGATGCCCCCTTATTGTATAAAATACTGTTTATTGACATCTCTGTGATGTCTGCTGCTGCAATCTAGGGACTTGGCTCTGAACTATCTCATAAGCGATACCACATTAAGCATCAAATTTCTAAAAATTCTTTCTTAATTTATGAATTTACCTAATTGGAGACCTTAGTCTTTAAAATGATATAACATTTATCGATTTTAGTTAGCTATTGAAGGAGATAAATTGCTCGTAATAAAAAAAAATACACTGCAGAAATTATATTGTTACAATTGCCCTTTAATGGTCGAATTCCAAAAAAATCATTTTATGGAATATGGTGTGACAAAATAAGACTCCTTGGTCTTTAAAGTGATACCTCATTTACCCATTTCAGTTATGCATCAAGCAAGGTAAAAAAATATATATATACATTAGAATTGTTGATTTTTTTTGCCCCTTAAGGGTTGAATTTGGAGAAAGTTCTTACTTAAAATATGATGTGACCAAAGCGGATACTTTAATATTTAAAACGATACCTCATTTATCGATTTTGGTAAAGTATCAAGGGAGATAAATAGCTCGATACAGAAAATTGCGTTGAAAAAATATTAATACTTTTGCCCTTTAAGGGTCGAATTTTGAAAAATTTGTTTCTTAAAATAAGGTGTAATGGAACCGAAAACCATACCGAGACCTTAGTCTTTAAAATGATAACTCGTTTATCAATTTCATTTAGTTATCAAGGGAGATAAATGACTCAAACACAAAAAACGCATTTTAGAAATACTGATATTTTTGCTCTTTAAGGGTTAAATTCAGAAAAAATTTCTTAATATATAATGCAAGCAAAGCTGAGACATTACACTTCATAATCCTACTTCATTTATTGATTTCTGTTAGATATAAACGGAGTTAAATCACTTTAGAAACAGAAAACGCATTTTAGAAATATTGACCTTTTTGCCCTTTAAGAGTCGATTTACGAAAAATTCATTTCTTAAAATATAATGTGACCACATCGATGACCTTAATTTTTAATATGATACCTCATTTACCTATATCGGTTAGATATCAAGGGAGATAAATGGCCTGTGACACAAAAATTCGTTGTTGAAGCATTTATTTTTTTTCCCTTTAAGAGTAGAAATCGTAAAAATTCTTTCTTAATATATGATTTTACCAAAGCTGAGACATTACTCTTCATAATCCTTCTTCATTTATCAATTTTGGTTAGATATCCTGGGATCTAAGTGGCTCAAGACACAAAAACGCATTTTAGAAAAATTGAGATTTTTACTCTTTAAGGGTCGAATTACGAAAAATTCCTTTCTAAATATATATTTTGACTAGGGCGGAGACCTTAATCTTTAATATGATACTTCATTTATCTTTATCGGTTACGTATCATCGGAGATAAATGGCTCGTGACACAAAAATGCGTTTTTGAAACATTTATACTTTTCCCCTTTAAGGGTTGAATTCGAATAAAAAAAAAAAAATAATAAAAAAAGTTCTTAATATATGATGTCTCTAGCTGAGACATTACTTCTCATAATCCTACTTCATTTATAGATTTCGGTTAGATATCCAGGGAGATAAATGGCTTGAGACTCAAGAAACGCATTTTAGAAATATTGTCATTTTTGCTGTTTAAGGATCGATTTACGAAAAATTCCTTTCTTAAAATATAATGTGACCACGGCGGAGACGGTAATATTTAATATGATACCTCATTTATCTATAACGGTTGGATATGAAGGGAGATAAATGGAACGTGACACAAAAACGCGTTGTAGAAATATTGATACTTTTGCCCTTTAAGGGTCAAATTCCGAAAAAAATGAATGCCTTAATATATGATGTCACTAAAGCGGAGCTCTTAATCTTTAAAATGATACTTCATTAAACGATTTCAGTAGGTATCCACGAAGATAAATGACTCCTAACAAAAGAGTGGCATTTTAGAAATATTGACATTATTGCCCTTTTAAGAGTCGAATTCCAAAAAATTCCTTTCTTAAAATGTGATGTGGCCAAAGTGGAGACCATAGGTTTTGAAATGACACCTCATTCATTGATTTCAGTTAAGTATGAAGGGAGATAAAGCCTTGTGACAAGAAATACCTAAGAGAAATAATAGGTAGTAAAAAAGTTCTCGGAAATCTGTAGTAATATTGGCAGTCTAAAAGTTCCTAGTATTCTGTCATAGTGTTGGCATTTGTGACGTAATTGTTATGAGTTTGACAGGTCTGAACAGGTCATAACAGGCAGTGTGACTGCAGTGTAGCTGAAGGTAGGTCTGTGTGGTAATCAGTTGGCATGATGTCGCAGTTTGAGCAAAGGGTGAACATGAAGTTCAAGTGCAGATTATGGAAATCTGTTTCAGAGCCTTACAAACAGTTTATGGTGATGATTCGTTAAAGAAAACAGCTGTTTACGAGTGGTTTTCATGATTTAATGGTGGATAGGAATCGCTGCAAGACGAGAGTCGCAGTGGGAGACATTCAACCTCCAGAAATGAAGCAATGGTCGAGGAAGTGAAACAGTTAATCAGATCAGATTGAAGAATGACCATCGACGAGTTGGCACAAGAAGTGGGGATCTCTCATGGATCCATTCACACAATCCTGTCAGATGATTTGAAGATGAAACATGTCACTGCAAAGTTTGCCCCGAGGTTGCTAAATCCAGATCAAATGGAAACTCGGAAGTTGACTGTGGCCGAATGTTCTGAAAAAAGCACAGAGGACCCGACGTTTCTTCAGACAATCTTACTGGTGATGAGACTTGGCTATACACTTACGACCTGAGCCAAAGATGCAATCATCAGAATGGCACACAACATAACTCTTCGACCAAAGAAATCACCTCATGTCAAATCCAAAACAAAAGTGATAATCATTACGTTTTTCGACAATGAAGGTCTGGTGAACCATGAATTTCTACCAGCTGGACAAACTGTTGATGGCCCTTTTTACTTGCAAGTTTTGAAAAGACTGAGGGAAGCAATCTGAAGAAAATGTCCCGCCAAATGGCAAGGAGGATGGTCACTGCATCAGGACAATGCTCACTCCCACACATCGATTGTTGTGCAGACATAACTTGCAGAAAAGATCATTCCAGTCCTCCAGCAGCCTCCCTACTAAGAATTGCAATCCTGCAGTGTTTTCAATCCCACGGGATCCGCGCGGGATTTGCGCCAATCCCACGGGATCCGTGCGGGATTGGTACAAACCGTTTATTAACGCATATATTTAAAATATAAAACATTAATAAATTAAATAATAATTAAATTAATAAATAATTTTTAATTTTAAATGATAAAAATTAATAGTTAAGAATATTTTGATTGGCAAAATGACATTAAAACCTTTTAGCGTGTCTTAAGTGTATTTTGAGGTTTTACATTTTTGTTTTTTAATCTAAACCAATTTTTAAATAAATAATAAAAATGGAAAATATTGAGTCTTAGGTCATATTATGTGCCTTACAGTACATCATATAAGTTCAAAAATATGGTTTGCTTAATTGCCAAGTTACCAGAGTTTTTTTTTTTTTTAATTCTAAATAAACGTTCCATAACACCAAGAAAAGCATTCCATTTCACAAAGTGAAGTGAATATACTCTGTAAAGTGTAGACTTGTCTCGGAACAAGATATCATAACTTTTTGTCACTGCACAAGCACAAGACATGGCCTTTCTTTTTTTTTTTTTTAAGTGATTCATTATTATATCTCCTGATTCCTTGATTGATATTGCAGTTGGTTCAATGTTATTAAAAGAAACTGCTCACCAACACGTAAACTGTCAAGTATTTCAGATTTACTTATGTGGTGTAACAACGTTTTTAGAGTGGAAATTATTATTTTTTAGTAAGTAAGGAGACTTTCTCAGCGAATGATTGCAGTGAAGTCCTCATAGGTTGTATCTCCGGATTTCATTGCAAACACACGATATTACACACATGAGGAAGACGGCTGAGGCAGCCGTCAAAGTATGGTGATCCTACAACACAATTCGTCGATACACCCATGAAAATTTCATTATAACTTTTTTTACCTTTAGTTGAAACAATAACAAGGAGAAGAGGAATTAATCGAAAGCCTGAGTGGCACATGTAAGCAGGTGGCTTTCGTCAAAGAAACGCATTGAGGCAGCGGTCAAAACAACAATAAGTCAAAGGATATACAATTTCCTTTTGATAGCTGTTAAATAAATAGGTACGCAATCATTAAAATTACGATAACATTAGTTTCATATCAACGAATAATCAAATTTTCAGCCGCAAATTAGGAAATTGTCACAATTACTTTATCTGCAAATACAGAAAATGGGAATAATGAAATCATGAATAAAAAGCTGTAACCGTGTAGTTCAGACAATGTGTGCGACACTTAAAAAATAATTATATAGTTAGAAAATAATACTAAATACGCACCATAACTCAAATTACAGAAATGTGTACTCGAAACAAACGTAAGTTTTGTAGAATACGTAAAAGTGTATTTATTTACTTACGAATGACGAAGGTTGACAAAAACAAATGCTTGTTCACATGAGTCAAATGCCAACTGGAAGGGTACAGGCAAACAGTGCAAAATATCCGACAGAGACCGAGTGGGGCTGCGAGTCACGCAGACTGACACTCGTTTCTGCCGGATTTTGTGGATTGCGGATCCGCTTAATTTTGTGCGGGATCCGCCAGACTGTCTAATGATGTGGGATTGCGGGATCCTGCTTTGCTGGATTTCAGTCCCTACTCCCTACTCACCAGATTTAGTGTGATCAGATTTCTGGCTCTTTCCCAAGATCAAAATGGGCCTCAAAGGTAACCGTTTTGCCATCGTAGAAGACATCAAAACCAAAGCGACAGCTGTACTTCGGAAGATACCAATACAGAATTTTCATCTTGTTTCCAGCAATGGCAGGAGTGGCGGAGCAAGTGTGTGTGTTCAGAAGGAGCCTACTTTGAAGGAGATTAAGTAAATGTGTACTTATGTTTTGTAAATAAAGAGTTACAATGAAATTCTGGGAACTTTTTGATGAGGTTGAATGCTTGTAATATAATGAAAAGTAGAACTGCACTTTTGTAGCAAATATTTATTTGCTTAGTATAATAGGTATGCATCAAAACATATTATGAAACAGTTAGGAAAATTTAAAACACACTGTATGAATGACACACTGTCACTGACCTTAACAGAATACAACCAACCTGAACAAAATGCACACAGCATACCAACTTCTCTATTAAATGTATTGCTGTGCGAATAAAATGTTTACATTGAAATTTTATAGCAAAATAAAAATGTTTCCATAATAGGAAAAAAGTCCAAAAAGCTACTTATTATATAAAAAACAATTTATTGACCTCTGTGATATCTGCTGCTGCAATCAAGGGACTTGGCTCTGACCTGTCTCATACGCACGACCACTTGAAGCATCAAATTCCGAAAAATTCTTTCTAAGTTTATGATATTACCTAATTGGAAACCTTTAAAGTGATATGTTATTTATAGATTTCAGTTAGGTATCAAAGGAGATAAATGGCTTTAAAAAAAAAAAAAAAAAAAAAAAAAAAAAAAAAAAAAACCACATTGTATAAATAATATTGATACTTTTGTCCTTTAAGGGTTGAATTCCAAAAAATTCCTTTTATAAAATATGGTGTGACCAAAGCGGAAACATTGGTCTTTAAAATGATACCTTACTTAATCATTTCGGTTAGGCATCAAGCGAGGTAAAAAAAAAGTTTTAGAAATGATGATATTTCCCTTGGTTTAATTTGGAGAAAGTTGTTTCTTAAAATATGATGCGACTGAAGCGGTTACTTTAATATTTTAAACGATACCTCATTTATTGATTCCAGTTAGGCAGCAAGGTAGAAAAATGGCTCGTGACAGAAAATGTGTTGCAGAAATATAAATACTTTTGCTCTTTTAGGGTCGAACTGTCGAACTTTGAAAAATTCCTTTCTTAAAATATGATGTAACAAAACCCAAGACCTTACAAAGACCTCAGTCTTTAAAATGATTCCTCATTTATCAATTTTGTTTAATTATCAAGGGAGATAAATGACTCAAGAGACAAAAAACACATTTTAGAAATACTGATATTTTTGTCCTTTAAGGGTTAAATTCAGAAAAGAAAATACTTAAAACGTGATGTTACCACAACGAGATCTTAATCTTTAAAATGATACTTCATTAAATGATTTCAGATGGGAATCCAGGGACACAAAAAGCAGCATTTTAGAAATATTGACATTTTTGCCCTTTATGGGTCGAATTCAGAAAATTTCCTTTCTTAAAATATGATGTGACTAAAGTGGAGGAGACCATAAGCTTTAAAATGACGCCTCATTCATTTATTTTGCTTAAGTTTGAAGGAAGATAATGGCTTGTGACAATAAAACACCTTATGATGTTTGTGATTAATATTAAAAATATGAATACAGCAGTATTAAACATCAGCATGTTGATACAAATGTCCTTCCTATAGACATATACTTAAACATTATTTGAACAAATACTGCTCTTGTTTCACAAACTGCTGACATACAGCGTGAATGACTTAATTATCCTACTCCCACAAGCAAATGAATTTTTGTACTTGAGAGTTCCTACTCTGTGATTTTAAATAGGGAACAGGAAAATAGAACTGGTCAATACAAATTGATTACTTTGATCTGATCTAGATTAAATTCCTCAGATGAACTATAAACTAGTACCCCCAAAACCAGTCAAAAATGACATATTGAATGGAATGTTCTGGCAATTCATTTTTTTTTTCACTTGCATAGCTAAATAGAATTGTTATAAAATAAAGCTCAGTGTAATTCCTTGTCCCTTGTGCTATAGCAAAACATTGTCAGCTTGGTAAGGATTGCTTCTCAGCCTAACCACAAACTCTGCTAATATTGCTTCTAGAAAAATCAAAGCTGCAATCGCACATTAATTAATACATACCCTGTATCGCATGTTAATGTTATCACGCATCAAGATATAAACTTTATTCAGAATCTTCACAGGTTCTTATATCTTTATTTTTTGTTATCCGTGATGAAAGTCAAAGTTTTAACGGCTTCACAGCTTATGTGTGACTGGCATAATGACCCCAGTAATGAAGTTAGTGAAAATGAAAGATACTAAAAATAAATCTTAACTACTTACATTAATCCATGTAGTGTGATGTTATAGCGCGATATCACTGAGTGACATCATAGATTACCAAGAGTTGCTCATTATATATATATATATATATATATATATATATGTATGTCTTGAACATCAATTAAATGCAAATGCAATGGAGCACTTGCTCTGTGGGCAATTTTCCTACATACCCATTTCCCCCTTTCCTTTTCCCACCTACTGATTTCAACTTTAAATTCTTTCAGTATTTTTAATAAATTATTTATCATTTCTCTTGGTAATTTATTCCAATCCCTGACTGATTACATGAAAAAAAAAAAAAAAAAAATCTTCCCACACCTTTATGCCTGAACTTAAGTGTCAATTTGTGGTCATGGTCATCTTTTACCTTACCTACACTTCTCTTAATTCTTCCATCAATATCTTTTAATACCTCATCACCAATATATGCCTTGTACACTACTATGACCGTCTTCACCATCCTCCTTTGTCCAATGAATCCCATTTTATCTCCTTAATCATATTATATATACTGATGTGCTTTGTGGTAATTTCCAGAGACAAGTCTAGCAATTCATTGCAGCCCCTCTTGTATTTGATATCCAAAATGTGGGTTCCACTCTACACTACCATATTCAAGCAGTGGTCTGACCAACATTTTATAACCCAATTCTCTCCCTTCTCTGGTGCATACTCTAATCACTCCCTCCAACAAGTGTAGGATTTTGAAACATTTTCCTACTACATGCCCAATATGTACTACCCGGTTGAGTTTGTTACTAAATGTTATGCTAAGGTATTTAAATTTCAAGTCTTCAACAAATATTCCTTTCTCCACCTTATAATAAAAATCAGTCTTTAGTTTTTTTCATCTGTGTACATATTAAGCTGAATCTTCTTTTTATTTATTTTCATCCCATTTTGACCTAACCAGCTACCAACACAACCATTCATTATAATAATGAATAGCAATGGTCCTATTATACTAACCTGTGGTGTTCCCATTTTCACTTCTAGTTCTTTTGATTCTGCTTTCCCTATCCTAACTTTCTGTTTTCTACCTTTTAAGAATTCTTCTACCCAGCAATTCACTTTTATCATGTGCTCCAATAATTTTTACCTTATTTAGCACTATTTTATGGCTTACTCCATCAAAATACTTTGAAGAACCTAGTTCTACCCCTACAATTTGGCTTCCCTCATACACTTCATCCGAAATATCTTGCATATAGTCTACTAACTGAGATTTGCATGAATATCATAGACGAAAGCCATGTTGTTTACTTGAAAACCACTTATGTTCCTCACAGACTTTTCTAATCTGATTGCATATCCAATCTCTGCATTAATTTACCTACCACTGATGTCAAGCTGATTTGCCTGTAACTTTTGACCATACAGTAGAGTCCCGCTAATCCAAACCCCGGTAATCCGAACGTCCGGTTAATCCAAACATGGCAAAGCATTACATAGTCTTAATATAAAAAATGGTAAAAGAATTAAAACACCCTGAAAATACAGTTCATACGCTATATAATTGTGTGGTTAACTACTGTACATGTACACAATTTTAATTTATACAGAAAAATTAGCTACAAAAGATTAAATTTAAAAAGTGCGTAACACTGAAAGAAAAACTGTAAAACTTACGATAGTAGTTACAAACGGTTAGAAACACACATTTCATCCCTACTTTTTAGAGCACAGAAACTCAGTAATTGTTTTTTGGCGTAATGAAGACAGTCTGTTATATGACGCAAAGTTGCGCCATCGTCTGATAAACATTAAATCAGCTGGTGTAGCAGTGGTCTATTGCTCCATATAGCGTAGCGCGAGATCAAAGGCTTCTGCCGCGTCAGTGTGTGATACCAACTCTCCTTTGTCACATTCCGTCTCATTGTCAATTTCGTCGTAACATTCCACTTCTACCTGGTCTTGAGTCACAGCAGCCACTAAATCAACATCAGTAAGGTGCTCCAGTATTGAATCATCCGCTGCCATCCATTCATCTACGTCTGCTTCACAGGCTTCTTCACATCCAGGGATTGTCTGTACCATTTTTAGGAAACTCTCCTCTTCATTTTCAGCAGGTATGTCCTGAAATTCAAGAGATGTCCATAGTTTTCTCCAAGATTTTCTCAAAGTGTTTTCTGAAATCTTCTGCCATGCCTCAGCAGCCCAAAAAACAACATCCTTCAGATTTGTTTTTTGTTTTTGTTTTTTCAGCTAAAGGAATGTTATCATCTTGGATCAGCATTCTTAAGAATTGTTTTCTGTAAATCAATTTTAATGTTTGTAGTACGCCCTGGTCCATCGGCTGTAGAAGTGGTGTAGCATTCGGCGGCAAAAACTTCGCCACGATTTCTCCATCACATAATTCATCAGTGCTGGGGTGAGATGGTGCGTTATCAAGCAAAAGGATAGCACGGGGAGGCAAATAATTTTCCTTGGAAAACCGCCGGACAGAGGGAACAAACTGGTCGTGAAACCATTCTTTGAACAGCTTACCATCCATCCATGCTTTTTTCTGGTTGCGATAGTATACAGGTAGGGATTTCATGTTGCAGTTTTTGAAAGCTCTGGGGCTAACAGATTTGCCGATCATCATTAAAGGGAGCTTGTGATTACCAGCAGCGTTGCTGCACACTAGTAAAGTCACACGATCTTTGCTCATTTTAAAGCCAGGAGCTTGGACTTCTGCTTTTGCTGCCAGGCTTTTTGTTGGCAATGCCCTAAAATTAAGGCCTGTCTCGTCAGCATTATAAATTTGTTGGGGAGAATAATTTCCCTCTCTTATCAGTTTATTAAATTCATGCACGTATTCCTTCGCTGCATCATGGTCAGAAGAAAGCTTCTCTCCAGTAATTGTTAGCTGACGAATCCCAAGACGTTTTTTAAATCTGTCCAACCAACCCGTACTCGCATTAAAAGACTCATCACCATTCATTAATTTGTTTAGGTAAACAGCCTTTTCCTGAACCATTGGTCCACTCAGAGGAGTTCCCCTTTCTCTTTCCCGTGTAAACCAAAAGAAAAGAGCTTCATCCATTTTATCGTACTGGTACTGTTTCAGAGTCTGCCGAATCTCGAGTGTTTTTCCCGAAGACGTTGCGCAGCACTGTTCAAGCTTCACTCGGTTCTTCTTCCAATCACAAATGGTTGCCTTACCAACACCTAGCTCCATCGCCAGCTTAGATACATTCTCACCACTGTCCAATCGCTTCAAAGCATCCAGTTTTTCTCTGAGCGTTAACGTCGTATGTTTCCGTTTACTCATGGCGATAACACACTAGTGTACACGAATTTTGTAAGTGTGTTAGCGATCGATTGCTAAGATTAACTCAGCAGTTCGCGAGCTGTCTGAGAGTGGACTGACCATGAACACTTTAAACATCTCAACAATAAAGGGAGGGAGTGAGAGTGAGCCATTGTTCACCCAGTTGTTCCCAATTGTTACCATGCTGTACCTACTTATATGCTTGGTATACTTCATTGTAGAAATTAGTCACTGTAACTCCGGCTAATCCGAACAAATCGGTAATCCGAACAAATCAGTAATCCGAACAAGGCCTGGTCCCAATTAGTTCGGATTAGCGAGACTCTACTGTATTTGTCTACCTTTGTTTATGGATCAGTACTACTATTGCATTTCTCCAGTCCTCTGATTAGCAATCTGTATCCAGACTGATTTTAAATATCATTTCAATATAAATTACAATGTCACAACCTGCTCTCTTTAACACTTTAGCACATCCATAGTAATATTATCTACTCCAGCATTTTTTTTTTTTTTTTTTTTTTTAAGCTTGCTTAATTTCCTTGTGATAGCTTGAGGATTGTTTAGTGGCCTCATTTCTTATTGTGCAGATACACTCATTATTTGGTTTACATCCTTCCATTTCTGTTTCATAGTCCCTAATGGTCTCACTAAACCAGTGGCTCCGGTGGCAATTTCCCTACTGACCCACCTTCCCCCTTTCCTGCACCCACCTACATTTGCCCTCAACAAATTTCAACTTTAAATTCTTTTAACGCTTTTGGTAAATTATTCATCATTTTTCTTGGTAACTAATTCCAATACCTTACACCCTTACCTAAAAAGCAGAATCTTCCTACACTTTTGTGCCTGAAATCAAGTGCTAGCTTGTGGTCATGGTCATCTTTTCCCATCCAAGCATTACGTTTAATTCTTACACCAATATCTTTCCATGCTTCACTACCACATTACCAATATACACCTTGCACACTTCCATGGCCCTCTTCACCCTCCTCCTGTTATAAGACGTTAAAATGGGGGAGGGGGGGTTCTCTAAACAATTAAGCCTCAACTCCAACCATGTGATGTTGCCTTTGGATAATTAGTTTGTGCTTTGTTGGAAACAGCCACCACCTAAGTTGAATTAACCACAACTCAGGAAAGGTAAGGCATTATTAAAAGTCACTGTTGCTGTTGAATCGAATAAACACTATATTCTTCACAAATTACAAAGTCACAAACTTGTAGCATCAGAAATATTCACCAAAGAAATTTAATTTCAGGAATGATTAACCCATTTGAGCCAGACCAACCTCATGACCCTTAACTGTATTTACAGTCACATGAGGAATGATAATTTTATCACACGTTAACCTAAACATCAAATATGTCTGCCTGGAAATAGTTGTTTATAGACATCCACCTAACCTCACGCAAAAATTGCGCTACAAAGTAGTGTGGTCACGCTCCAACTGATTTTCAAAGACTGCCAGGAGACAAGCTCGTGGACTCTGTTTATAGAAACTGTGTGGGAATGCGATTTTACTTACTTCTCATGAGACTAGTCCCTACTCAGCATGAAGTAGCGTTCCGCACTTGATGATTGCGACATTTGAAGGCTGAAGCTCCCTGAATAAATTCCTATCTGTCTGAAACTTTGACAGTAATTAGGCAGGCTTACAAATGTCAAATCTATAACTGTCTGAACACCTTCCCTTCATTTTTCTAACATAGTTATAGAAATGTATTCATCAGAGGTACCCCTGCACCAGTAATATTCTTTATAAACACAACTTAAGCCACCTTCTTTTCTATTATTAACTCCTTATTTATTTGTTTCATGTATTACCTACTGCCTTGCTGTCTTTTAACTCTGCTTTTGTTCCTATCTCGCCAACCTCTTTAATGACCTTCCCTCCCTATTATAGTATGTATGTTCTGTACTTATATTTATTTTGTTTTGAAATAAATGTTACTTCATGCCTTTTTTATTACATCCTAGAACTCTGCCCATTTCAACTCTACTGTATTTGTGCCATCCTTCCATTTACTGAAACTTTCTATGAAATATCTCTTCAGTTTCAAAATCTAACATTGGTTTATATAAGGAACTGGATGACCCATGCGAATATTTAACAAATACAATGAATAGTGTGGTTGGTGGTTTGTAGTAGGATGATAGAAAAACTGTCTCATTTGTAGCAGTGGTCTATTTGTTAACTGTTGTAGATTGATAACAAAATACTTAAAACATCTTACTAAACAACTGGGCACAAAAAATATATATATGATACAAACTCATAGAACATTACTTAATAGAAAAAAATAATAATCCCAAAAACTCCTCAAGGTAGAAAACATATG
This sequence comes from Vandiemenella viatica, assembly GCA_031002005.1. NCBI lineage: Eukaryota > Metazoa > Arthropoda > Insecta > Orthoptera > Morabidae > Vandiemenella > Vandiemenella viatica. The sequence continues at coordinate 35,877,134 of CM061920.1, read as the reverse complement.
CAGTTTACTGATATCTTTATGATATGTGGTGTTGGTGTGGTCTGTCAGTTTTTAATACTTTTGAACTTTACAGGTTGACTTTCGATATTTTTCTAAATTAATTGATGATTTTACCAAAATAGGGTCCTTAACTTTTAAAATGATATCTCATTTGTTGATTTTTGGTTAGGTATCAAATGAAATAAGTGGATCATCACAAAAAATAGATTTTATGAACTGTTGATACTTTTGCCCTTTAAGGGCCATATTCTGAAAAATTCCTTCAGCGTGTGCACACCTCCGGAACCACATGACTCATTCTCTTTAACATGAAGAAGTTTTAAGACTGAAATATTGCGTATATTTGTGTGTTCGTGATATATGTTCTTCTCCTGTTGCTGCCTTCAACTTTGGTGAGTGATGAGTCTTTCCATTTCCTTATAATTTATATTGAAAAATTCCTTTCATAATTTATGATGTTTTCAAGACAGAGACCCTAATCTTTGTAATAATATCTCGTTATGTTAGGTACAATTGGTGATAAATGATTCATCATAAATAAAACCTTGTAGGATATACCTTGATAATACTTTTGTCCTTTAATTCCAATAAATTCTTTTCTTAATTTATAATGTTACCTTAATGTTTAAAATGATACCTCATTTATTGATTATTGATTTCAGTTTGGTATAAATGAAGATTAATGGCTTAAAAACAATTATATTACAAGATTAAGGGGAAGGGAACATATTCAGATCAGTATTGATAAGAATGGAGAAGGGGCTTCTGGGGATTTAAAAAGGCAGAGGTTTTAAGTAACCACTAGGGACTATGATTTAGGAATGAAAGGATGTATATCGGAGGAGTAACTTTCCCAAACAGATAGAAATAAGCAGGCTAAAATATTGAAATTCCTCCTGAGAAGCAATAAGCATTAATTGGTCAGTGTAATATTGCTATAGATGTATTGAATACAGTGGCATAAAACATTATTCCTAATCTTGAAATGTTTTAAAGTCCAGAGACTTGCAGCTTACCTGGGAACTGGAAAAGTGCAATAGCAGTACCAAAACGTAAAAGATAGGTGACAAATACTGTTGAAAGTTACAAGCTGATTAGTTAGTGGTTGCAGAAATGTGGAGAAATTGCACTCAAGAAAAAACAATGAAACACAATGTGTAGAAAACTGCCATCCCAATTAAAATTAAATCTCTCTGTCAATTTAACCAGTCAACATAGTCAGCTTGTAGTCTCAAAACCTGTTTGTCTCCCCACTTTTATGGACAGGTCATACTTTTCCAGTCGTCAGGTAAGTAGCAAGTCCTTAGACTCAAATCCTAATGATACAGGGCGTTCGCCGGGAAACGCAACCCACTGTTAGCGCTACAAGGAAGAAACTGCTCCCGGCGAGCGAGCGGTCAGTTTCCGGCATTGTTCGACCGTCGGCCGCGGACTATTTCATAATAATTACGCTTCATAAACTTCATAAACTTGTATGTGCTAAGCATTTAAATGTGACGTAATTCATTAGCTTACCTTATAAAAAATGCTGGAAGTGTTGACCCTCTTGTGTAATGCACATTTCACATCTTCTGAACATATTTCGAGACACACGCTGCCCTAACTGACTTAATGATTTTTTGGGTGACTGTTCTAGTCGAAAAGCGATATCGTCAATTTTCTCCTCTGTGAGAATACGGTTGACCGACAGTCTCTTTTTGTTAAAAAATGAACCCGTTTCTCTTACTTTTTTAACCAGACGCAGAATTGTTGATTTAGCTGGCAGTAAAGCGCCAGGAAATTCGCGACGAAATTTACTGCGACACTTTTTAAACGATTTCTTCTTCACATATGTATCGTAGAGAAATATTCTTTGTTGCAAACTGTAACGTACCATAATTTTACTCACACTCAAACACGGTACAGATTAGTAAGAGTATGAAGCCCCAAACCAGCCAAACCGCAAAGAAACGTTTATTCACAGCACTGATTAATAAGAGACTGAAGTCACAAACTATCTACAATGCAAAGAAACCGTTCTTAACAATGTAAGGGTCACTGCACTGCACTGTTGAGGCAGCGGAGGTGTTAAACAGTGCGGTGATTCACGGTGCCGTGTGGCGGAAACTGCTGACACGATTGACCGAGCAAGTTGCCGACGGCAACAGACTGGGAGGGTAGCGTTTTCCGGCGAACGCCCTGTATTTCAAGGTAAATAAAAATGTCAAAACCATCTATTTTTAATGTTTTTTAATAATATTATTCACTCCAGCTCCTTTATGCTTTTCATACTTTTTAAATTGTTTATAATATGCACAGGATCTGTACCAAATTTTTTAGTCTGCTCATTTGTACTTGTATGATCATGTTTGCCTTTTATTTGCACACTCCCATCATTGGATGCTCATTTAGCCACTTACTTAATAGATCTGCCTTTTTCAAAATCCTTTGTTTCTATTTGAGTCCCTGAAATATTAGCCTCTCACAAGTCATATTAATTCCAATAAGTGTAATAGAAAAATTTATTTGGAAAAAACTTATAAATTGTTAACTAGTTATGATGTATACCTTGCAAATCATATCCTTCAAGTATGTTAAGAGCCATCAGAGTTGTAATGCCAAGCCCATTTGGAGGTATTTCCCAGACAGTATGTCCTTTATAGTCCACTGAAATAGGCTCTACCTGAGTGCTAGTGTGTTCCATAAGATCAGATATTGACAAATATCCTCCAAGGCGTTGAACTTCTGCAACTATAGCTTGTCCTATACGGCCTGAATAAAAAACTTCCTTACCATCCTCTGCTAGAACCTGAGAACATAATTTTTGAGGAAGACAATTGCTAATATTAGTAGAAACAACACATAATTAAATGAATTATGCAATTGAAAGAACTAAGCTAAGAAGGATTTACTGTTGCTCAAAACTGAAACAATCATCTGAATTGTGACATAAAATATAATTTCCTAAAAGTCAGTAATTTATTTTTTGAAAAAATACAGACATACAGAAGTGGAGGAACTTTAATTTAGTTTTTAATTTCCTTTTCCAACTTACTATCCCTTTGTTAGCATTATTATTTGTGAATAAACCCTATCGAATCACATGTAGCTTTTTTACCTATCAAGGTGTATAAGGCTTCCAGAAGAAAAAGTTCTTTCGGTATCGGGACTTGTGGTAAATCGAACGAAAGTATGCCTTTTGTAGGTAACAACACGAGAACTTATAAGAATGAATAAGTACACTTTAACATATAGTTTAATAAGGGTAGAATTCATTAATGGATGAAAATATGTAAATAAAGTTGTTAAAGTTAGAAGTAAAGCTATTTCTATAATGTCACCATATATTGGCATATAACCTAAATTTTGCTAATAAATGATCAAAATTAATTTAAAGAGTTGCAATCTAATATCAATCCAACAGTAAATAATGTTTAAAACCATTTTCTTACAGTTTCCAAGTGACGAGTCAATAGTTAATTTCAGTCTTAACGATTTGTCAACATTGCTGTTATAAAGAAAAATGCTTATTTTTGAATAGAAAACACTACCTTAATGTTCAGAGACACAGCAAGTTATCAGGATGAAAACAACATATGTCTATTCAATGATATAAAATAGTACTGAAGAGATATTTGATTTTGAAATTGAAATTCACACGAGTTTGAACAATCGAGAAAAATAGTTAAATAATTGCACAGCTCTCAGTTTTCAAGTCACAAGAATAATTCATAGCTCAAAAGATGCATAAAATTCTAGACTACGTTATATGAAAATTTAGAATATGTAGGTAAAGATTAAGTAACATTTTAAGATCAAATGATAATTTCAAGTAGAAAATAGAAATTACACACAACAGAGTTGACAGTAGCCAGATACAAATGGGAAAGTATATTTAAAAGAAAGTAGACTTTTTCCTATGCACACTGAATGAGTTTTTGTAAAGATCCATGCAGTATTTTGGCCAGAATAAAAGATTGTAAGTTAATAGTAAATACGGAAAAATGGCGGTAGCCAGGCATGAAGTTTGAACATTGGTTTTAAAGAAGAAAGTGGGAACAATATGAGTGAGACTAGTTAACAGTTAAACAACTTCATATTATATAGAAAATTGCACCTTAAAGCATTTAAAACATATTTCACACAAATACTTTTGGAGGTGTAAAATAAAGAAATAGTTGAGATGCAATAAAGGATTTTACTGCGATAGAAAACTGCAAACAAGCTGGTTTACACATCAAAATATTGGGAAGAATGAGCAGGTTATTTTAAAACAAGAATTAACATCACAGCCTGAATACTGCGCCTGTGAGAGAAAATTTTAGATTTGGTCTCTTAAATATTTTTTGCAGATAAATGGCTGAGGTTAGAAAAAGTTTCATCAGGAGTTGTTTTAATGCTTAGGTAAACAGCTACCTTCCATAAAAGTTTCAAGCAGAACAGAGAAAAAAAATAAGTTCAGATATTTCATAGTAACCAGATACATTGCAAAATCTAACCGGTCTCCTATAAATAGAGCCCCGGAACCCATGTAGGTGGCATTTGTTTGAAAGCGCTTGTATGAGGATGTTGTGTCAGCATACAGCTGGTTTCCCACGATGAGTGAAGAACCAGGAAGTCTTAGGCAGGTGTGAGGCTAGCAAGTCGACCATGATGGACTAACTTCAACAGATAGTGGGGAAGTGTTTCTACTCAGAGATAAATGGAATTTATTTAGTTAGGAGGTCGTTGCTTGCGGCTTGTCTCAGGATTTTAAACCTACAATTATCTAATTTAGTGAAGTTAGAATGAAGACTTTCCCGGCGTATGACTGCAATGTAGTCTTCACGGGTGTACCGCCGGATAGTGTTGTGGAAACACAATATTTCGATGGCTAGCACCGCCGACTACTTCAGGTGTAGAGACATCTGCACTGGTCGGCTGACCCACAGATACTGAGATGGTTTGAGTGCCGCTCGTCCTTATATACATGTCTGCGTCAGGCGGCTACGTGGCCTTGACGAAGGGTTACTATGAGCCAGGCCCGCAACGAACTGGCAGCTGGCGGCTGCCTGCCAGTGGGCGTGGCTATGGTTCTTGTTCCAGCCCGAGCTAATATGGAGCCCTCTACGGCGGCAGCTGGACTGAAGAACAACGTTCTCTGTATTCCACAAAGTTACAGTTCACACAACTTGACCGACCACTATGAAAGTTGGTATGTATATGTATTTTTTCTTGGAGAATGTTTCTGACCAAATAATTCCCTTTACACCCCTTAATTTGTATACAAACTAACAGTTTTTATCTGATTTTGATGGAACTTTGTATGCATATACTTTCAAAAAAGAGAAAAAGAAAATTATTGTCCAAATTAGTTTTACAAAAACCCAATCCTTATCCCCTTTTCCACCCCCTTAATAACTGTCAATGTTCTTAAGTTACAGTTTATATCCAATTTTGAGGGAAGTATCTATAAGTATACTTTAAAACAAACAGAAAAATAGTGTCTACATTTTGTTCAAAAAAACCAATTCCCTCCTCCTCTTTCCATCCCCTTTAATTTTTATCATGTTCTTTATGATTCTGAAGGAACTTTGCACACTTATACTTTAAAACATGTAGAACAATTCTGTTTAAATTTGGTTTGTAAAAGCCCAACCCTTCTCTTCTGACCCTACCCTTCTTAATTTCCAATAATCTTTTTTAAAAATTCACAAATGTGCACATGTATACTTTAAAACAAAAGAAATGTATTGTCTTCATTATGTTTACATAACCCAACCCCCCACTCCCTTTACTTCATTTGTTTGCAAATGTTCTTCATACAAAGCTATAGCTTTCATCCAGTTTTGATAGAACTTTGCTCATGTATACTTTAAAACAATTACTGTCCACATCAGTTTTACAAAAACCAAGCTACTCTCCCCCTCAACACCCTCTTAATTGTTTTTTATGCATACTTACAGTTTTTACCCGACATCAATGAAAATTTGCACACATATACTTTAAATCAAACAGAAAAAATTGTTTACATTTGGTATACAAATGCCAAATCTCTCAGCCCCTTTACTAGCACCCCTTTTATTTTTCAGTGTTCTTTATAGAAACCCACAGTTTTAAATCTCATCAAAATCAGTTCAACTGTTCTTAAGTTATGTCAGAATGTTCATAAAATAAATGTGTCCTAATGTCTCAAAATGAACATGAGATTTTAACTTGGATCACAAGATTTCATGTTGTGAAAACTCATTAAAAATCTATATTTTCTGAGTGATGCTGGAACAAACAGATATATTCCAGATACAGATGTATGCAGTATATATTAATGCCTGGATGGAACATATTTCAATTACTGAGCAACAATCTTAACGGATGTTTTGAGTAGGTAGAAATGCAGCCTGGACCAACTGACATTCCTTATCACAACATCGAATTCACCCTGTTCTGGGAATTTTTGGGCTATATCAATTTTTAATTTACTTCTGTAAATGCCTGTTGCCAAAGTAATAAAACTTGGTACACACGGTACACATCAGAAATATAAAAATACTGTATGAGTAAACAAATCCCAATTTGACAAAACAACTCTGGCAACTCTCTATATATATATCAAAAAAATCAGCTTTGATTTGGGCACTGCGGAAACTCAGGATTCCGATGTCCACATTCTAGTGGTTTCATTTATTCGTACAATTTTCATAGTATATAGGATTAGTGTTTATTTTACAAAATTATGTTTAGAATAAATTTTATTACAGTATTAAGGAATAAAGGTTTGTTGTAGATCCTAGAGAACGAACCATCTGAATGTACAGATAAATAAATAATAAATAAAGGTTTCATACTAATATTTAACTGATTTTGCATTAGATCTCAATTTGACATATTTTGTTAAGATCATATCACTTCACCTATCAAATATACGTGTCACGGCTCACATAATAACTCCAGCTGAGTCATCGTTAATATACCAACCCGCAAGCTTTTCAGGAGGTCAATGACCTCAATATATAACATTGTCACATGTTTATTGTTAAACTAACTTAGTCCACAATCTGAAGGAGGTATACTAAGTCATTGAGCCAGAGATATGATGGCCAGTTCCTTTCCACGGGGACCACGTAACAACCTAGCATAGCTAATATGATCAAACACAACTCTTAAATATTCCTACCATCAGTGGTATTTGAACCCGGTACTGAAGCCAGAATTTTTTGAAAGCAAGCACCTTAACCACTGTGCTACCAGAAAGTTTACAAATTGACAACTGCTTTCCCATACCTAAAATACAAAACAAACTATGATATGACTAAACATTTAATAATAAAATAATTGTTTCAAAAAAATAAAAACCACCTTTAATAAAATACTAAAATTTTAAAATAACTTTAAATCTTGGTTAGAAGAAAATAAATCTAAATGGACTATGTTTTACATAACTATTATTGAAATTTTTACATCAATCAGTTGGTGCCAGCCAAAGCAAAAAAAAAAAAAAAAAAATAACAACAAGAAGGAATGACAATAATAGATAAAAATCATGTTACTGCTTGACTATGATTAATGCTAAAAACATGTTTCAACAAAAGTGAAACACCTATATTATGTTAACTCTAAAGCTTTTACTGGATGATACAGCCTACCAACTGACAACGTAGCACCAAAGATGCCTTGACCACCAACAAGGACAAGCTGCAGGTTAAAATACTGTCTAATTCATTCCCATAAACTGTCCTCCGCAAAAACAATATCTGCCTCACTACAAGCTGTAAAATATTCGGAATTTTAATTTGTACTCCTTGTGTCACATCGCATAGCAAATAAAGTGCAGTAATTCATTCCTCTCAATGTGGCAGATGGCACTGACTCTAAAAATAACTGATTAATGTAAAAACTTCAATAATACTATCGTAAAATATTGTCTATTTAGATTTATTTTCTTCTAAGCAAGATATAAAGTTTTTAAATAATATTAGTGCATTTTTTTGAAGGCAGTTTTTATTTTTTTGAAACAATTATTTTATTATAATATTATCTACTGTCACTTTCAATATTTTGCCTCTGGTTTATTGAAACTTCTAATATTCATCAAAACTTCTTCATATTTAATTGTGATGGAAAGCATGTTCCGGTGATAATTTACCTAGTGATCTAGTCCTTTTCTTTCTTTTTTTTTTTAATTATTACTTATATACTATAGACTCCAAATTCCCCAACCCTTCTACTTTTACAATTTATGATTTTTAATTTTTAAATTCCTCCAGGATATTTGGTAAATAATTTATCAGCTACAATTGTAATTTATTCCAATTCATGACATCCCAACCCAATAAAGAAAATTTTCCCACTCCCTTATGCATGAAATGGAGTGCTAGCTTGTGCTCATGGTCCTTTTATCCCTTCCATGCTCTACTCCTAATTCTGCCAACAATCTCTCTCCACACTCCATCTTCCAATGACTCCCAAACCAGCTCCTTTAACATATCGGTTACTGATTTAGTACTGCTTTCATTTACAAATGAATGTAGGTGCTCCCATTGCATGCCCTCCAACTTCTGTATTTTATACCAAAAATGTAGGTCCCAAAATCTAAGCAATGATCCTACTTTGGTTTTGTATTTATTTATTTATTTATTTCCATTTACATTTGACCCAGCATCTAGAGGCTAAACTGGGCCGCTAATCTTCCCTTAAGACCATGTTTAAAAAACAAATTATGTTAATACTATTAATGTAAATAATCCCATAAATGCGGTAGCAACTAAAACAGGAAAAAGTTACAGTTAAATATCTAATCCTAATAAATCAGCACTACAAAACTACACTAAATAACACAAAAAACTGAAAAAATAAAATATTAGGTACTAAACAGTTCTTTGACTGTCCAGCTTGTGAATGAAGTCTCATTCTTATCCTCACATCCAGGTGGTTGGTCGAAGGGTGAGTGTGTGACGTGAGACCATAGTTCTCACTCCTGGTATCGACTGCGGCGTAGACCCCAGCTCTTCAGGAAGCTGCCCTCCTGGAATACATGAAGTACTCCAGCAGTCACTCAGAAGTGAGATTCCTCTGGAAACTCAGATGTGGCTACAGCAGGTCATGATGGATGTCTACGTCGGTTTCCGCCCTCAGCTTTCTTCCGCTCCAGATATTTCTGCTTTTCAATTTGAGAGGCTATTTCCGCACCTTCATTTAGATAGTGCCATAGTCTCTCTGAACGCAGGATGTCAAAAATCCTCAGACCTTGTAGCTGTTGTTGCTGAGTGATTCTCGTCTCTGCTGTTGTTCTGCATTCCCACACCACGTGCTCTGGTGTGCTTTCCTCGCCACACTCGCAGTTACTAGTTGGTGTAAGTCCACGTTTGTTTAGGAAGCTTCTGTATGCTCCATGGCCGGTTATGTATTGGATTAGCCCTGGAGAAGGTTGTAGGAATTTCATGCTGATTCGTTCAGCTACAGATGGAAACATGTCGTACGTTCTACGACCTGTTACACTAGTGTCCCACTCATTTTGCCATTCTTCAATCAGTACATTCCACAATTCCTTTTTTGTCCATACTTCTTTTCCAGTTATTTCTACCACCTTGTCCATCCTGTTCTTCCTCAGCCAATACATTGCTCCTCGTCTCCTCACTTCTAGATCTAGGGGCAGTACACCTGCTGCTACTGCTAGAGCTGCTGTTGAAGTTGTGCGATATGCACCGGTAAGCCTGATGAGTATCGTTCGTTGAAGCCTCCGGATTTTCTCCCTCGGCTTAACCTTTGTGAGGTGCTTGGCCCAAACGCTTGCAGCGTAGCCGACAATGGATGCAAGTATCACGTTATTGTATGCTGTCATTGCCAGGGCAGGGATTTGAAACTGTCTGTGACCTATACTTATGATTGCATTCATAGCTCGTAAAGCTCTTCCGCAGACCTCCTCCAAGTGGGCTCGAAAGTTAAGACTCTCATCCAGCCACAGGCCCAAGTATCTGCTTACGGGACTCCGGCGTATTTTCGCATTACCTACCCTTATAGTGGGATTTCGTTTAAGTTTTTTCTCTTTTGAAAATACCATATAGTTTGTCTTATTTAGAGCGAGTTTCAATTTCACTTCGTCACACCACTTCATAAGAATTTTAAGCACTATCTCACTTTTCGCTTCGATTTCAGCTCTTGACATCCCTTCCACGAGGAGAAGAAGATCATCTGCAAAGGCAACCAGTCCTAGCAATTCAGGTGTCCGTTGAAGAATTTCCAGTAATGGTTCTAATGCTAAATCCCAAAAGATAGGGCCGCAGACAGATCCCTGGGGGCAGCCTTTATTTATTTCTCTTTTGATTTTGTCGTTAGGGCATCTCATGGTAACAGTTCTATGCTTGCAGTAATCTCTCAGGCTGTAGTACAGCCGCTTTGGACAGCGGATTTTCCGGAGTCTTGCAAACAATGCTGGCCACCACAAGTTGTCGAAAGCCCCCGAAATGTCAACAAGGACTCCCACCACATATTTCTTTTCTGATCTTTCGACTATCTCGATGGCTCGGTTTATTGCAATCCTCAGTCGATGTTTTTGTCCTGAAACCATACTGATTGGGATTCATACCAATCGATGTTCTAAAGTCCTGAAGTTTTCGACACAGTACTTTTTCCTGTACCTTCCCCATCACGTTTAGTAGGCAAATAGGGCGGTAAGATTTCGGCATAAGGGGATCTTTATCGGCACCTTTCTTAAGTATTACAACTTCACCATGCTTCCAGATGCTTGGTATTCTTCCTTGCCTGAGACATTCGTTGAATAGTCTGCACAGAACTGGAGCTACATCCAAGATCAACTTTTGTATCACTTCAGCCGGGATTCCGTCTGGTCCTGGTGCTTTTCCCACTCTCAGAGAATTAATTGCTGATACTACCTCGTCCAGTGTTATGTCACTCTCCCTGAAGTCACTCCCATAGGGCTGCCACATTTCGCGATAGAGCTCATCTTGTTGTTCACTGTTCTCCTCTGGTATGTCATGCGGCAGTAGGCTGTTCAACAGCTGGTCCACTGATTCCTTCCAGTTAGTTGTAACTGTACCGTCTTCTCTTCTAATTGAGGATAACGTGGTGGGAGGTCATATTTTTCCTGCGGCTAATTTGTAAGGAATTCCCCATGGATTCACTTTCAGATTTTCTTTCACAAATGCTTCCCATCTAGTTTGTCTGGTTGTTAGAATTTTTTGCTTGTAATCTACTCTCATTTGCCTGTATCTGGCAAGAAGAAAGTCTCTTTCTTCTGCTACTCGGCTCCTTTGGTAGGCTTTCCTAGCTTTCCTTACTTTTCCTCTTAGTGCTTGCAATTGTGCAGTCCAAAAACTGTCAGTTTTACCACCAAGCGTCTTCAGAGGAATAGCAGCTTTCATTGCATCCTGAATTGCCCATGTTAGTTCCCTCGCCATGTTGTCGACATCGAAGTCTTCTTCCGCTACTGCCGGAGACAAGAAAGCCTCTCTCAGCCTCTGCCATGAAGCCCGTCTTATATTGTACTGCGTTTTGAAGTAGGGTTTTCCCGGATCGGCTGTTGTCTGTTCCCTTGCAATTTCGAATACTATGACGTTGTGGTCACTCGTGGTAAGATTGTCCGTCACTCGCCAGTCATGCAGCATATTTCCAGCAGCGTTATTTGTTAAAGTTACATCGATGTTGGTGAAGGCGCCAGTTGTGTTATGGAAGGTGTATGGATTTCTCTCTTTGTTCTGGACTTCAAGATGCAGTTCGTTTATAAGATCAACCAGCAGTTCACCCCTAGTATCAGTTCGACGACTGTGCCACAGGGCCGACTTTGCGTTTACGTCAGCCGTTATTACCATAGGTTGATCAGATAGAGCTAAATGTATCTCCCTTATTTTATTCAAATAGGGTTCAATTTCATCTCGATGTTGAAAGTACATGTTTAGTACCACAAAATTGCCCCAGTGTGTGCTAATTTCTACACATGTGGTGTGTTCATCACAAAACTGCGCTAGTTTAGTCACTACAGTGTTTGTTGAACACTATTATGGCTGACATGGGTCTCGGTCCAGTTGTGATTATCTGCGACGTTGCCGGCATGTACGGTTTTGTAACTCGATTTCCTCACTTCTCTGGTCCACCCTCTCATCATCCTCTCCAGTAAATTAAGGATTTTTTAAGCTTTTCCTACCACCTGCCCAATTTATTTTGCTCAGTTGAGTTTGTTATTCAGTATTATGCCAAGATATTAAGCTTCAAGCTTACATCAAATTATGTACTCTGTCCTGGTCAGTCTTGTCACATTTTGATTCTAATATATAACATTACGTCATTTGTAAACAACCTAACTTCTGATTATAAACATTTAACACAATCATTCAAAAGATTAGTAAATAGCAAGCAATGTTCCCAATATATTACTCTGCCACATTTCATATTCACTACTATCTCTTTAGATACTGCATTTCCTATTCTAACACTTCTTTTTTTTTTTTTTTTTTTTTTTTTACCGTCGTCAGTCTTTCGACTAGTTTGATGCAATCCTCCATCCATTCCTATCCTGTGCTAACCTCTTCATTTCTACATACCCCTTACAGCCCACGTCCTCAATTACCTTTGACTGTTCCCTCCACTAACAAATTAACCAGTCCAACATGTCTCAAAATATGACCTACCAGCCTGTCTCTTCTTTCTGTAAGCTTCTTCCATAAACTTCTTTTCTCACCCATCCAAAACTCGTTCATTTCTTACTTAGTCTGTCCACTTAATTTTCAGCATTCTTCTGTAGCACCACATTTCAAATGCTTCAATTTTCTTTTTTTCCCGTATTCCTAAAGTCCATGTTTCGCTACCATAAAGTGCTGTGCTCCACACAAATAGTTTTCAAAAAGTTCTTTCTAGTTCCTAGATCAATATTTGAAACTAAAAGGTTTCTCTTTTTCATGAAGGCTCTTTTTGCTCCTGCTCCGGCCATCGGTTGTAATTTTACTTCCCAAGTAACAGAATTCACTTACTTCTCCTATTACATCCGATCCAATTTTTATATTTAATCTACTAGTATTGGTATCATTTCTGCTACATTTCATCACTTTTGTCTTGCTTTGATTTATATTCAGTCCAAAATCTTCCTTCAGTATTTTGTTCATGCCATTAAGTAACTTATCAATATCCTCAGCCCTCTCTGCTAACAAGATAATGTCATCAGCAAATCGTAGCATACTGATTTTTTCTCCCTGAAAACTTATGCCACAGGGAAATTTTTCTTTGACTTTTTTCATTGCTTCTTCTACATACAAGTTGAATATTAACAGGGATAGATTACAACCTTGTCTCACACCCTTTTTAACTGATTCATTGTCGTGTAAAAATAACATATATTAAAGCGATCTAGTAATTAAATAAATATAATTTGTACACTGTATTTTGATTTATAATCTTTATCAGTTTATTTCCTTTTGTTTGCTATGTCCAAAAATCCTCTCATACCAACATTTGACCATGTCTGGAGTACTTTTTGCATTGAGTTCACTCCGAAAGATTAGCAGGTTCTTTTCTACTCAAGATCTATCAATTTTTTTCTCTCCGCAACTATTATTTTCAAGCTTCTCTGCTCAATTATTCTGATTTTCTCACCACGTCTACCAACAATTCTCTTAACTTCTCTTCTTTTTTTTCCCACAGATCCTATATCCTTTCAAGCATCTCTGACCAAACAATATTTACTAATCTTGCTAGTCTTTTAACTATTAATTTGCCTTTATGAGTCAGAATATATAATTTTACTTGTTTTTAAAGAGCTGCTATGTTACAGCATGTCTCTCGTGATTCTCTACTTTTATTATAGCCACTTGATTCTGATATAGTTTATAGAGTATTCTTCTTTCTCGATACTTTAGACCTGACATCTTTAAAATGTTGAACATTTTATCCCACCTAACATTATCAAAATCTTTTTCCAAATCAACAAACGTCATAAAAGTATCTTTGTTTTTCTTGATCCGCCCTTCAAGTATTAATCTTAAAGACAGAATTGCTTCCCTTGTACCGCCATTTTTCCTAAATCCAAACTGATCTTCACCTACTATCTCTTCTACTATCCTTTCCATCCTTCTGTATATTATTCTGGTCAGTAATTTTGAAGCATGTGTTGTTAGACTAATTGTGCGATAATTCTCACATTTGTCGGCTTGTGTTTTCTTTGGAAGTGTGAAGATGATATTTTTATTAAAATCAGTTGGAATTTCTCCTGTTTCATAACTTTTTGGTATCAGCTTGAATAATATTTCAATTCCTTCATCTCCTAGGGATTTAAGAAGTTCTGCAGGGATCTCATCAATTCCAACTGCCTTATTTACTTTCAAGTCATTAAGAGCTTTATTAAATTCTGTCCTCATAACAGGATCTCCTAAGTCATCAGTGTCGACAACGCCTTCCTTTTCCATTACACTATTGTTCAAGTCGTCCCCAACATACAGTTTCTCAGTGTATTCTTTCCATCGGTTAGCTCTATCTTCTGACCTTAAAAGAGGTTTCCCATCAGCAGCTTTAATGATCATACCTCTTTTCTTCATTTCTCCAAAATTTTGTTTGATCTTTCTATATGCAACATCTACTTTACCTATGACCATTTCCTTTTCTACTTCTTCACACTTTTCATGTAGTCATTTTTCTTTTGCTATTTTGCATTTCCTATTTATTTGATTTCTAAATTGCTTGTACTGCTCTCCTCCTGCTTCATCCTGAGCATTTTTGTACCTTCTCCTCTGATCCATCAGCTCCAAAATTTCTTCTGTGATCCAAGGTTTTCGGGCAGCTTGTTTCCTAAAGCCTAATGTTTCTTTACCAGCTTTCGTTATTTCGGCCTTTAATGCATTCTATTCGTCCTCGGTTGAGCTCCTTTCACAGTTACTTCTTAGACCTAAGTCTACCATTTCTGCTAATTTTTCTCTCGTGCTAGATTGTTTTAGTTTATTCACTTCCAGTCTGTTCTGCTTATACAGCTTCCTTATTCACTTAAATTTCAGTTTGCACTTCATTATTATCAAATTATGGTCAGAGTCTATGTCTGCTCCTGGGTACGCTTTACAGTCTAGAACTTGATTCCTGAATCTCTGTTTGACCTTGATATAATCTAGCTGATATCTGCCTGTATCCCCTGGACGTTTCCAGGTGTATATTCTTCTTGCATGGTTCTTAAACAGTGTGTTTGCCACTACCAGCTTATATCTTTCACAAAATTCTAGCAACCTGCTTCCTCGCTCATTTCTTTCTCCTAGACCAAAACTTCCTACAGTATTTCCCTCTTTTCCTTCTCCCACTATTGCATTCCAATCACCCATGAATATTAGATTTTCCTCCCCCTTCACATATTGGATTAATTCTTCAATTTCAGCATATATTTTTTCTATTTCTTCGTCATCTTCCTGTGACATTGGCATATAAACTTGTACTAACATGGTTGGGACGGGCTTTGATTCTAACCTCTTCAAAATAATCCTGTCACTAAACTGTTCATAATAACTCACCCATTTCCCTACTTTCTTGTTCATTACAAATCCTACACCAGTGACTCCGTTGACAGCTTGTGTGCTAATTATCCTGTGTTCCCCAGACCAGAAATCCTGTAAGTCCTTCCATTTAATTTCACTAATCCCAACAACATCTAACTTAAGTTGTTCCATCTCCCTTTTTAAGTTTTCCTATTCTGCCCTATTCAGACTTCTAACATTCCACTCTCCAACTCGTAGAATGTTTCTATCCATTCTGATGACTCCTCCCTGAGTAGTCCCATCCCGGAGATCCAATTGGGGGACTATTTTACCTCCAGAATATTTTACCCAGGAAGAAGCCATCATGATATATGTAATTTGAGAGGATTACGTGTCCTCGGGATACCCTTTGGTCTTTAATGCAGTGGTTTCCCGTTGCCGTCTGCATCCCCGTACCGTTGATCATTTCTGATTCATCCGCCTTTAGGGGCTGTTTCCAACCCCAAGGGCAAGAGGGTGCCCTGAACCGCTTCCAACTCTTCCTCCTTCCTTTCGGAGGTGGTTGGCAAGCAGTGGGCGATTCCTTATACCGGGAATCTTTCAGTCGCCACAGCCTCGTCTGTCCAAACAGGGTGCACCACGTGAAGGAGAGGTTGACATTTGGTTGGAAAAGGCTAGTATAGCCTCTCCCAAACCCTCACACACCCTAACTCTTCTACCTTTTAAGAATTCCTCATGATAATTATTTCTTCAGTTACTTGTACATTTTGGTATTCTTTTTCTCTGCTCTATGACTGATATGTAGGTTATTTAAAAATTTCAAGGTGTTTCCAAAAAATGAATTAAATTTAACGAGCTTTTGAGTATGCTAAACCATTTTTTAATGAACTTTCTTGAAGTAAGCCTCTATTTGGATGTAAAAATTTAACAAATTTGAGACATCTCCTCAGTTTAAAACTCTAAAGTTTCTCCAAAAAATCTTAATTTGCCGTCAAATTTTTTATTACTTAATAATTTCTTGTTACTTTTAATTTACTTGAATATGTATAGTTTCCCTGTAAAAGCTTTTAATAATGAAATATTAGCCAGAACATCTTTCCAGGCATCCATCATACCAAAGTTTTCTTTGCACCAGAAAATTTTTCATTATTAAAATACCGCCATTCTTAGTACTTTCTTATTCCCTTTCACTTTTGTCATGTTCTGTACTTTATCATAATGAATTAAATTTTGGCATTTCCATGTCATGTTCTCTGGTTACCAATGTGTGCTCCTCAAAACTTTATTTCTTAATAATATTCCTCATAAAATTCCTGTAGACAAGAGATGTGTACCAGAAGTCATCTCTCCGTCCATAAATCCCATACAATTATTATTATTCTGTTTGGCATTATTCACAAACATCATCAAAAATATCTTATGACATGGAATGTAAGTAAGATATTTCGTAATCCAGTTAGTCAATTTATAGAACAGGTGTACTTTTGATATCAAATAAGAAATTTAGTTTGATGTTACATATTAATATGAGATGAGTGGGTTTGTACATGAAGAAAATTCGATTACAGCAGACAAAAAAACAGAAATCCTATAGCACTTTTTTTATGAGTTCACATACTCACTAATAGAGTCTTAATAGAAATGCCTTTTCTTTTGTTTTAAATTCTATACAGGAAGCATTGCTCAAATCCTCTTAATATTTTAGATTATGGAAGGCCAATCAATTTTAAACATTTTTTTTATAGAAAACTTTCTTGGAATTTACTCATTTGTCCTTTATTAATTATTTACACTGCGAGTTGTTAATTTATTTTCCTCTTTCTGTTTATGCCAAACGTAGCCAATTAATGCATATATTCCAAATGCGTTTTTGCTTTTCAAACTGAAATTTTGTGCTCTTTCTTTTAATTAGCACCACCTTCCAAAATTTTGCTACCTTAAGACAACCTTAGATAGCTAAGTTGTGTAATGCATAAGTTCACCTTTTTAATATGTAGCTAATGATTATGTGTTATCTGTTATTTCCCTGTTCTATATATGAGATTCTTTCTCTTGATTACTTGATTTGACTACTATTTTTCTTATGAGTGGTATGATGGCTCAATGGTTAAGGCATCTGACTGGAGATGGAAAATTCCCAATTCGAATCCCTGTCTCGAGGTGGTATTCACAGGCCCTCTTGTTCAGCTTGCTGTGAAATCAGGTCCCCTGTATCCAGTAGGATTACCAGGATAGGATAAGATGTTTATGACATGGCTTAAATGCGCAGCCAATATTAACCCTGTCACCAGGTCATTACAACCACATGGAATTATTATTATTATTACATATTTAAATATTTTCAATTGTTAATTATACTTGTTTAAATTGCCCTTTGAACCCAAAACTTCATATTTAGATCTTTTTATGGTCTGAGAACACATTTCAGTAGCTGGATAACTTTTAGCCTATTTGTTCATTCAGAGTGTAAGTACCTTAGAATTTGATTAAATTTTACTTTTCTTAGCTACAAGGCATAGGGGAGGGGGTAAGCCTTCCAGAAATCGTAAAATCATTAATCTTGTCACTACAGGATATGGGAGAAGCGATTCATATAGAAGCTGATACTTCAGCTCATTTCAGAGCAGAAAGTGTTTTAAAGGCAGATACGCAATTTAAAAAAAATAATAGCCCTAAATAAACAGTTAATAATAGTAAAGGCTTGTAAACTTACCTAAAACGGTGAAATTGACAGTTATTCAACTTGTAAACAATCAATTTTAGTTACTTGACCATATCGTTATTTCTCAACACTTTTCGATGCAGTAAAGTATTTTTATAATAATAATGAACCGAAGTAAAGTAAAATTCACTCAATAGTTTCAGGCAGAATAAATAAAGAGAACACAATATTAAAATTTCGTTGAACACACTAGCATTTTTAACACACCATAATAACACGTTTTCAGTAATTATCGGAACTGAAAAATAAATTTTAAGTAATAATAGAGAACACTGCATAACATATAAAAGTTTTAAAACCTTCCACATAGATTAATAGACACTAAATCAGTTTTAAACAATATTACACCGTGAAGGAAAACTTGGCAACCTCCAAATTAAATTGTGAACCTCTAAGACCATCTAAGTAAACAAAATCACTTTTAAAACGAATAATAAAATTAAAGAAAAATTCTGAAGCTAACACACTTTCGAAATAAACAGTAAATAAGAAAATATTAGTTTTGCACAATGGCAGATTGCATCACCCGCCACCTCAAATTTTCGAAGGCTGATAACTTTTGAAGTACTTGATGTATCAAAAATCTAAATAGCTCTTTGGAGAGGGCAGAAATGAGAGAAAAATCTGGTAAGGGTTTAAATAAAATACTCTAAAATTTTCTATATAGGTTGCACAATCTACCGGAAGTTGAGAAACTAGTCAAAATAACAGTACCATTTTTCTAACACAATTAAAGTTTTATGGTGATTTGAGAAACTTTAGAGCCATAGTCCCTATAACAAGAAACAATCCTGACGAGTCACTCTAAATTTTCGAAGGCTCTCGGTTAATATATTTTCATCTAACCATTTTTGACGTGCGTGGTGAAGATGCAAATCTACAAAAGACCTAGCGGGCCTGACGCTTTGTCATTTGGCGGGGTGTCATTGGAGTGGAAGGACGTGTCATTTAGAATCGTGCAAGGCTTGCTGGGTAGCAGGACTAGGAAGTAAGATAGGACAGCATGGTAGAACGGCCATGATGGGTTTTGAATGGTGGCACGCTTGTGAATATCTATGATGAAACTTTAAAATTTTCTGTTTGGGATTCGTTCGGTCTGTTCTGGCTTCATAATCTGCAATTTTCATGTGAAGAATAGTCTGATTGCCTAACCCAACTGTAACATGTGAAATTAAGTGAACTTTGAAGAATATAGTAATCTTATTATTAGAACAGTGCAGTTTTTCATTTTTGTAATAATTACCTTTCCCTCCTAGGGTTAATTAGGATTGTGGCAACCAATATTACTTTACAGTTGGATCTATCCAAGGTACACCACGGTTAATAGTTTGAACAATTTTAATTCTTATCAGACGGAGTTTAGTAGTTGAGGTGTTTGACTGATATCCTAACCCCAATATCAGGCAGGACCCTTACAAGAGGCTGTTTTATTGTTTGCTCTAAAATACTTTGTTTCCTGCTGATTGTCTGGCTTCATGATGTCACCCAACAATCCAACCTCATGTATCTGAGACTTTTAAAACACAGTTAAGATATTAAATAAGTTTTTTTCCTATTTAAGCATTATATCAAAATTATTGCCTTTATTTTTTATATTTATGAGTGTGTTTGTGGTCCTAGGCATTAGAGTTGACTCTATTTCTCACTATATCGCTCATTTAATTTGCCCCTGAAGTTAACTATGCTACAAAGCTTTATGGTAATGGTCAAGAATATGATACAGTCATCCTTTCTTGTGAGATGACTGATTAAACTGCTATATTAAAGAATACCGGTATTGAGATAATAAAAATAGTCTATTATTTGCTTTGTTAAATTGGACCTAAAATTTATTGAATCATACCACAAAATGATTATACTTAAAATGAAATGAATAGGCCTACCCTTAGTGATTCAGCCATATTAGGAAGCTTCATTATTTCAGCTACACGTGGAGCTCGACCATTTAGTAATAGTTCATTTCCATATTGTTGAGACTGCAGTAGCTGCTCACTTGAGTTCCATATATTTGCGACAACAGGTGTAACAGCGAAACCATTTTCAGCTAAGCTGATTGCTGCTGACAGAACGTCACTCATTGTAACCTGGAAAATGTGAGCATATAAAGAGGCATCATAAAAATCTGGTAATATTAATTAGAAGCTAAAGGTTGGTATCAACTCAAAGGTACCAGCCTAAGCTGAATATTCTGGCTCAATAAATTCTGTACAAGTGTCTGTGCAGCCTCTTAACAGCTATGTAAACAAATCCTACTTCTATATTCATAAAGGCGATAGCACAATGCACTACACCAGGAGTGTAGCAGATGGGAGATGATGAAAGGTGAGTCCCTGGTGCTTTAAAACTGTGACATTCTGGCTGAGGGAGACGCCTACAGAAAAACAGGTAGGACACAAGGCCTAAAGGTGGAAGTCCTGCCCTGTGATTTACCTGGTAACCAATAGTGGGAAAATCTTTGACTTGTAACCTTCACACCGAGAGTGGGAGCAGGAAGAATTTTTGTTTAATGGATAAAGCAAGAAAAAGGACTAAGAATTTTGGAGCTGAACATGAAATAAAAGTAGACACCAGAGGCTTGAGTAATAAAAACAAAAGGTTAATTATGAATATAAGGTGGGGAAAGAATTGCTTGCTGAAGACTTGAAATGCAAATATCTTGGAATTACTTTTGATAACAAACTGGGCAGGACACATAGGACAGGTGGTAGGAAAAGGTTTCAAAGTTCTGCACTTGTTGGAGAGAGTGATGAGGGGATGTACGAGAGAAGTCAAGGAATTGGGTTACAAAACTTTGGTCAGACCATTGCTCGAATATGGTAGTGTAGTATGGGACCCTCATTTTACGTATCAAATTCAGGAGTTGGAGAGGGTGCAGAGAAGGGCTGCTAGATTTGTTTCTGGAAATTACCGCAGAATGCAATCAGTGACAGATATGATAAAGGAGCTGGAATGGGATTCATTGCAAGACAGGAGGAGGATGAGGAGGGTCATGGGAGTGTACAGGGCATATACTGGTGATGAGGCATGGAAAGATATTGCAATAGGTATGAAAAGTAGTGCATAGAAGGGAAAAGATGACCATGACCACAAGCTGGCACTCGATTTCAGGCACAAGGGTGTGGGAAGATTCTCTTTTTTAGGTAAGGGTGTCAGGGATTGGAATGAGTTACCAAAAGAAATGATGAATAATTTACCGAAAACTTTGAAGGAATTTAAAGATAAAATTTGTAGAGAGCAAATGTAGGTGGGTGCAGGATAGGGGGAAGATGGGTGTGTAGGGAAATTGCCACCGGAGCCTGTGCTCCATTGCAATTAAATAAATTAAAAAAATTAAAAAAATGAGATTTACAGAAAGAATTAAAAGATATAAAGCTACTTGTGGCTGTAATAACAGAAGCTAAGAAGACATTGGAAGGTTGCATAGAATTGAATGATTATATAGTGGTGTACTACAAAAAAGAGAGTCACTTACCAAGCAGCTATAATGGTTCAGAAATATAGAATTAATACTTGTGAATGATTTAAAGACCAAATAAAAAGTTTAATGTAATTTAATTTCAATTGTGATGTAGCACACGAGCTCCAGTGGGATAACCCCTACAACCCAACATTCTCATGTCATAATTTTTCACTACTCACCTATTCCTGCTTACTATGAATTCCAACTTTAAACTCCTACAGTATTTTTGGTAAAGTGTCCATTATTTCCCGTGGTAATTTATTCCATTCCCTGACTTACTTACTTACAAAAGAAAATTTTCCCACTTCTTTCATGTGCCACCTTATGATTATGATTACTTCTTTTTTTTCATGTTTAACTCCTACTAATATCCATTGATGTATTATTACACTCATGAGACTTGAGCAATCCAAACATTCTATTCACCTACTTCTGTCTGTCAATCACTCCTAACCCTGCTCCTTCATCATATCAATTACTGTTAGCATTCTGTGCTAATTTCTGGGAACAAATCTAGCTTCTCTCTTTTGAAGCTTCTCCAACTCCAAAACTTGATACCTATAATGTGGTTCCCACACCACTACATCATATTTAAATCATGGTCTGATCAAAGTCAACCCAGTTCCGTCAACTTCATTATTATATACTTTCATCACACTCTCCAATGTATAAAGTATTTTAAAACCTCTTCCTATCACCTGCCCAATGTGTTCTGCTCAATTGAGTCTACAATCAAAAGTTATACCAAGATATTTACAGTTAAGATCTGCAGTAAGCAATTCCTTCTCTAATTCTTTACTTTTTTATCTGTGAACCTGACCTCCCTTCTTCATTTCATCTGCAATATCTTGCATATAGCCCACTAACTAAGATTCATGTGAGTGTCCTTTCCTAAATCCATGTTACTATTTTCCTGCTAGCTTTAATATATCTGTAGCAAAATTATCCGCATCCTTCCCTTTACAATATTTTAACTTTCATACTTCCCACATAATCTCCTCAGGATTTATTTCCAGTTTTTTAATTTGTTCATTACTAGTTATGTAGAGAAGTTCCTTTTCCGATTTTGCCCCCTTTTGTAATGGCCTCATAAAACCAGTTACTCAGTATCTCTGCCTTGTTAAAATCAACTGTAACTTCTTCCCCATTCTTACTCACAAATGTCTGTATGCCTTCCCTTCTCATCAGTATGCTAACATTGCCATAGGAATTCCTAGATGCATCACTCTGTGGCTGCCCTGCAACTTATAACTTGATTTCAGGCACAACGGTATTGGAAGATTTTCTTTCATAGGTAAGGCCATCAGGTATTGGAATATGTTACTAAGAAAATTGACAAGTTAATTTACCAAAAAGGTTGAAAGAATTTAAAGTTGAAATTTGTAGAGGGCAAAAGTAGGTGGGTACAGGAAAGGGGGAAAATGGATGTGTAGGGAAATTAAATAAAATATTTTTCATACACCCCTCTTTAGTTTCCTTCTTTGCTGCTATTACATAATTTCTAGTTGTTTCAAAGTTTCTCTTCTGTCTTGCTGTCTCAGACTCTGTTGTTTTCTCTTCGTAAGAAGCCCTTTCACCTCCCTATTATAGGTGCAGGTTATATACTATTATAAATTTTTGTTTTGAAGTAAACATTTCTTCTCCTCTTCGTATTATCCCCTTGAACTCTTCTCAACTCCTTTGCACTGTACTGGCACTCTTCTTCCAAACACTGAACTTTATCAAAAATATCTTTTCAGTTCAGTTACATGTGCTTTTCTATAACTGTATCTGTAAGTTCCTTCACATTTTGCCATTGGTTTATTAAACATATCACCACTACTTCTTGATCATCCATCTATATAGCCTGAGACCCCAAAAATTGACGTCATGTTTCATTTCAAACATACTACTTGTGTAAAGTCTCCTTCCCTTACTAACATATTTGAAAAACTTTGTTTCCTGGTGTTATTTATTTTAATTCCCTGCCAGTTGATAAATGATAGATTTAAGTCCCCATCAATAATTGCCATTCTACACTCTTCTTTGAACTCTTTAACCAAGACCCTTGTCATCAAACATTTTTCCACTGCGGTGTGCAGCCAAGACCCTATATTATTTTTGCTGTACTCCAGAAATCTACCCCTAGTAACTGATATCTGTGATATTTGGGCACAAGTGAACTGTAATAATCTTTACTGACCAGTATGAAAACCCCTCCATGAATTCCTCCTCTCTCTCTCTCTCTCTCTCTAGCACATCCTTTCCTGCATTATGAAACTGATGTCAACAAGGGGAAAAAGACCGCCTTGTCACAGTGTTTCATCATAATAACACAATATTGACAACTTACATTCCAGAGCCAAATAGACTGAGGGCATCACTCCATGCAGCTGCAGTTCCTGGAACAGTCACTGTGTGAACGTGCCTGTCAGGTAATGGATTCTGAGCATTGAACCCTTCAGCTGCTAGTATGTCCAAGTTTAGGCCTGCTGCACACCTTCCACTGTAAATTAGTGACAGTTACTGTGGACTAAATGAAATCTACATCTAAAAGAGATTTGAAAGAAATTAAGATATTATTGGGCAAATTATTCTATTGTAGAAATTTAAGAACGAGTCTCTGTTAAATTGGAATGAATATAGAATATGAAATTTCAAAACTCTTTCAACAAAATAATGGTTAAAATGAATTTACTCGATTAAGTTATACCATAGATTATAATGTAACTTCTTGTACTATTATAAGGTTGAGGAAGAATTGCTGAGATAAAACATATAAATTGGTACATTATTTGATGATAAATTTATTTGAACAGGACACATCAGATGGGTGCTTTTACTGTAGGATGCAATGAGGGGCTATACCATGGATGAGGGGGAATACAGAAGTAAAACTTTCGTTATACCATTACACGAGTGTGGTCGGGATAGGGGGGTAGTACAATACTGACATTATAGGTATCAGGTACAGAAGCTGGCAGAATTATGTGTTGATAGACGTCGACCACAAGTTTATCGTCAAGTAATGTGACACTATTCAATTATTAAACCTTAATCATGCACATAGCAGGCGTTGGGATCGGTATTATTTGAATGCTATGGCCCGCTAAGAGCAACCTTTCCGGCAGTATGTAGTGGCCAGCGGACCAGAGACCACACGTTAAGTGAACAAACAACATCCCTGGAATCGCGCAACCAGGCCTGGCCGCCTGAGTACCCGACAAAAATAGCCACAAAACATTGTTCAGTTTCGAGGACACGCGAAATTAAGTGTTAAATTTAAGAACCAAAAGTAGCAATACGGCTCAAATGACGATATACGACGGTGAGCTCCACCATTAGGAGAAGCATCGAACTAATGTGTGAAGGTGTCTGTCGGAAACAGCCTACGGGAGACTAGCGAAATGGTTAATAAACTGCTGATACTTCGTTTATTGCTCCGCATGTGAAAACTGACGCAGCGGCGCGGCGGCGAGGTTTGAGAGAATCCCGTGGTCAAGCGCTGTTGATCGCATGGAGGAAGGAATATATGGAGACGAAATAACGCTAAATCCTTGAAACCTCATGAAAAAACTGCTCTCCTACTGCGCATGCGCGGTGGACATCGTAGGAGTAACAAAACATTGGGCAGTTTGCACTATGTCAGCTGCTGAGAATATTTCATTTTCTAATATTCTAAAGTTTTCTATAATGCCAAGTTGTGATGCATATGGTTGCACAAACAGACGAGATAGGAAAAAACCTGGAATAGCATTTCATAAGTAAGTCACATTGTAATTATCGTTCTTGGAGTATCTGACAGGCAACTGCAACATTAGGGCAATTCACTATAAATTGATTCATTGCTCTCAATAGGATCATATCGTTCTCAAATTTTTGTTGGTGTAGTGTAGACAATTAGCATATGTTACTATTTTGCACCTGAAAAGCTAGCCTTATTGTAGACAAGTGTTAAAAATTTAATTTAAGCGGGTCATGTTTACATAGCGACACAGTGAATATGGAATTCTGCATGCTTTACTCACGTTTAAGTTTACATTGAAAGTGCACGATGAAATTAATTGTGATAATTTGTGCTGTGCGAACTACTGAACGTGATGAAATAAACTTTGTTTTCCGAAATGTAGTTCGCGATGCATTTCTTGTGTTTAGATGTGTCTACATAGTTTGATTTTGTAGCAGCAATATTAATGGAAATGTTGGCAGGTTGAAATGCGGTGCGTACCAGAAGAGAACAAACAATTTATTTATTATTAGCTGTTAGCTTCTGATTTATGAACGCACTGATTTTTCTAGAAAAATTATATAGGCCACTAACAGTACAATATCTTCTAAGTAAGCTCAGAAACTATGAGGTTTTTTGAAGTGTTAATTTCTTAAAAGTTCTAAAGATTGACTTATGCTATTTTTAAAATTTCAGATATGACTTGTTCCTCTTTTTAAATATGCCTACAATTATATTTCTAGATTTTTAAATCTTTCTTATCAATTACTGAAATAGAATGTGAAGATTTAACCTATTTGAACATCAACTAAAATTTAAAGACTGTAGAAATAAACAGTTTGTTATTCAAGTTAAAAAGAATTACCTGCTCATTAAGTTACGTCCGAATTCATCATCAAATATGGATAAGGTGTAAGTTTTCTTATGGTCCAGGCCACATTTCAACCTAACTACGTCAATTTTAAGGTACAATATCTCGAGAAAGCGAGATGTCAAAAAAATTTTATTCTTTACTTTCAGTTTCTCTCGTCGAGTTACATAAGAACTTGACCGTAACGCTCGGTCTTTGTTAGCTTGTCACTACAACCTATCGGCAAGCCTCTCCCCAGTCTCCTGGGACTGGGTGGACACTGCTACTTCAGCGCAAATGAACCTACTACGAGGCTTATCGCCAAATACGACCGACTGGCGGGCAGCTCACATGTTTGTAGATCCGCTGAATCTGATAGGGTTGTGGTCAACCTCACCGGATTGCAACTTGACGAAGCCACTACCTCCGTGCTGGCCCGGGGGCTAAAATTCGCCCCGGCTCCTAAGCGAGTTCCCGTGAAGGAGATGGTCTGCGCGGTAGAACGGGCTGTGCGTGACCTACCGGCGGAAGAAGCTGAAGAAATACGACGTGAGACCTGTCGGGTCTTGAAGAAGGCCAAGATACCTAAGAACAACATTACGATAGCAGAGCGGAAGGCACTAGATGCCTTACGCCACAGAGACGACATAGTCGTTCTTCCAGCGGATAAAGGCAACGCCACTGTCCTTCTTTCCGCCGCACAATACGGCGCTTCTTACACTCCGCTGGACGCCGATCCTACTGCAAAAGTCGTAAGGAAGACGCTGGCCCTCATCAAGAAGG
This sequence comes from Vandiemenella viatica, assembly GCA_031002005.1. NCBI lineage: Eukaryota > Metazoa > Arthropoda > Insecta > Orthoptera > Morabidae > Vandiemenella > Vandiemenella viatica. The sequence continues at coordinate 35,850,200 of CM061920.1, read as the reverse complement.
CCGAACTACCAGAACAGGTGGCCAAGATGATCAAACCACGCGCTGCAAGACCTCCAAGACTGTATGGCCTACCCAAGGTCCACAAACAGGATGTCCCATTGAGACCTATTGTCAGTGCCATTGGGGCACCAACTTACCAGCTTTCGAAGTATTTGACACGCCTTCTCAGCCCCCTGGTGGGCCGGTGTTGTCATCACGTGAAGAACTCGACGGAGTTTATAGAGACCATCCGGTCTTTAAAAGTCTCAGACACGGACATTCTGATCAGCTTCGACGTGGTATCCCTCTTCACCCGGGTACCGGTGAGGGACACACTGGAGCTGATACGCCGCGATTTTGAACCAGCTATCGTAGACCTTTTTGAGCATGTACTGACTTCCGCCTACTTCATGTATGGAGGGAAATACTTTGAACAAACCGACGGAGTAGCGATGGGGTCGCCGCTCTCCCCAGTAGTAGCGAACCGATACATGGAAGAGTTCGAGGAGAAGGCACTAGAGAGTGCCACCCTCAAGCCATCTTGTTTCTACCGGTATGTGGATGACTCTTTTGCTGTGTGGCCACATGGCATCGAGGCACTGCATGAATTTCTCAAACATCTCAACGGGATTCACCCTAATATCCGTTTTACGATGGAGGTAGAGGTTGACGGGTGCCTCCCCTTCCTGGACATCTTGGTGAAAAGAAGACTTGACGGTACTTTATCGCACAGTGTGTACCGCAAGCCAACCCACACGGATCGTTACTTGGGTGCAGAGAGCTCTCATCAACCGACCCAGCGCAACTCTGTGCTGTCCACTTTGGTGCAAAGGGCGAGAGCTATCTCCGACAAGGATAGCTTGCCTGTTGAATTGAAGCATCTTAGGACGGTCTTCGAACGAAACGGTTATTCCCGGTGGCGGATCGAACGTGCCTTTACGCAGAAACCACCTAGAACACCATCGGAGCAAGAAGAACCTCAAAAAACTCTTGCCTTCCTGCCATATGCCGGAAACACATCAGGAAAGATTGGTAGACTTCTGGCGCGGTTTGGTATAAAAGGTATTTTCCGGCCCCCCGCCAAGATACGAGACATACTGCCCTAAGTCAAAGATGACCTAGGCTTGAGGACCCCAGGCATTTACTCCATACCGTGTGAATGCGGCAAGGTGTACATTGGACAGACAACCAGAACCATTGAAGAGCGCCTTTCTGAACATAAACGTCATCTAAGGCTGGGGCAGCTTGAAAAGTCGGCCCTAGCAGAGCATGCTTTCGACCACGAGCACATGATTGAGTTTGAAAAAACGGTAGTGTTGACCAGGGCCTCCACTTTCTGGGACTCGGTCATAAAGGAGGCGTTGGAGATTCGACTGAACGACCAGAACAAAAATAGGGACGGCGGGCTCTTTCTGAGCGAAGCCCATTATTAACGACCTCCGACGAGAGCGAAGCAGCCGTCAAAGCGGCTAATGACACCAGTCGGGCGCCGCGGGCATCCGCGGACTAGCCATCGACCAATCGGGGGGGGGGGGGGGGGGTCTCCCACTGGTCGGGACTGCGGGCACTCCCTGGTGTGGCGGGTGCGCTCTGATTGGTCGGACGCCTCACGCGGGCAGGTAGATAACGTGGTGCATCGAGGAGCCAAGTCAGTAGTCAGTTGGGTTCGCCCGGCTGACAAACGACACCTATGATGATGATGATGAGCCAAGTCAGTCGACGCGGTGACAGCCAGCTTACGATAGCCAGCAGATACCGATACCTGATGAAGACAGCCGAGCTTGCTGTCGAAACGTCGTGTTACTTTGACACCATCCGGCTGAACATCGGTGAAGATTATATTTCAGTTCTTTCCTTATTTACCACTGTTTTATGGATCACTCTGTGAATAGCCTTGAACAGATTTAGTACTAGTTTATTAACTTTACCTCCCTTGAACATTTCAACTGACATATTTTGCATATAGCCCACTAAGATTCACATAAATGTCGGTTTCTAAATACATGTTGTCATCTTCAAAACCAGTTTTATTCCTCACGGACATTTCCAGTGTGGTTTCATGTCAAATTCTCCATCAAGTTACCGACGATTGATGTCGAACTAATTGGCTTGTAATTTTTAAGCTTCCCTTTTATGTACCAGAACAAGTATTACACGTTTTCAGTCGTCTAAAAATAAGCCAGTCTCCAGTCTCGATCTAAATAATATTTCAAAGTATGGTAAAATGTCACGACTCCCTGTCTTAAGTACATCTCTGATGTACCATCCGAAATGGCCTCTTCAAGTTTTCTTAGTGCATATTCTCTGATTTATTCCCAATTTTTTAGTCTGTTCATTTCTTCTTACAAGTGCTTCCTTCTATCTCTTAATTGTCATGCGAATTATTTTACACTTTTTATAATTTATTTTAGGTTGCCTTTTTAATAAAAATTACTAACTTTAATTTTTCGTACCATGTCGAGATTATGTCAATGTCGGGCTGCATTTTTAAATAATCTGGAAAACTATAGTTAAATGGATCATCAGCAATAAATCTTAAGTTGCTGTGGTCCCCAAAATTATTTTTGAATATTAATAAAATACTGGTGTAATATTAATTTAATAAAGGCTTCGTACTGTGATTGACTAGCTTGAAAATCTCCTACCCACACACATACCTGTTCAGATAAGCTTGAATTCTCGCTAAGAGTCAATTGTGCAGTATAGTTTTAAAAGTGTGTGGATAATAAATTAATAAATGCGTCTTGTTGGGACCCTGTACGAATAACTGGGATTAGAAAATGCTGTTAACTCCTCCTTGACTAGGCTTTGCGAGGGCACAGCATTCAAAAGCCGATTTCTGTATTTTTCAATATTTTTCTTCATCTTAATATATCCCTTAAAACCTAAGTGCTCAATTATCTGATTCACATATTCTATTTTCTGTTAACATCTACAGTTCTTACCTTCGACCGTTCCCTCCATGATCAAATTAACCAATTTTGCATGTCTTAAAATATGACTCACCCTCTTTTTCTTTTTTCCGTAAGACTCTTACACAAACTTCATACCTCACAGATTAAATACAAAAAAAGTTCATATCGTACATTATCAGTTTACTTAATTTCCACCGTCCGTCTACCGCACATCGTTTCAAATGCTTCAATTATCCTCCTTTTTGGTATTCTGAAAGTCCATAAAGTGATGGGCTCCGCACAAATATTTTTTAAAAGTTTTTTCTTAGTGCTAGAGCAATATTAGAAACCAAAAGAGACTTTTTCAAGAAGGCTCTTTTCGCTAGTGCTTTTCTGCTTTTAACCTCATTCCTGCTTCGTCCACCAGTTACAATTACAAGCTATATATTAGCATGACCTGTATGTATGAATATAACGGAATCTTTCAATTCAATTTTCAATCACTTCAAGATGTCCAAGTTGTTTGAAATATGTACAGATATTAAAAACAGGCGATAATATAATATTTTCAAAGTAACGTCCTGCTATTCTCATTACTTTGACAAGAAAAACAGAAAAGCTCTTGAATGCAATGAAATATTTCATTTCGGTGTTCAGCCACTTCCTGATGTACAAACTGTTTGAAATTTTGCACACGTATTAAAGATTAGTGACAATACAATAATTTCATATCTATGTCCTAAAATTCCAATTGTGGAATTAAAATTTAAAGATAAAATTACAGTTGAAAAACTGAAATACACGCTTTTGTAGCAATGTAATGGAAAAGGTGCGAGGTCCTTCTCACTAACTAATATTAACTAGCTGAAGGCAGATAGCCCACTAACGTCAACACATGGCCTAAAGTGTTGTAACACACTGTTGCACTACCTGCCCGCGTATTATAATTTAATGAAAATCTGTTCTGAATTACACTTTCTATCTAGCATGACAGGTATCAATACGAAATTAAACCAATCAGCACCTTTTATTTGCACAGTTTATTTAACACCTTTGCATGTATATAAACGGATACAGAATATGTTATAGCCCTGCCTATACAACAACTCGCGCTCCCACGCCACCAAATTATTCACTTCTCTCCTCGCTGTTGAGTAAAGTACTGTCAACTATAAATAACTATATTACAATAAAAACGCCAAAATTTACCCAAATATCTACGAATACTACTACACTGTGAAAACTTGCTATACTAATAAATTAATTTATACATTTATTTTCGATCTCGTTTTACTTTGTTATAGCAATGACTGGTGAATGGGATCTGACAAAGGTTAAAAATAATCTTTAAATATAAAAATTTTGTTCAACATTGGTAGAATGTCCTATAATTCAGTATAATTTTTTGATTAAGCTTAAAGTAAGAATAAAGTCACTGATTAAAAAGCTAACTCTAATATTAAAAAGCGTGGGGTCCTCTTTACTTATACATAATGGCTCTGCCTTTAGGAACAGCTAATGATAAAAACTTTAAGGTTACTGATACCCAGTACCCCACATTTTTTTACATTAAAGCTAATTTTGTAATCAGTGACTTTAACCTTATGTTTAATTTATTCAAAAAATTTAAACTGATTTGTGGGATATCCTAACGCTGATGAACAAAATTTTTATGTTTAAAGATTATTTTTAACCTTTTACCCTTTCTCCGAAATTCATTCGAAATTATCGTCCATACTTAAACTGCTGTGTTATTATTATTACAGATGGGGAATCAGAAACAACATTCAGTGCAATTGTAAAAATGGACGGAATAGCTCATGGGCACAATAGGATGCCACGTTACACTGTAGGCCCAGTGAAGACAGGTGTGGAATGCACGACAAATCGATACTCTTGTCACCGGGTCGAAATATCAAGGAAATATACTTAGCTTTATGATCAACCTGAGCGTCAAGGCTCAAAATACTTCAACCGTAGTAAGTATATCAACTTATTGTCTTCAGTAACATAAAACATTACATAAAACTCAAAATTATTTAGTTGGTGTGTGTGGTAGGTTTAAACCATGTGGAATTACAGTGAGCTCCACTGTAGTTCCTGCTGAACACAAGGTCGCACTGATTCAGTTCCTGTTTGTAATTCACTTTACTCAAAACTAGTAGTTATTATATGTTTTGGTGCCACAGACACATGCATTTTCAACCCTTTTTCGTGTTTGGACAGGTAAAAAGTATATACAAGTTACACTCACAATCGGTATTTCTGCACTATTTAGACATGCCCGTAAATTAAAATAATAAATCCCGGTAAATTGAAGCTCATGAGTACCATTACCGTCTCGCCCAGTATCTGTGGTCTTGGTTCGAAGACCGATCAGGCGTCTATCCCCAACTTCATACACACACCAGGTAGAAAATATGAGTTTCCTGTATTTATATAAGAAAGTATTGATCAGAAATGAAGGAACGGGTATTCAAATAATTGGGGAGGAGTAGATGTACAAGGATGGAGCTCTATAATCCCAACTTCCGGTCACGTGACACAAAATGGCGGCTTCCCTTTTCTCCCTCCCCTCCATGACGTCACTTATGGTTGGCGGGAAATTCAAATCTAGTGCAGTGTTGCCACATTGACGGCATGACTACCGCATATTTCAAATTAAACATATATAACTGTTATTTAGTCTTTATTCTAGTTGTTATTTCACTTATCTCCAACAATGCTACTCTCATATCAGCGATATTATTTCCGATTGTGTCCTATGTGATGTAGATATTCCAGCTGTACAAATGTTACAATGTAGCATATACACACATCCTGCCACTAGGTGTCTCCACCGAGCAGCGCATGCCACGAGAATCTTCATTTGCGCATGCGCCGGCCAGAGATATTCCACTTCACCACGAGATCTTCTATCCTTGTCTTGCGGGGGAAAACCCTACCCTAAGGCGTATTTGCACAGGTGTCAACATGTACGTACTCGCTCGACCACCGAGACCTTGTTGCGACATGCGCGATAACTTGCATAACTGTCGCTAGAGGTCAGCACACGGCAGTAAACATTTGTCGCTAGATGGCGCGGGTGTACCAATATGCGTGAAATATTTCGATGTTTGCAAAGCCACTCGTGTTGCCCGGGAGTCCGACAGGTTACGAAATGGCTCCATTACAGAGCGAAACAGCTTTGCTGGTGTGTGTTTGCCAAGGGAAGCACATTATTCATCCACCATTATGAAAGCATAGCTAGGTGTCTGGCTGGTGGACAAAGAAAGTAGGGCGTCCAACACAGCGTTCGTGTGATTGCAGAAGTTTGTACAGAGTCTCAGGCTTGCAGCGAATTTCGTGTGTATTTGTTCAGATGTCCTGCTATCGATAAGTCGATAGGAATGCGGGTTGCGCCATATGCCCATTGCACTGCGAAACCACCCCAGCAGGATACATAGAAATATTTCAGCATTCACTTCGGTTCAAGAAGAAATTATTACGAGATGAGAATAATTATTATATGTCAGTTTTCGTAGTAAAAATCTAAGAATCACTTATGGTAGTCTAATTCCTTAAAATCGAAAATTTGTTTTTATTCTGGGTGAACAGAAAAACTGTTGGAGTCTTTGTATTTAATAAAAAAATTAGATATAGACCATGTGAAAGCGTATCTTTTGCGTTTAAAACGTGATAATGAACCATGGAATGTCCAGGCATAGCTCAAATACACGTCTATACAATGCAGTTCTGATATTCGAAATTGGCAGATGGTGCTTTGCACAAAAAATAACTCTGTGCGAATAACAAGAGGAAATAAGCCTCAGAACGGTGGGTTTCTAATATAATTAATCGTTAACCGCGTTAATGATAACTCGCGAATTTCTTTCACACCGCCATTATTTTAATTTATTAAATTATATGCAATGAAACAAAGCGAGAATCCAACTAATGTTTTAAACTCAAAGAAGCGATTTCCTAATGCATGTGTCTACAACTTCGATGAACTTTGTGTATTTCTATCCTATTGCTATGGCATTAACTTTCATACCCATTTTATCTGAAATATGCCCACTAAATTAGATTCACATGAATATCATTGCCTAATGCAAAGTTGCAGATGTGAAATCCAGTTTCTTTGCCTACAGACATTTCTTAAGTGATTACATGTTAATCTCACCACTGATGTCAAACCAATCAGCCTGTAATTTTTTCAAGCCTATTTCTCAACCCTACAGACTCAGTATTTGGACAAGAGCCCACATGAAAATACTTGTGACATGTTTAACAAAACCTTTCCCACACCAAGGCTAGAAAAATCAAAGTTTCCAATTTGACTATGGCAAAACTCATGGAATGCAACGAGGGAAGAAAGAATTCATATAAGCATCAGTATGAAACCTTATTTTTCTAATCTCATGGTCATCAGACAAATATCATAACTCCCATACTCATACTAGGTCTCTCACACTAATCCATACGTCACCACACACAAGCACACACACACATAACTGACCAAAAAACCATCAGACAGACGTTAGAGTGTGTTCAAAGGATGACATGTTTTTGCCATACACCTCAGTGCTTATCACATACGGATTATTCATTACACCCAATTAATTACATGTTCCATCAACACATAGGTAGCCAGTCATTGTGAAATCTCAAAGACGAGTAGAATCCTACCGTTATAGACATACAACCACATAGAAAGACACACATACACACACTCACATGTCCATGTATACACACAGTTACCATACATCACCACACACATACATGTAACTGGAGGAAAAGGACTGAACACCCCAGGTCCAGACTGAATAGCTACAGGATGTGCGAAATGTTGCATTTCTTTGCCACAAACCTCGGTGTTCATCACACCCAAATGATTACATCTACATAGGTGGCCACTGAAGGAGAAATCTCAAGTAGACTCCTACCATCATAATTACACACATAACCACACAGGAACACGTACACACACATATGTCCATGCATATACCACAATTTCATAAGTTACCAAATACATACAAGTAACTGCAGGAAACAGACCCGATACACGACGTCCACACTGAGGTGTTCTGTCGACCTCGCTGTAGGCATGGAAATGTGCGTGTGTCATCCCTTTGTGGATTTGAGTCTAGAATTATGCTCACCATCAACGTGTGCTTCTAACCATTGATTCAGGGCTTAGGCAGTCTCCCATTTCATTGTGCTCTTTACAGTTTACTGCCGTTTGTGTTGGCATACGAATTGTGTTCCTCACGTTTTTCACTACATGCACTTCGGGATAAAAATCATTTAACAGAGAGGGTGATGAGGGGATGTACCAGAGAAGCGAAGGGCTTGGGTACAAACCCACAGTCAGACCATTGCTTGTATATAGAAGTTTAGTATGGAATCCACATTTTTTGTACATCAAATTCAAGGTGCAAAAGAGCGCAGCTAGATTTATCAGTGGAAAATATTCAATAAGTGACATAATAAAGGAGCTGGGCTGGATGTTATTGGAAGATAGGAAGAGTGTTGGGGGCTGTATGTGGCGTATAATGCTGTTAGAATGGATATTGGTGGAATAATTCTGAGTGGTCTATGGAGCCTAAGTTGACCATGACCACAATCTGGCACTAGACTTTAGGTGATGAGGCCTAGGTGGGTAAAATATCCAAACACCCACTTTGACCTAACTATTTACGACAGTTCAAGTGTAGGTGCTATCTTCGGCGTAATAGAACTAGTGTCTGCACCTATAGTGACGCTTTTTGGATACTTGTCGATGTGTGGGGATCTTCTATGAAAATGTGGGTTATGATATCTGTTTGATGACCATGTTAGCTAAGAGCGTTTGGTAACTTTATCGTGGTTACTTGAACAAAGCATGTAATTACAAACAAATGACACACTTGGTCCTGAATCCGTAGTTTGGCGTCAGATGGGAACATTTAAACCGAATGTAGAACTCTCCTGGGTCCTGATTGGTTGAAAAATACTTTCCTGGGAAAAGGAAGAATTTTCTTGGAAAACTGCAGTAGAACCACCTTAAGTGAACACTTTGGTATCTGGCTACTGATTAGGAGAAAACTACGAATTTTGAATTTTTGGTTTACTTTAACGCACGAACAAAAGGTAACAGAACAGGGGTTGGATTGGGAATCATTGGAAAACAGTAGTAGGTTTGAGGAAGTGCTGGGCATATGTTGGTGATGAGGCTAGGGGTGGATCTTGGTGAAAGAATTAGGAATAGTGCGTAAAAGACTATCAGTAGGAGCCGCCACTGGATTTCTTCCATAAGGGAGTGGGTAAATTTTCTATATCTCCACCGTGGCCACATGCATTCTATGACGAATCAGCATGTTCTGTGCTTAGAACTACCTTACACTGACTCGATTTTTGTCACATAGGACTGGCGTACTTCGATTCCACAGGGGTGAAATTAGTAAGATTAACAGACGGTGTCTCGTTGCTGCAACATACGTGCTGTGCTGTAAAATACAGTGAAAGGTGGTTAAGTACATGCCACAGCGTATATCTCTCTGTTTCTAGTCAATCACTCATGTGTCACAAGGGATTGATTGAATTTTTAGACAAAGTGCAGCTAAGGACACTCAATTTGTGGTTGCTTACGAGAGCATAACAGAATTGATACATAGATTGGTCTGGGTAGACAGACGACATATGTTTGAACTTGCTCGAAAAAATTACGAGTGCGAAGAAATATTTTATACCAATGGTAACAGAGATGAGATTAGAAAAATAAGGTGTCATACTGATGCTTATATGAATTCTTTCTTCCCTCGTTGCATTCCATGAGTTTTGACCATGGTCAAATTGGAAACTTTGATTTTTCTAGCCTTGGTGTGGCAAAGGTTTTGTTAAACATGTCACAAGTATTTTCATGTGGGGCTCTTGTCCAAATACTGAGTCTGTAGGGTTGAGAAATAGGCTTGAAAAAATTACAGGCTGATTGGTTTGACATCAGTGGTGAGATTAACATGTAATCACTTAAGAAATGTCTGTAGGGAAAGAAACTGGATTTCACATCTGCAACTTTGCATTAGGCAATGATATTCATGTGAATCTAATTTAGTGGGCATATTTCAGATAAAATGGGTATGAAAGTTAATGCCATAGCAATAGGATAGAAATACACAAAGTTCATCGAAGTTGTAGACACATGCATTAGGAAATCGCTTCTTTGAGTTTAAAACATTAGTTGGATTCTCGCTTTGTTTCATTGCATATAATTTAATACATCAATTAAAATAATGGCGGTGTGAAAGAAATTCGCGAGTTATCATTAACGCGGTTAACGATTAATTATATTAGAAACCCACCGTTCTGAGGCTTATTTCCTCTTGTTATTCGCACAGAGTTATTTTTTGTGCAAAGCACCATCTGCCAATTTCGAATATCAGAACTGCATTGTATAGACGTGTATTTGAGCTATGCCTGGACATTCCATGGTTCATTATCACGTTTTAAACGCAAAAGATACGCTTTCACATGGTCTATATCTAATTTTTTTATTAAATACAAAGACTCCAACAGTTTTCTGTTCACCCAGAATAAAAACAAAATTTTCGATTTTAAGGAATTAGACTACCATAAGTGATTCTTAGATTTTTACTACGAAAACTGACATATAATAATTATTCTCATCTCGTAATAATTTCTTCTTGAACCGAAGTGAATGCTGAAATATTTCTATGTATCCTGCTGGGGTGGTTTCGCAGTGCAATGGGCATATGGCGCAACCCGCATTCCTTATCGACTTATCGATAGCAGGACATCTGAACAAATACACACGAAATTCGCTGCAAGCCTGAGACTCTGTACAAACTTCTGCAATCACACGAACGCTGTGTTGGACGCCCTACTTTCTTTGTCCACCAGCCAGACACCTAGCTATGCTTTCATAATGGTGGATGAATAATGTGCTTCCCTTGGCAAACACACACCAGCAAAGCTGTTTCGCTCTGTAATGGAGCCATTTCGTAACCTGTCGGACTCCCGGGCAAACACGCGAGTGGCTTTGCAAACATCGAAATATTTCACGCATATTGGTACACCCGCGCCATCTAGCGACAAATGTTTACTGCCGTGTGCTGACCTCTAGCGACAGTTATGCAAGTTATCGCGCATGTCGCAACAAGGTCTCGGTGGTCGAGCGAGTACGTACATGTTGACACCTGTGCAAATACGCCTTAGGGTAGGGTTTTCCCCCGCAAGACAAGGATAGAAGATCTCGTGGTGAAGTGGAATATCTCTGGCCGGCGCATGCGCAAATGAAGATTCTCGTGGCATGCGCTGCTCGGTGGAGACACCTAGTGGCAGGATGTGTGTATATGCTACATTGTAACATTTGTACAGCTGGAATATCTACATCACATAGGACACAATCGGAAATAATATCGCTGATATGAGAGTAGCATTGTTGGAGATAAGTGAAATAAAAGATAGAATAAGGACTAAATAACAGTTATATATGTTTAATTTGAAATATGCGGTAGTCATGCCGTCAATGTGGCAACACTGCACTAGATTTGAATTTCCCGCCAACCGGAAGTGACGTCATGGAGGGGAGGGAGAAAAGGGAAGCCGCCATTTTGTGTCACGTGACCGGAAGTTGGGATTATAGAGCTCCATCCTTGTACATCTACTGGGAGGCTCTTGTGTTAGCATGGCTGACCTACAGTGCGGACATAAAATACAGAAACTGGTAGGATGTGCAACAGAAGACAAATTTGTAACGTTGAGTCTTGGATACAGGTCAGTAAACGATAGTGCGAGTGCTGTTTGACTATAAGACATGAATCATGGACTCATACTTCAATCGAGCGTGGTGGGGGAGCGGTAAAGCTTTGGACTAGCATTTTGCAGGCCTCCTGTTGAAATCCCTGTACGGACATTAAGATTTCAATCAGTTTTCCACAGTTTGCCCAAGTTACTGGGATGATTCCTTCAAAAGTTCATGAACAAATTACTTCTGTTTCCGTGGCTCCAGTCCTTTCCCGTCTTAAACACCTCGATACAGAAGAAAGAAGATATTGCACGTCATTGGTGAACCGCTTTGCGAAGCGAAACTGGAAAAATTTATACCCTGCTTCAACTTAGTAACTGCATAGCGCACGAACAGGAAAATGGAAACGTCCAGCAAACTAAACTCAATTATTTACCTCAAATTCAAAGGTGGTAGAATTTATAACTTTTAAACATGTAGTGCTAACTACCATCATTAAAAATGACTATACACGATTTTGTTATTTCAGTGTTAATTCCCTAGATTAATACTTAGGTTTGCAGATGTCTGTCTGTCGTTATATGATTTCCTTCTAATAGATATGCTTCATTGTAGTATTTCTGCGGATTTGCTACATTTTTTTGACAGTAAATTTCTCTATTTTCTTTTATTTAATCCAAAAAATAACAGTAACATTCATTCATAACATTTTTAATTCTGTAATTGTATTTATGCAGTATAATAAAACGAGTAAAGCTTTTAAAAAACGTTCTACTAACCTTCCATTTAAGCCATAAACCTTACTTTCTGACGCTTTATAAAAAAGGCAAAAGGCGTCTCCTCCCAGTCCTGTGCTGCTCGGTTCAACAACAGCCATGACTGCAGCGACTGCTATTACGGCATCCACCGCATTTCCTCCCCGTTCCAAGATATCTGTTAGAAAAAGTAAAATCTGATAGCACCACAAGTAAAGAAAAGCTGTATTTTATTAGCTTACCAGGTGCAATACCCGTGACCACATTTTTTTGATATGGTCGTGGGTCTAGAATATTTCCTAGTTGGCAGACAAGTTCAGGTAGGTAAATGACTACTTTTAACAGGGAATGACTTTTAAGCGTCACAGGACATCCACAAATACATTACACAGAGAGTAAAAACAATAAAAATGGTTATTTATGGACAAAAAATACTTTTTAGAGTGAAAGCTGATGGTTAAACCTTACCTGCAAAATTTTAAGAATTTATGTTGAGTTTGAAGTATTAAAAGAGGGCCAGGGATGATCTCGTTCTACAGTTACAAAAAAAGTGGGGTATAGAGAGAGGAGATATATAAAAGTGTAAATACTTTGGAACTTTATGTTAAAACAAACACCACAGGTTGATACCACATGCTCGATACAGTAGAGTTGCTGAGAGCGATGAGAGGACGTACAATACTTATAGCCACCTGCTCATAAGGGAGCGTGCATAAACTACGTGGCTCGGTCTAGAAGGGGGAGGGCTGGATTGGAAAGATACACTGGGCTACGTGGGGAAAAGGGGGGGGGCAAGTGTTTCCGTGCCAAGCCACGTAGCTTTTCATTCTAATAATTTGTCTCAGTTAAAGTAAGAAACAGAACACACAACAGCTTTCAAATATTTATTTCTGTCATTTAACTTTCTCCGTGTGTAATTCTGACAAGAGAAACGGTACAAAATGTTTTCTGGAATCAATAGAGAAAGCAGCTACGTGCCAAATGGGGGGGGGGAGGGGGGAGAGGCAAAAACCACGTCGAGCCACGTGAGTGAGGGGGGTTCACAGGAGGCCAAAATGAAGCTATGTGGCTTATGGACGCTCTCTAAGAGCCTAGAAACCAGTATGTAGTAAAGACGGAAGCAGCCTTGCACAGCTAAGCCTAACACGTGTCTGCGAGGCCTAAGGCAGAGAGTACATTTGCCAGAGTATTAATTTCAACTACAGATCTCACAGAGGACGGAGTAAGTACGCAGCCGGTCGTGAAAAGAGTTGAAGAAACTAAATAGTTTGAACTCTAAGCAAACAGTTTGTGTTACATTAATTTTATCCTTTATTTTCTGACATACGAATGTATTGTATAATGCCGTATCCAACTGATTAGATGCTCATGATTAATAGACTTTCGGGTTTTGCCGCGTTGTTTATTTCCTTACCTAATCTAAATGATTAGATGCTATTCGTCAATCTTTTCATACCTTGAGCCAACCTTTTCATCTCAACGTACCTATTACAACCTTCAACTTTAATTATCTGCTTCCGATTTTGTGTTGAAGGTTGTGAGAGTAGGCATGGCTATAGCTTATGATGTAACGGCTAGCGTTCTGGCCTCGCATTCGGGAGGACGACGGTTCGAATCCCCGTATGGGCATCCAGATTTGGGTTTTCCATGGTTTCCCAAATCACTCCATGCTTCCTTCAAAAGGCTATGGCCGAATTCCTTCCCATTCCTTGCCCCCCATATTTTCCCGTCTCTAAAGACCTCGATGTTGAGAGACGTTAAGCAGTTAAAAAAAATTCAAAATTAAGTATTTCGTCGTACTGAACCCGTAATTCTTGTTATTGAGACTGAAAAAAGTATATGCTAGTATATGCTAGTATATGCTAATATTTGCCTTCCTTCAAAGTTCCGTTCTTCGAATGATCTCTCCAATAACATAAACAATTCCACATGTCTTAAAATGTGACTCATGCACCAATTTCTGCCCTAGCCAATTATTTCCAAAACAAGTTTATTTTGGACTTCATCTGCTAACTTCATTCCCTTTGCATGAAGTGTTAGAAAATTCCTTATTATACCTGGATCAATATTTGACACTAAAAGATCTCTTTTTTCAACAAGATGTAATCTTTACTATGCTGAGCTACTGGTTCTTTCACACGATTTCAACTAAATTGCAGAATAAATATTTTTAAAAAAAATAGGATTTAAAAACTATCTTGATTTTACAATCCTTTACAAAGGTAGAAGGTTATTCTAAAACATACTTCTGCACACATGCTCATATAACAGTCAATCGTTTCAATGTCCTTAAAGTTTAAAATGATGTTACAATTTGAACTTCAACATTCCAAAATTGATCATTTATACACCACTGACCAACATACTGATCTGCATCATCTAACTGCTGATGTTTGAGGCTCCTGTTACCAGGAATTCTATACACAGGTAACCCCAAGGTCTCTGGAACTTACCTCTCTGAAACTGATAAATTTTCCCCTCATGGCTTGGGTCCACCATCTCACTAATCACGAATATGTTAGTCAAAACTTAAGAAATTTCTCAAAGTTCAACAAACTTTTTCAAACCGTTTGTATTCTGTAGTAATTTCAATAGACAAATCTAGCTGCCCTTTTTTCCAGTACATCCAATCCTTACACTTGACATCCAACATGTGTGAATACTATACAACCATATTCCAGCAATGGTCTGACCAAAGTTCTGTAAACCAATTCCCTCTACTCCGTGCTTACCAATCCCAAATAGCATGAAATAAGAAATAATTCATATAAGCATCGGTGCGTCGTCTTATTTCTATAATCTTATCGCTCATATCATTGCGGCCCGAATAGGTTGGTGGATGACGTATTTCATCGCATTCATAAATGAAAATTGGTGTTCGCGTGTTTACCAATAATTTCAAACCAAACCTACGTCGTTTGTCCACCAGAGTATCCCAGCCCAATCTACGAATCAGTTCTGTGACGTTTTCATAAGTACTGTGGCCAGCATTCATGAATCGAGCGGCTCTTCTCTGTACTTTATACTGTCAATCAGCCCTCTTCGAAACGCGTCCCAAACGGTGCAACAGTAGTCCAAATGTGGGCGCACGAGAGTTTTGTACGCTGCCTCCTGTGTTTGAGCATTACAATTTTTCGAAATTCGTCCAATTAATCGCAGCTTAGAATTAGCTCTACTTACGACCAAATTAATATGCAAGTCCCATTTCCTGTTGCTTTGTGGTGTTACGCCCAAATACTTCATGGAATGAGCCATATCAATAACTGAACTGTTTACTTAGTATTTCTGAACAAACGTATTATTTTTGTTAGTTATGTCCATTATCTTACACTTTTTAAAATTTGATGTATATGCCATTTCAGGCACCATGCCGAAATAACATCCAGATCGCGCTGAATTTCTAAGCGATCGGCCGAATTCCTTACTTCCCTATAGACGATCACATCATCAGAAAACAATCTCACTGCTCTTCACGTTGTCTCCAAGATCGTTTATGAAAATTATGAGATTAAGTGGTTCTATTACACTTCCCTGAAGGGCACCCATTGTTACATCTAGTTTAGGAGAGGCTTCTCTATCAACGACGACATACTGCGAACGACCAGTTAATAATCCTTTATCCATTCAAAAAGCTGTTCCGATACCTCATACGCTCTAACCTTTGCTAGAAAGTCGGTTGCTAGGCACGGAATCGAAGGCTTTCTGAAGAAAAAAAACTGCATCAGTTTGTGAGCCAGTATAAATAACTTTCATTGCGTCCTGTGTTAATAGGGTGAGCTGTTTTCCACATGATCTTATCCTCCGAAATCTGTGTTGGTTCGGTGTTTTCGTCTAGATGTTCGAGCATATAATATGCTCCATAACCCTGCTACAAATGGATGTAATAGATATGCGACAGTAGTTACTAGGATCTCTTCTATCTCCTTTCTTGAAAATCGGAGTTACCTTTCTTTCTTCTAAGGATTTACCGTATATGTCAAACAGAAATGGTCCGATTTCCGCCGCGTACTCTGACAATACCCTCATTGGGATTCCATCCGGACCCAGTACTTTCTCCCACTTCAGGAGCTCTAATTGCTATATAATGCCTGCAGTATCTATTCGTAACGAATCCATCTCTAAATCCACACGGCGTGGGAAAATGGGTAAGGTATCTTTACTTTCATCAGTGAATGAATTTTTTAATTCTGCGTTAAGTAGGTTAGCTTTATCGTGTTTTTTTTTAACCTCAAATCCATCGTGAGTTAGTACTGAGGTATTATTGTCACTACAACTGATATTTGGTAGTTGCGACCAAAATTTCTTTGGGTTTTCTGTGAGGCTCTTAGAGAGCCGCAACGGAAATTATTAAAGGCCTCACGCGTCCCATTTTTAACACGTTCTCTTAACTCATTTATGATTCCTAAGTCACTCGTATCCCTGTCCTTCTTGAAAGAGCGTGTATTCTCCTTTACTTTCTCAGTAATCTTTTGACTTCACGCGTATACCACAGCGGATCATTCCCCTCCTTTACTGTCCATTTCGGTACATGAATGTCCATACCCTCTTGCCAAATTTCTTCAACGATACCTCTTGTTAACTTGAAGGTATGTTAATTATTCCTCAGCTAAGTTCTGAATCATTCCTTTGAGGTCTTGTCAAATATGTACACAATAGGCTATTTGAAAGTATTAAAAATATATTATAAATTGTAGTCATTCTCGTAGATGAATGCTTCAGGAAGTTAATTTTTTCAATTTTGAAAAGAAAAGTGAATTATTTTTAATAAAAAAGCGAAATAAAAAATACACTTTTCTCACCTCTGGTCACGTGACAGAAAACGCTCTAGGATTGGTAGACGCTTGAGTGACGTCACACGTCTGTAAACGCTGCGGATGCGAATGGAGCGTTTAATATTATCCAACTTGTCAACTATTCCTTATTGTTTGTTGCTGGTCATTTCTCGTTATTGATGAAATTTAATTTTGAATACAAAATCGAGATCAATTTTTAAAAGCCTAATTCTGAAAAATATCGAAAATAGACACCTTATTTGTGGGGCTGGCTATAGAAAAAACCCCTGACTTTTATTCTGCTGAGCTTAAAAATGTAAAAGCTTCAATTTGAGAATCATTTATATTTAAATTGAAAGTTAGAGATTGATTGTTTTGCGTCAGCAAACCACACGTCAAAAAATTCTGTACGCGAAATTTGTGAAGTCATGCTAAAAATAAAGAAAAGTATGGGTGTCGCAAACATGCGCAAACAAATGAAGGTATTTCTGGTAACTAATAAGTAGCCGTTTCAAATAAATATAGTAAGAGATCGGTATATCGTGGTATAATGAACTAAAACTCAACATGAAATTGGCTCAGAAGTCTTTTTTTTAATAATCTCACTCTGTTTTAATGATGCTAATGATTAAGTTTAAAAATGTATTACCGAAAAATCATGCGTAAACTTACCTTGAGACTCGCCAAAAGCAATAGCAACACATAAACCACTACTAGTCTACTAGCACGCAGAAACACAGCGTAATCATCGACCAAGCTCAGTCGAATGGCGCAGCCGACTGGAACACTTGATCGGTGGATCACAGGAAGCCCATTGTTCAAACTATTTTTTTCTATTGCTAGGCGCGAATTCATGGAAAATAAAACTTTGTTCCGAGTAATATGGTTTATCTACTTTGAATATAAATTGTTTGTTTATTCATTTACCTACCTCGTTTCACTTCATCTTACATGAAGAAACTGTGTTTACTGTTAACATAAAGAGAAGCAACTAAGGAGTAGTGTCCAGGGAGCTGCTTGATTGAAGAGAGATGATGGAATTCTGAACGTCCTACGTTCGAACCTTGGTTGGGATAATATTTCTTTTTTTTTTCGTGCATTTTTTTCCATTTTTGTTTGCTGTTTTTTTGCACTACAGAACCATGTTTTTATTCGAAGAATTCATAATGGTAGCTAAGAGTCATGCAAGTGTTTGAAATAAATTGCTACCATACAAGAAAACTTAATTTTTAAATTTACCAGAGATAGAATATCATGGAAAAAATACAGGTGCACGGCGTTGAATAATGGAATTATATTTAGAAGTGAGACCACTTGTAGAAATTTCACGCTAATCTTGCAACACTTCCTGAACGCTTTGCGTCCTTTTCGTTGGAATTTTTACTTGACGATACAACTGCAGGTTACCTTCCTGACATAAATTATTTAGGCGGTATTTACTTTTAATGTGCAAGTAATTTCATTTTATTTTATTTTAAACCTGTTTTTCGGTGTGCAAGTAACGTCCAATTTCCTTTTTAATCTTGTTTGGCTGTTACAAATGGTTGTAATTCGCTTGTTATCCAAAAAGTTGTGAAGCTTTCAGAAAAAAAAAGAAAAATTAAATTGATGTTTTGGTGGATTTTAGGGAAAAAATAATTTTGCGATGCAACCAACAGCAACTAGTATCCAACATATTTCAAAGCGAGGATCGAACCTAAGGACCCTAACCCTAATAATACTCACCTTAAACAATGTATTACATTTAACTCTACGAAATTGTCGTGTAAATGAGCTTAACAAAAAATCGTAAGTAACTTTGTCGCAATATCAAATTGAAGTTGTTACATTTTTAAGCTGCACAGAATAAAACTAAGTGGTTGTTTCTATAGCTAGTCCCACAAATAAGGCGCCTACTATTTTTCCGCTGTAGACTTTTACAAATTGTTCTCGAGTTTATATTCAAAACGAACTTTCATTAATAACAAGAAATAACCAGCAACAAACAATAAAAACAGTTGAAAACTTGGGTAATAAGAAACGCTCCATTTACAGCCGCAGCTTTTACTAACGTGTGACGTCACGAGTATCGTTGTCCGCGCCAGGCAGCAAAGGAGCGTTTTGGCGGGCTTTTAAATTCTTTAATTTTAACTTCGAAATTTACGCAAAATAAGGCACTTTTGTCAATAAATCTCTGTACTCGGTGAATAAGGTGTACCAATAAACAATTTAAAACCATTTTCAAGAAGTACTGTAGTCAAATACCCTATTCGTTCTTTCCCCCTTTTTGCTCTGTTAATTATTTGACGGTTGCAATTACCGCTTTGTGATCAGCTACTCCTGTGGTCGTTGAAATGTCAGTGAATAATTCTGACCTATTGGTAACCACGAGATCTAAAATGTTTTCGCTACCGTTTTGACACCAAGTTTGTTCTTTAACCAGATGCTCGAAATGCGATCTGAGTCTGAGAAGAGATCGAGAATGGCTTCAGAAGCTGCCTTATCCCTGCCACCAGTTACGTGAACGTAGTTACTCCAGTGGATATACAAGTAAGCCAGGTTGAAATCACCTCCCCGTACTAGCATTTGCCCGCCCGCGCGTATGCTTTGGTATGTGTAAAAATTCTTTACCGATTTTATTCTACTACTAATTATTAACATGAAGAAGCATGAATTTTAAATTTCTTCTGAAAAGCTCCTTTTAAAACAAAGGTTTTCATACTGATATCCGAGGGTTTGTTTCATTCATATTTTAATGTGATGCAATTTATTAAATAGTAGTACTACCAGAAAAAATTAACAGTACTAATTCGTGGTTACAATTATTGTGCGAAGTATAAAAAAAATAGTCTATAAAGGGTTTTATTTTTACGATATAAGTAAGTGAAGCGATGTTTAAGAGAAATAAGATGCTACCTGTACCTTACTTGGTAGGTCGCTAACTACAATGCCTCTGTGTAGATTGTTTGGTGCAAATACGTACAGACGTGTTCTACCACTCACCCTGGAACAAGCAACGTATATCTGGCCGTGAGAGAAACATGGTGTTAGAATATCAATTCCTACGGTTCCTTGTGTCTGGCCCTGAGACTTGCTGATTGTTATGGCAAAACATAAGGTTACCGAGAATTGCAGGCGCTTAAATTTGATGGTACCAATGATATTCGTGGAATGAAAACTTCCTCTCCTTGTCCTCATCTTGTTAAGATATTGGTTCCACTGCTGTTTTTGCACAAGGATTTCACCAGAAGTCTAGTTCCATTGCACAGCTGTGGTGGTGATATGTTTCTGATGATCATGATAGGAGTACCAACTTTTAAATTCAGTTCATGCGCGGAAAGACCAGATGCGCTGAGGGAATTTAAAAATTCAGCTTGATAATTAGTGTCGTCTTTTTGATCTTCCACCGTGTTAATAGCGACATAAGTCATCATTATTATTATTATCAATTTTAATTGCGATGGAGCTAATTCTCAGGTGGCAATACCCCTAGTCATCTAATTATCCCTTTTATATTATTTTTAAAAATTTCTTTTATAATTGAAGTGCTAAATTCCTCCCCCATTTACTTTTCCGATTTAAAAATTTTGAATTCCTTTGGTAAATTATTAATCACTACACTTGGTAATTTGTTCCAATCCCTGACACCGTTACCAAAAAAATAAAACTTTCCCACTCCCTTATGCATGAAATCGAGCGCCAGCGTGTGGTCCTGGTCGTCTTTCTCCTCTCATGCACTATTCCTAATTCTTTCACTAATATCCCTCCAAGTCCCATCACCAACAGATACCCTGTACATACCCAGCACTCTCTTCATCGTACTCCTTTCCTCCAACAACTCCCAATCCAGCTCATCGACATGGTGTTAATCATTTCCAGGATGCACTTGTTGATGTTATTCACGGCTTCAACCCTAACAATCAAAACGTTATCACAGCTGCCTTTATCATCACTATGCGCAAACTTTGGCTGAGATTATATAGAGGAACATAAACTCTGGGAAGGATGTATCTTTGGTCGTAGTGAAAAATATTATTTTTGTAATATTTATGTTAACTAAAGCATCGATACGGAGGATTGCACGATAACCGTGGGGCCGCAGATTTATATAGATATAGCAGTTACCCACGACTATGTCCTCTTAGACATATGTTGTAGTATAAGAGTTTTATTTATTAATAATAACACGATCTGAATTTTTTTCTGTTTGGATGTTGGTTTTATTTTGGCCATATGTTGATTAGATCAATTATTCTGCTTTAAAATAGAAATTCACGCGAGCTAAAACAAATCTTACGCAGTATTACACGTTAAGAATTATTTTTAATATTAATTTCCTTCGTTTTCAGTGACACCATATTACTAATGTCGTTATTTCAGCTACATGTAAGTAATTCCAAAGTTTCAAGATTCGATCGCGATATAGTGAATGTATCAATGCGGATGTGGCAGAAGCTCTGATTTACGAACAGAATCATTAGCCAAATTTGTGGTTAGGTTGAAATGAAGCCTGGACCAAAATAACATTTGATTCGTAATCGTAGGCTTCCGCGGCCAGAGTCAGTTGATTCTTGGCTGTCCGGGTGGCGCCGCGTCATGTTCATCGTAGCCGACGTTTCGACCCTCATTCTGGGGTCTTCTTCCAGGGCAGAACTGCCCTGGAAACTGCCCTGAACATGAACATGAACGATGAACATGACGCGGCGCCACCCGGACAGCCAAGAATCAACATTTGATTCGCTTCGTTAGAACATTTAAGGCATAATGGATTTAGTTTTACTGTCATTTATGTGGTGTAGCATAAGGTTTTATGATGCCTAGTTATTTTTAATTTCATTGGTTCCATGTTGCTGTCGTCACTAACTCAAAGGCACGTATGGTGATGAACATTGCAAAATCTTGGTTATGTGACCTATTTAATAGAAAGAACAAATTATTTTACTGGCCATGGTTTGAACAGCAGCCAAAATTTACACACACGTTTCTTGGCTGATATTACTAACGAATATTTGCACATTATAGTCACAAAATATACATTAATCGAGTAAAGTACATAGAAATATGGAAAGTTCCCGAGAAGTCATTATGGAAAAAAGTATGTATATTTATGGTGGCTGTTTTCTAGACATCTTAGTTCGATAAAAAAAAAAAAACTTATTTTCTTATCCATAATGATATGTAAGGAAGAAGTATTGGCTTATTAAAGTACCGCGTTCAGCGATCACGTAGACATATTGTTCTAGAGACAAACTGTTTAACTGTCTACCAGAGACAATATATGTCTACCACATTAGTAATCTAACGCATTTCTCATGGTGACTGAACTGTTGCGATGCAAGTCAATACTTATTACGGTTGATTTGCGTATTCCGTTTATTTTAAAGCACTGCGGTCCAGAAAACTGAATAACAAAAGTGAAAAAATAAATGGAATTCTAAGTCAGATTTTTGCGAAAGGAGTGCACGTCTGAAGTGCATAATGATCCGCGACGCACAATTTTATAAATATAATGTTTTTAATTGCTTTCTTTTTCCCATGGTACATATAAGTAATTAGCCTTCTCCACAGGGTTTGATTCGTACTATTAGCTCAAGAAATTTGAAAACCCCATCCAAATTGCTGTCGTAGTTTCTGCGCGGCTCCCGTTCAAATAAAGAGACACACGCAGCTTGCTTACGGATTTATAATAGTATAGACAGAAGATTATAGCATGATTCAGAAAACGACGCTTGATATTATTTACATTAGTTCTTAACTCCTAGACGACAGTTATGTTGGCATCATGTGGAGGGTAGAAGGTGCCTATGACATATTTTATCCTTTCTACGTTGAGTTTAATCCATATAATTTCGGAGACTGTATCAACGTCTATTTCATTACATGGTAGGTACTATTTACAGCTATAAATACGTACGGCACCTCCATGAGAATGTAATCAATCCTTACGGAAAACGTTCATACTATTCTTAAAAATGATGACAATATCACTATTTTTTTGTACATGATACTCGTAATTTGATAATTTTATTTTAATGTTTGACTTATCAACTTCAAATGTAATTGTGTGTGTGATTCCCCTGACACCCAACTTAAAACAATTGATTATTCAAAGACAATAAAAGTTATACTGGTGTATATTAAAATATCATCGCCCACGAAGTTTTACACTTCAGTATTAACGAAAATAAGGAACTTAATAAGACCTAAACAACTAAGAGCAATTGACTTATAGATACATGTCTAGTATTACGCAGCAACAACTTCCTCCCTAACGTCTGCAATTCCTGTCGTCATAAACGAGACACTAGAAGCGTTGGCAAGCAGTATGGATCGTCGAGACCTGAAAAATCTCTCTTAGCTCATGAAGGTCTAATTGTAAGAGAAGGAGTGGTAGGAGGTGGATCATCTCTTTTTATGGTATCGCTGATGCAATCAATGGGAATGAAATCATGTGACATTGCTAGCAAGAGAAGCTAGTTCATGTCTAGACTTTCGGACACTGGAGCGATGGAGCAGTGTATTTTCTTTTTGAAGGAAAAGGTCTCCAACGGGATGTTACCGACGGAGACGAGGACGGTGTCACACGTATTAAGAGTCTCATTTCTATCCACTTAACAGTCCCCACCAGCTTGAATAGTACCTTGCTAGTATTAAGTCCCTATCACTTCACTGTGTATGTAACTTACTTGTATCCTACCATTGTTAGGTAACAACAATATAGATTAATGATTTGTGCGGCTTAATAAGGGTGAAGAAAAGACTATTTGTCAATGGCGCTATTATTTATCATGAAATTAAAACCCAGGACGACTGCGTTTTGTTACAAGACATTACGAAAATAATTGTGTGGTGTAAAGACTGGCAGTTGGAGTTAAACGCTACCAGGTGCCATGTCATGTGTATAAGTAAAAAGGTAACACCATCTAGCTCTGAATTTACAATTAATGGCACTGTCCTTAGAACTGTAGATTCCGCTAAATACCTAGGGATAACAATTCAGGATAACTTGTCGTGGAATGAGCATATCGAGAAGGTAATTGGGAAAACAAATCGTATGCTCCGATTTCTAGGTCGTAATTTAAAACAGTCATAGCACCGTAAAGGCCTTTCTTAACATGCGGGGGATGGCGGAGTAAGTTGTCCGTGGACATTGGCCTCCAGAAGTATTTGGGTAATGCAAGGCTTATCTGTTGGTATGGCTTCTCGGTGGTGTTTGTGTTAACTGATTAGACTTAGTGGTCTCTTATGACAGTCAATGATGATACCGGGAGTTAAATCCATTGCATACAATTCACTAGTGAGTCCTCACTTAGAATATTGTTGTTCTGTGTGGGGTCCCCATCAAAAGGGTTTAATGGAGGCATTAGAGAAGGTCCAAAGAAGAGCAGCTACATTGGTGACAGATATATTTAGGTGGAGGGAAAGTGTAACTGCGATGTTGAAAGAGTTAGGTTGGGAAGACCTGGAACATCGAAGGCGTTGCTCTCGACAGAAGCTAATTGAAACATTCTCGATTGACGTATTTCGGAATGACAGCAAACAAATATTACTACCAGGAACATTCATACCAAGGAATGACCGCGAAAATAAGATAAGAGAAATCAGGGCCAGAACAGATTTATTTCTAAACTCATTTTTTTTCCACGAGCGATTAGGGAATGGAATAGGAAGGATTTACCGGGTGAGTAAACTTAAAATCCGACAGGAGTAGTTCTCGATAAATCAGTTCGGCCCTTCTGATCTGGGTTTTCCATGGTTATCCCAGATCGCTCCGGGCGTATGCCGGGATGGTTCCTAAAAATAGCCAATGGGCGCCTCCTGCCATATCCCGCATATCCCTTCCTATGAACAAAAGATTACACATTAGGATTGGTGCAATGCACCCTCCGCCACCCACTTTTAGTGAATCGCGGAGTAATAATAATAATGAAATAACGGGAACCTCGGCTCATCAGTCCAGGTAACATTTTATCACATCTGAAGGGGTCAGGAGCGATGTTCTCGCACCGACACTGCCCTTGTTCCACGTCATGTGTGATCAGCAGAGGGACGCTCGTTGGTTACTGTTTCTCTGCTCCACAACAAGAAGGTTCTGGAAAGTGTAGCTGAGTAAACATTGTTCATATGTTGCACATGGGCTCTATCACATACAAACTAGTAGAACACGTTCTTCTCTCTGGCAAGGATGATGTCACTGGAAACAACGCACGCATGATACACCCTCGACACAATGGCTGTGAATACCACTGCTTGCATGCAGAGCCGGATTTAAACTTTTTTTTAGTGTAGGCTGTTCATTTTGTGCCGCCCTTTTCTCCTTCATATTTATACTAATCACTAATTTGTATTACCTTTATTAGGTAGCAAACGATTATATGTATATGTGACTGGATATAGATTAAGAGTGACTTCATTACTTGAAAGTATTCAGATTTAGTCATAAAATAGAAAAATGAATGTTTATTATGAAACAAGAATACAAACAAGAACATAAAATATTTCAATAGATCTGTAAAAAGAAAAGGGAAAATTTATTGTGTAAGTATCACAATTTTTGTGATCATCATAAAATTACAAAGATTTGTTTCTTAATTTAACATCTACTCTATGAGTACACTCTTAAGGGAAAGTAAAAAAAAGAAAATTAGCTTGAAAAAGGTGAATAGAAGGAATATAATGGCTTCAAATTTTTCAGAAAACTTCTTCCAACATAGAGGAACAACTTTCTCACTGACAGTTTTCCATATGACAAACTTCGTAACACACTTTTTATCGGCAAAGACCAAAAAACACATTAGGATGTACTATCTGATTTGTAATCAATTATTATTAAACGGTTTTAATTCATATTAATTTCAATCAGAATACCGGTTTCGGCATAGTTCAATGCATGTTCCTTAAAAATTTCAAAGAATGTAATTCATTATTAGCTGAGAAATGACGAGTTAAGTTTCAAAAATCATTGACTTTTCAATGATTTTTTTCAATAAAATTAGGACTTTCGATTTTTTTTTTTTTTTTTTTTTTTTTTAACAGTTTAACGTCCCTTTTTAACAACGTGGTCTTTAGAGACGGGAAAGGATGGGGGCAAGGAATGGGAAGGAATTCGGCCATGGCCTTTTTGAAGGAAGCATCCCGGCATTCACCTGGAGTGATTTGGGGAAACCATGGAAAACCCAAATCTGGATGCCCGGACGGGGATTCGAACCGCCGTCCTCCCGAATGCGAGGCCAGAACGCTATCCGTTACACCACCACGCTCGGTAGGACTTTCGAGCGCTCGGGGACTTTCAGATGCTCAATTAATGAAATCTTAGATCATACTTAAGTATTTTTATTACAGAAATCATGAAATGTAAGTCTGTCAGCAGAAACTTACCTCTGTCTATAGAGTCTTCCTTCGGAAATATACGACGGGCTACCGACTGCGTTGAACAAGATAGAAACTAATGAAGAATTAAATTAATAATTTATCTAATTGTTCGCTGTCACCACTTACATAAATGAAAATTGATAGTAAACGTATTTTTCTTTTCTATTAATTGTTTCTATTATGTTTATAATCACACACAAATTTGACGGCTTACTAAAGCGGACACCCTAGGAAACTTGCCGCCCCTAAAACGCTGCCGCCCCTAGGCTGGAGCCTATACAGCCTAATGGGAAATCCAACACTGCTTGCACGGCTTCTTAGAGATGCAGTGAGCCATTTGCCAGACCACAATCAAATGCAATTACATCGTTGGTCTTAATCATACTGTGTTAATAACTCCTTATATTGCTTCTGCTAACGTAATTTACTTTCAGTTTACAGTGCCGCAAACAGCGTTACATTTTCATAAAGCCTGCTGTGTATAATTCAGTCTCTCTTCAGTGTATTATTGACCTGAAGATCATGTACTTGTTGATAAAACTTCTAAAGAATACTTTAAACTACTTTTTAATTACTTTTTTTTTTTTAAAAAAAGATTAATATTTGAAATTTTTTTGGGGTGCAAACAATACTCAGCTGAGGTTTTGTACTATTTCGTGCCTGTCGGTATTATTCTGATATTTTCACATTGAAATTTAAAAGGAGAAGCTTCGTAAGTTATTTAATTTTTCTTTCTCACGATGTTTGATAGTTCACTACGAGAAAATAATTCAGAACACATAAGTGTAGTTCAATATTAATAGGACCACATGCAAATGTTTGCCGGAAATTCAAATAGGAACTATTCTAAAATACTAGAATGAAATGGTTTTTCTAGCATATGTATGTGCTGAATTTCTTTATGAACGAGTTCTTGAACTGTTTTATACTGACGAGTTTGCGTGAGAAGAAAACAACTATTATTGCACGTCCTTCCAACTGTATGCCTGGTGGCTTTATCACATCGTGTCAAGTGTCCCGATTCACGTTTCAGGTACTCTGTTGTGCCTGATTATACGCCCCTCCCATTTATTACAGATTACGCTAAGCGTTACATTGTGTCTGAATTGTGCGTTTCTAAATAAACGAACGAAAGTGTCTACTCACTTGACTTCTTATCATCTCTTTGAAGATAAGAAAGGATGTGAGAGAAATGCCGATGTTCTGTACTTGATTTATGCGTGGGAGATGTCGTAATTGCTGATACAGATTCGATTTGCTTAGAACGCATTTAAAAAAATATAATTATATCTGTACTGATATGAAGATACTGAAGATGGTAATTTTAATAGACCATATTAATCTTTATTTTAATGCCAAGCTTTAAAAAATATAAGAAAATATGATTCTGACATAAGTTTAAAAAAAAAAAACATCATTGGAAATATGTGCCTATGAAATATATTTGAGGTTGTAGAAATATGCTACTGTAAATCCAGTACCAAAATGCTACTAAGTTTGGCCTCGCATTCGGGAGGACGGCGGTTCGAATCCCCGTCCGGGCATCCAGATTTGGGTTTTCCATGGTTTCCCAAATCACTCCAGGCAAATTCCGGGATGCTTCCTTCAAAAGGCCATGGCCTAATTCCTTCCCATTTCTTGCCCCCATCCTTTCCCGTCTCTAAAGACCTCGCTGTTGAGAGACGTAAAACAGTTAAAAAAAAAAGCTACTAAGTTAATATCCTTAAGCAGGAATTATACGACGTGGAACTTCAGTTCCGTGATCCGTGATCCGTCTAATCCATAGGATGCTATAAAAATTTCACTTGCAGGCTACAATATATTACTATCGATTATTTGCGATGGAGCAAAAGTTCTGCTGGTAATTTCATTTTAATTCTGCGTTTCATGAATATTTACATTATGTATTTAAGGGATTGAAATAAATCATTTAACATATTCAGCAATTAATTCCAGTGTCTATCTTTGCCTACAAAAGAAACCTTTTTCGCTCCCTTTTGACTGTCAAGTCGTCTCTTAGTTTTTATGTACTATTCTTACTAAAACTTCTTCAACCAATATCCGTCCAAAGCCCTATGGGGCAATACGTGACTAACACATTCCCAGCAGTTCAGCAGCCTCTTTCAATGACTCATGGTCAAGTTCTTTTATCTTTTCGTTTAGTGATTTTGTTTTACAGCAATTTCCACAAACAAATCGACCTGCCCCCTTTGCTTCCCTTCTTTATCCTCTTCTGTATTTTGTGGGTTCCATACTAAATCACCAGGTGGTGTCTCCATCAAAAAAATTATTTGTCATTAAAAAATTTAATTTCAGAATTGATCGTGATATACTCTGGTATCCGGTTTTATTGTCTCGTTTGCGTGTACTCTTCATGTTCATATTTGACTGTTGCCACCAAATATGTGTTTTTGTCATCCTTCGTGATTTGTAATTAAATAGACTCACATCTTCGTTTTTATGCATTTTTATTTGTATGCCTCACTATAATTTCAGTTATTTTGTTCTATTGCAAAATTAGCTCCCAGAACATACACACAAAAATGATACAATTGGATTTATTTCGGAAAAGGAAGTAGAAACAATACAAAAATAAGGTTAAAACTATTGACAGTTATTAAAAAACGGTAAATTTTTTTGGAATAAATGGTTTCCAGAATGCTTTGAAAAAAATGTTTTTACCATAAATTGTTTCTGTGCTTCGTCAGATTTGAGATATCTGCTTTTAAAAAGTGGATTTCAACTTTCTAATTCTGGTAACATTGTGAGATCTAAATCACGAAATTTTCAAACACCGTAAAAGTTGACATGATTGTTCAGTTTGAATATCTCAAGAAACAATAACAAAGATTTTAGTTGAGTTTTGATGAGTGGACGTCCCTAAAAATCAACAATATTTGAAAGTTTATGTTTACCGCAAAGAAACACATTTTAATCTTGGCTTGCCTAAAATACTCAGTTCGTGCAGTTTAGTCAGAGAACGACTGAAACTCTTTGGTCTCGATCCCTAAACTCATGTTACTGGTTTAAGATCTGACGGAACAGATTTCATGACAAGAGATGGTACCTGCGATTTTTTTGTTTACAAAGTACACAATTGACCGTTAAATATTATTATTATTTTTTTTTACAAAAAAAAAACCCTACTGAAAGAGGCTCGAACGTAGACGACGAAGAGCTGGACGGGACATTCGAAGCGTGAACGTAACACTGGATTATCCACCTATGAAATCATGTTTTCAAAAAAGTGCGGAAAGTTGTAAAGCATTTAAAAAAGTCTTTTATTTATAATAATTTCAATCAAACCAATGAGCGAGGAGGCAGAAATGGTATTTTCGGCAGCTGGATATATATGTAATTCTTCCCAAATAAAGTGATGGTTTGACAGCTTAGTAAATAGATAGATAGATTATTTTTCAAACTGATGTGGTTTACTGTAAGACATGCAGTGCGGTCTGAATACTTACCATATTTAATTATTTAGTTAATAACTAGAAATAAAACGAAAGTGCAAAAGTAAAAATTATATTTAAGATAGCCTAGAAATTTTGGAATTAATGTTACTTTGCTAGTTAAAATGTTGTTAACTGTTGATTTCTATTATTTAACACTAAAGTTGATTTACTGATTCAATAAAAAGACATTTATTATTTAATTTGATAACACTTTAAAAACTTTGCCGGATCCAGGGTAATTGATAAATCCCGCGATCGGCAAATGCGGGATTGAAAACACTTCGAGATTGCAGTCCTTAGTGGCTACCTTAACATAAAGGGGCCAGGGGCGTAGCTACTATGGGGCTAGGCGGTGCAGTGCACCGGGACCCCTACGCTCATGGGGCCCCCAAGCATACTTTTTTTTAGCTCTACCGTCGTCTAAGGGGGCCCCTGAGACCCAGGAAGCCGCTCACTAAGGGCCCTCATTGCTCAGGGGGGCCCCAACCACTGCTGAGGGGGCCCAAAACCACTGCTCAGGGGACCCCTTAGCACAACTCAAGGGCCCCCGTTAGCCTCAGCTCAGGGGGCCCATACCAGCAACAAAAAACAAAAAAAAAGGTCGCCCATCTGACCTGAGGGCCCAAAATAAATTTTTTGCACCGGTGCCCTTGTTGACCTAGCTACGCCACTGAAAGGGGCCTCTTCAGTTTTAGTAGAATCTGAAACACGATGCGTCGTAGCTTTACCTGCGGTTAATGTCACTTTTAAGGCACGGGTATTCGAACCGGGAACTTCCCGTTCCCCAGTTAGACCACCAGACCGCTCAAGAATGTGTGGTAAGTCCAACACTACATTAAACTAATAATTTTATTTGTTCAGAAATTAATGGTCTCCCAAATGTATCACACAAAAAGATATTATTATTCTATTAAAACATTAAGTACAATATTTATCGTGTATGTGTAAGCAGTCAATTCTGATAACAATTCTTACCTAAACCAGCTCTTGTTGCAAATGGATTGTTTGAAGAAACACTCCCTCTCATTGAAAATACTGGAGTCCTGTGAGAGGAGAAACTTTGCATCCGATCCATTCTGAAAAATGGAAGTTGGGTTTTAGAATAAGAGGTACTGAGCTGACTGACAAGAGGCTACTTCTATTTATATTATCTTTCCTCTTTGTTTATCTTAACCTCATTGTATGGCTGCTTTGTTCTCCAGTTGTACAGAATTTTCTTTATGTCTGAGTCTTATCTACTGTATTGCTGCATAGACCACATTCCAAAGAAGCAGCCTACATAAAAACATTGTAGGATGTTTACAGTAAAGTTGTTTCTATCTTGAGAGCACCATCTACTGTTGTTGCTAAAGAATATTAAAACATTGAAATTGTAGTCTATTTATTAATAGCCCACTTATTTGGCATATTAATGGATGTTTCTTGCTATTTGAATTTGATTTATATTCGTTATTTCTTTAATGAACAATAACAAATTCTCTTATTACTATTACTTTATATGCTTTTATAATTCCGAACTGCATTACCAAAATTATTGACGAAATAGACACAAGTGTTTTGCTATAATCCTAAACAGAACAACTATTGAATCACTGTGTAGGTTACTGCTGTAAATCAGGTTACATATTGCATTAAATAAATTTTTAAAATTAATGGAATATTTTGGAAAAAATTTCTAAGTATACTACCACCGAAACGACTAATCACTATCGTTTCCTTTGTCTGAAATAGGATGAATATTGCTGGGAAGACTTCAAGCTGCAAAAAGGAAAAATGAAAATATAGGAGCAATTCCAGTTCTAGAGTAGTTTCTGACAATAACTAGAAACGAACCTGACCCTGGAATGCAGGGGTTTAGGGTTTTGGCCTTGAGTTGTGAGAAACGCCGGTTCAAGACCGGCGTGGGGAATGGGAGTTATTAAATACGTGTTGCATATGTCCCATGTCGTCCGTACTGTTGCGAAAATAATAAATAACATAATTGAATAATAAGTAACATCAAAAATGAAATAATATTTTCTTGTTTATAGTTTTTGCGCAGTTGATTAATTACACAAGTTCTGACCTGGTAGCCACCAACTGAATGTTGGAAAAAGTTCTGAAATGTTTTAAGTTATCGAAATAAGAAGTCAGAAGCTGCTGCAATACAACAAACACTTTTAATAGTCATCAATGTTTCCTATGACCACCACTTTACAATTTGACCGTGAGTTTTTATATCGGAACTTCGTATATCCATGATGCAGGTTCCTGCGTTTGTTAACACCGCCAGCTTGATGATGAGTTCGACCACCAACAGTTATTAATTATGCGAGATCACACACACTGTTCCTCACAGTGAAGTGACTGTTTTTTTTTCCCCCTGTTCACCACGTACTTTCACTGTTCTGAACTATTTAATCAACCCGGCACCACGCCGAACATTACCTCACTATATCCCGCACTAATTAAATCATACTTCGTGTTTCTTTGTCTGAGACGGACACAACACGACTCGCTACCCGGAAATCGCGCCCTCTCGTTCCCGAGTCTTGCTCCAGACTGACTAAACTCGTCACGTGACGCTCGCGGCACAGATATACCCTGTATACTTAACACACTGCCAAAAAATTGTTAAAGGCTTGAAGAATCAATACATACACTTGCAGCATCAATATATACAGCTAGCTGTACAGATACAAAGCCATAACTTATTTTCTTAAAAGAAACAAAAGTGGAGTAAAACAACTGAAGGTGTCAAGATTTTCAGCATCTGCAAATGAAAATCAACAGAATTCGTCGACACTAACAAATCCTACTGTAAGCTCCTGCACCAAAACTTTGACATCCTACGAATATCTTGCATATTACATATCCATCATTGCTTGCTACACCAGTGATAGACCGAGAGTGGTGGTGTAACGGCTAGCGTTCTGGCCTGGCATTCGGGAGGACGGCGCTTCGAATCCCCGTCCGGGCATCCAGATTTGGGTTTTCTATGGTTTCCCAAATCACTCCAGGCAAATCCCGGGATGCTTCCTTCAAAAGGACATGGCCGAATTCCTTCCCATTCCTTGCCCCCCATCCTTTACCGTCATTAAAGGCCTCGCTGTTAGAGAGACGTTAAGCAGATTTAAAAAAGAAAAAAAAAAACACAGTGATAGCTAGGCCTCCGGTGCAAAGAAATATTTTGGGCCCTCAGGCGAGATAGGCGACATTGTTTTT
Organism: Vandiemenella viatica; assembly: GCA_031002005.1. Taxonomy (NCBI): domain Eukaryota; kingdom Metazoa; phylum Arthropoda; class Insecta; order Orthoptera; family Morabidae; genus Vandiemenella; species Vandiemenella viatica. The sequence continues at coordinate 35,817,062 of CM061920.1, read as the reverse complement.
TAGCTCTACCAAGTCTTATGAGGTTTGCTGGCAGAGGCTCCTGCACGGCACCGCCTAGCCTTCCGATAGGTAACATTTTGTTCAAATGGAAGGTGTAACAGCCCTAGAACCCAGCCTTTTATGAATTTTAATCTTAGGAATTAAATATAAAGAGATGTTATTAAACCTGTGTACTTTTCACATGAATGAGTATTGTTTTTATGAAAGGAGACCGTGTCAATGATGTATAATGTGATAAGAAGTGTTATAATGTGTGAAGTATTAACTGAAACCTTGTAATTATAAATTTTGATGTAAGCAACGGTGTTCTGAGTACGATTTTCGGCTATTTGGAGTTGTTTTTGCTGTAATTTTTATGATTAAATGCATGTATACAGTATTAACTTTCATTTTAAAATGTTTCCTAATGATTGAGAGTGATCTTGTACAAGTTGTAACTGTTTTAGCATGATTTTGTTTGTCAGTGTAATTACTGACGCTCGAGAAACGTCTATCGACACTCTTTATTGCCTTCTGGATATTTCTCATGCGCTTTTTTTTATATTTTTTTTATCTGCTTAACGTCTCTCTAACAGAGATTCGAACCGCCGTCCTCCCGAATGCGAGGCCAGAACGCCAGCCGTTACACCACCACGCTCGGTCTTATGGGCTTATTTCAACGCGCGGAGATGGCGAACGGTAATTTTTAACCGACTTCAAAAAAAGGAGGTTCTCAATGCGTCTGGGTTTTTTTTTTTTTTTTTATGTATGTTCAGCGATATCTTCGCCAATTTTGAACCGATTTAAATGACATTTTTTTAGTGGGTAGAGTATACCTCCAAAGTGGTCCCATATGAATTTCATTGAGAAACCACCCCTTTTACCCCCTTCCACCCCTTAATTTTTATACAAATCCACATTTTTTATTCGATTTCGATGAAACTTTGGACATATATAGCCAAAAAAAGAGAAAAATACTGTCAACTTTTGGTTTAAAAAAAACTGAACCCCTCTCGCCCTATCCACCCCCTTAATTTTTGCCAATTTTATTTAGTCAAAGCTACAGTCGACACCATTTAACGGATCTCCATTAAAGTTGGCAATTATATGTAGTTTTTCATGGAGAAGGTTTCTGACCAAAAAAATAATAAAATAATGGTTTAAAAAACATAAAACCCCCTTCAAAAAAATTAACTAAAAATTTTAAAATAACTTTATACCTTGCTTAGGTGAAAGTAAATCTAAATGGACAATATTTTACATCACTGTCATTGAAATGTTTACATTAATTAGTTATTTTTGGAGTTGGTGCCAGCTGTCATGAACATCGAATTACTGAGCTTCTTTTGGTGTTAAGAGGCGAAACGGGGAGTATGAACAAAAATTCCCAATATTTTACAGCATTTCGTGAGGCAGATAGTGTTATTGTGGGTGACAGCTTAGGGAAACAAATTAACAGTATATTAATCTGTGGCTTGGCCTTATTGGTCATCCTAGCATATCTCTAGCGCTACAGTGTCAGTTGGTAGGCTGCATCATGCAGTAAACGATTTACCGTTAGTATAATATTGGCGTATCATCTGTATGTTTCAGTTTTGTTGAAACATGTATCTAGCATTAATTCTAGATAAGCAGTAACATGATTTTTTATGTGTTATTGTTTTTATCTTTTTGTTTTTCTTGCTTTCGCTGGCACCGACTACAAAAATAACTAATTAATGTAAAAATTTCAATGACAGTAATGTAAAATATTGTCCATTTAGATTTACTTTCACCTAAGCAATGTATAAAGTTATTTTAATTTTTTGTGATTTTTGTTGAAGGTTTTTTTTATGTTTTTTAAACAATCATTTTATTAGTGAGTTGTCAAGCAGGAATGTTTGCTGAAAATTAATCGCTCGAATTTTTTTCTTATATGCTTTAGTATTTCTGGAAGAATTTTTCTATTTATCAGCGTATTTTATTTTTGTGAAGATTTTGTGTTAGTTATTATCTTTTGGTGAAAGGTAAAAGCACCTGGCGACCGGACTGCAAAAACCTGGTAAATGAAGTACTAATTAATTAAGTTGCAAACTGCATTATCTGAAGGACCATCCAGTGGGAACCTTGACAAGGGGCAGAAATCTGGTACACATGTCAGCTGAGCAGGAATCTCGCAAGGATTCCTGACTGCATCGTGAACATTGTTTTCCATTTGCCACTTTTCCAGTCTGATGGTATATATACAGTGATATTTTGATTTTACAATTGAAACTAAGTTTGCACAGTATATATCTTATTCCCTACATTTTCTCCTACAGGCGCCACACGAAGGCTGTATTTAATGCAGTAGAGACTATTTCACCTATGCACTGTGGTAACTACATACCAATATGCGATAATCATCAATATAATATAAACCGCTTCTGTTCCCGCAATTGCCGCTTAGGAAACGTCCATAAACTACGTGTCTCCATTTTGTCCTCTGTTGAACCCCTCCTCCTCCCCTCCCGCCCTTCTCCTCACGTAGCCTGATGTGGCTTATGCCATGACACTCCTCCTCCCCCTCCCCTCGTGTGAAATGTAGCTTTTTCCCTATTAATTCCAGAAGACATTTTGTGCTGTTTTCTGTTACCAGACTATCGTTAAAATTAGAAATTAGTGCGTTTATAATGAAAATTACCGATATTTGCTTTTTATACTTTTCTGTAATGTAGACTATTATCAATCTGTAAGCAAACTGCGTGCGTCTCAATGTTTGAATAGGTATCACGCAAAAACTGCGATAGGAATTTGGATGGTGTTTTCAAATTTATAAAGCTAATGGTTCAGATTAAAATCTTCGGAAATGGCTAATGAGTAATTACTTATATTTACAGAGAGACGGCGCCAGTAATTAAAATCATTTCTAGACGGAGGAGTTATGGGCCTCTGCATTTGAGATGGTCGCTCCTTTCTACAAAAATTGACGAAAGATCACACTGTTCTTATTTAGTTTCTGAATTCGGCAATTTATTTGTTCAGTTCTCTGAAATTTAACGCGTCAGTTAAACGTAAAAAGCACAGTAATATTTAAACTACATAAATATCTATGTACTTCAAAAATCCACCATAGATCATGCTACACTTTACATTCTCTTATGTTACTCTCCATTGTCTGTAATTCAGCTAGTGAAAATAAACGAAATACGTTAATCAAATCACTGCTTCATAGACGTACTTCAGAAAGCGTAACTTAATTGTGAATTTAATTCATTCTTCAAGAAAAAACTGAATTCCGCATACAAGTGATATGTAGCTGAGAATTATCGATGCACAAAAGTTTTTGTTAATTGAACGACGATAGCATACGTGTTGTACCATGGATTATCTATTGTACTGTCTACGACATTAATAATCTAATGCATTTCGCTTGGCAATCAATCTCTTACGACAAAGCCAATTGCAATAAGTAGCATCAGCTTTCATTCTGGTCCAGGGTGTGTTTCAACTACAGACGGTTCAAACAAAATAAAATAAAAAATAATATGTAATGTCTGCTTTCCATTCTTACCAAATTAAGTCTTTATTTGTGGGTGTTTATTATTGCGTCTACCTGTACATGCTTCACTGTGAAGGTTACGTAATCCAAATGGAACGTCAACATTTTTTCCACTTTTTGTGTGTTTTAAAAAAATTAGGAAACGTTTCTGTTTACTATCTTTAAATAAGTCTTGCGCGTCGTCATCAACCACACAATATTGTAATATTTTTTTGCCTTTCCATGATAATATTTGTAACTAAAAAACAAATACACACACCAAGTCCACGCGCGTAACGCAGCGGGCAAATGATAGTTCTAAATATTCTGAATGAAATTGTGACATTCGACACTCCTCAGTATCTGTCGGTCAGCCGACCAGTACAGATGTTTTCGCACCTGAACACACCCGTGAAGACTTCACTGCAGTCTCCGTGTCTGCCTGTGCACTCTTTCTGCATATTGCTGACCTAATACTATCTCCCCACAGGCTGAAAATTTATAAACTGAGAACTTGATGGCGACTAAATTTAATCCTTGGAACAAATTACTTGTATTTCTTGGAAGAAACTAAATCATAAATGATTTATTGGCTTCTGATTATGGATTGTTATGGTTGAGATAAAGCGGAAATAGTACTATTTCTGTAGCGTTAAAATGATAAGCGGTTGCTGGCGTTCAACCTCAACTGTTATACAGTATAGTTAATTAGTGGACTTATAAGACAGTGATTTTCTTTAATGGAAATTAGAAATGTCCAAAATCATCTGCATCCAGTTGCAAAGGATCAAAGCGACTGCTTTCGTAGAGAACGACTATGTCTAAGAAATTACGCAATTACCGTTTTTTTGCTGCATTTAATGACTAGTGATTCTAACTGATATCAGTGTTAGCTGTCACATCCCCTGCAGTGTCACAAAAATCTTGACTTTACACCAGTATATTGAATTATGTTGATACAATTTTATAAGGCGAACACTTGTAGCACGGGGATGATTTTTTGTTTTTGTTTGTTTGTTTTTTTTTGTATGTATATATGTGTGTGTGTGTGTGTGTGTGTGTGTGTAGAAGAATGTGATCTTTCTGTGTTTCTGAAAATTAATGATGGTTTACGAGGATACTTCGCAATACCATTGACAGGAGAGCAAAATGATCCAAACCGTCCACACTCCTTCCGTCATACAGAGTGGAGAGTTCTTATTTATTTATTTTAATGCTCCTTGGATTTCGTCTATACAACCAGAAGTTTACATAAAGTAACACCCGCCAGTGTTACTTAGTGCTTTAAGGTGCAGCACACTGGATCGGGGAGGTAGAATGGTTTTTTTTTTTGCAATAACCAACGAGAATGGTATGACGTTCCACAATCTCGGCTTCATAATACACATAAAAAAAATATGCACAGAACATTGCTAAATGATTCGCAGACAGAAGTCAACATAACTATCCACCACAGGAGGCGTCAGGCTTAGCGACACGCCGGCCAAATCCGAACTCGTCGCAACCTGAAAAAGTCGACCCTCCAATAGCTGGATAAAGGAAAGAAAGAAGAAGAGATACATAGAATAGAAATTGAAGTAACAAAATCCACAATTAATAAATATCACTAGATATCTACACCTATGTTCTAAGGCATAAGTGTCGATTCCCAGTTCTGTTTCCTGAATTGAGTAACAAATGTCTACTACCATGATTGAATTTAAGTTGTGATATTAATGTCTTTATCCATCTAGCGTATAGAATCTTGCTGTACCTTAGTTTCAGCAGGGCTGACGGATGTAACTGTCTGTAGAATCAACCTATATGCAGCTCGTTTATCTGTTCCATTGCTACGTAATTGTTTCGTTATATTGATACAAATCACTTTGCTGGAATGCGAACGACTTGAACCCCATTCAATGCAGTTGTCTTAGACAGTCGGCGGTCTTTGCTACGTCGTCCTTGGCTCAACCTACTCCTTTTGTCTAAATAAATGTGAGTTCAGCACCCTTGTCTCCAAGGTTTGATATACCCCTTCCCAGAAATCATATGCTAGCCAGCATCTGCTGCTCTATTAGAAAACTTTGAGATTTAGTAAAGACTGTCCTAGCAAACTGAATAGTCCCTACTTATTGTTCAACATATCCATTCTTGAAGAATTTTCAGAACGAACAGATTTAAATCCATTGAAATTCAAGCATAAAGAATCCTTACAATAAAGACCATTAGAAGTGCATTTATTCAAATCTCATCCTAGTAAGATTATGTCAAGATTAATATTTAATGACTTAACCACATTGGAATTTTTTGTTGAGTAAATTGGAAGATAGTGCACCCTGTAAAACTTTGGAAAAGAATTAATTGTAGTACATGGAAGGGAAGAACGAACTACAATCATAAACTAGAACACGATTGCGAGCTCAATGGAGTGAGAAAATTTTGTGGCTAGAGAGCCCGAGATTGGAATTAACTATCCAGGAAAACACCGAACATGTTTCCTCAATCAGTGAAAGAAATTTAAGTGCAAATTAGAGTAATGCAGAAGAGGTGTGTACGTAAATTGCCACAGGGCTGTATGGTCCATCGCAGTAAATTAATAATCTTAATCCCACATTATTTACGGCAGCAGATCCGAGAAGCAATGGCAAACTGTGCCATTGCGCCTTCTATTGTGCTCCAAAACATTGGTCAGACCATTGCTCGAATATGGTAGTGTAGTATGGGACCCTCATTTTACATATCAAATACAGGAGTCGGAGAAGGTGCAAAAAAGGACTGCTATATTTGTTTCTGGAAATTATCGCAGAATGCAATCAGTGATGGATATGGTAAAGTAGTTGAAATGGGATTCATTGCAAGACAGAAGGAGGATGAGGAGGGTCATGGGAGTGTACAGGGCGTATATTGGCGATGAGGCATGGAAAGATATTGCAATAGGTATGAAAAGTAGTGCATGAAAGGGAAAAGATGACCATGACCACAAGCTGGCACTCGATTTCAGGCACAAGGGTGTGGGAAGATTCTCTTTTTTAAGTAAGGGTGTCAAGGATTGGAATGAGTTACCAAGAGAAATGATGAATAATTTACCGAAAACTTTAAAAGAATTTAAAGATAAAATTTGTAGAGGGCAAATGTATGTGGGTGCAGGATAGGGGGAAGATTGTGCTGTAGGTAAATTTCAACTGGAGCCTGTGCTCCGTTGCAATAAAATTAAATAAAATTAAAATCATTAAGTAAAGAAATTTAAAGACCTTGAAATATCTGCGTACACTCGATAATTGCTTGTTACTTTAACGCTTCGCACTGAATACATCAAACAAAGATGTTATCGGATAATGTTCAATATCTCTTCAGCTATTAATCTCGGAGATATGAAGAGAAGATACAACGATGTGGAAAAACCAAAACCTTCTTTAACCACGAATGTTTAAGTTTCCAATTCCCGGTCCCAAAACAAAGAAATTTACAAGTTTAGGACCCATAACAGTTATTTGCAGATCGTCCTGGAGATAAAGAACTATTAACTCCAATTGTTTATAGGTAGGTGCATCTTTGAATATAACATCCCACAACAGAAGTTCCAGGGGGTTCTTGTGTACAACACATTTAACGTTAAACATCCAGGGTTTCTCACCATGCATTTCAGGTTTCCCGGTTACAAATACGGCAGAACAAATGGATGACATCGTTGCCAAGTAGCGTTCAGTCAATTACGACTGCAACAAATAGGCTATGATAAAATCAGAAACCACATTTACTATACCAGAAGATACCAGTAATTTAATTAAGCCCAGCAAACTATAACAGCATTCACAGAAAGATTGGGCAACTATCTTGTTTGTGAAATCGTAGAGAATCGGAGAGGTTACACCAAATCAAAATGATGCTATGGGCCCTACGTAGTGTCACGTTAAATCTTGTTAGGGCTCCTATGCAATAAAAATGCCGCCTTTTCCATTAATTTTCTCTTAATACGTTTTTAATTTTACAATGAATGGTTTTAATATATATATATATATATTTAATTTTTGTTTTATAACTGGGGTGATAAATTCCACCCCCATTTACTTTGCCGATTTTAATTTTAAATTCTTCAAGCGTTTTGGGTAAATTATTCATCACTTGGTAATTTGTTCCAGTGACTGACACCCTCACCAAGAAAAGAAAATTTTCCTACTCCCATATGCATGAAATCGAGCGCAAGCTAGTGGTCATGGTCGCCTTTCCCCTTCCATGCACTATTCTTAATTCTTTGACCACTTCCAAGTGAGTGGAAAGAAGTCAGCTCTGGCAGGAGAGGTAGGAGACGCTGTCTGTCTGATGGTTTCCAGCTGGAGACATTCAATGTGTTTCGGCCATTGGAGGATCTAGATGGTGACTTTGCGGGCCGTCAGGTTGGACTGAACAATCTGGAATCTTTTAAAGTAAAAGGGAGAACTTTTCAGGGGGTATCTAAACGCAGTAAGGTACTGTTACTTGGAAGCAGTCATGGGAGGGAAATCAGTGAGATGGTTCAGTCTGACTTGGGACCAGATTATGAAGGCTGCAGTTTTTTTCAAACCAAATGCAGATCTTGGAAGTGTTGTAGCAAATGTGGAAGACCTAGGGAAAGATTTTTCAGAGGAAGAGTGTATTGCAATTGTGGGGGGACCAGGAAATAGTCTTAACAAGGTCCTCAATTATTCATTTAAAGAAGACATTTCCAGGAACACACGTGGGTTTGTTTGAGCGTTATGATAAACCCTGTTTGCAGTCGAAAAGCTTTAATAACATACCTGAAACGGGCACTAAGCGTACAGAGGACGCGTAGAGAAAGAACTGCATCCGTGTGCTTTACTCTGCAGTGTAGCGACTAATATCTACAAACGTTTTACAGGAATGTAGGATCTTAAAGAAAATCATTGCTGAAAAAAGCATCAATATATTTACTTCCTACTATTACCTGCCAAAAGCACGCAATAAACCGATATCGTCACAGCTAACCAGAGAGATATAAAAAAAGATGTAATTTAATTCCCTTGAATCATATGACGCCGTTCGTACGCACAATTCACAACAAAAATTTCGAGTTCGGAAAACTAAATCCGACCAGCAGTTCTTCTGGATTCGCGACCATCGAAAAACGGATACTAATTTCTGGACACCTTTGTCTTAAACTCCTCAGCTTTCCGACTGCACATCAAAATTAATTTATTTTACGGACTATACATTTGCCCATCAAAATCTGACTTGTACTTGTTTCGTCAATTGCGTTTAACGAAAAATAATCATAATTTGTGAACATTTTTATCTTAAATTTATCACATTTCCGACTACACATTAAAATGAAATATATTCTGCTTCAAAAAGCTCTATTATATTCAAAACGCCATCAAATCTATCGGTGGTTTTTGCTTTCAGTCAGACACACAGACAGAGAGACATATAGGCAAACATAAATTTTGAAAATAGTTGATTCCTTTTCCATAGGTGCCCAAACTATTTTTTTTTAAAAAAATCCTAAATCTACAGACTTTTTTCCGGTTACTGTCTTATTATGAATATACAAGGGTTAATAACTTCTTTCTGAATCATTAACAAAGTACTCACAGTGTAGTTTTGATTTGAAACGCCTCAGACACAGAAGTCTCACAGTTCTGCAGACGTAAGTTTTACAACTTAAAATAGCTCCAGTAGACTGAATATATATTTATATAAGACACTAAGACCTGTGTAATTCAACATTATCTCCTTCGTCACCACCTCAAGCAAATTAAAGCTCGAATTACTGTACCAATTGTTTCGTTTTTTAATTAACTGCGACGTAAATCCCGATAAAAACTAAATGCCCCTTATCTCTTTAATTACCTACCACCACGAACAGATTTGGCTGCAAGTCTGTAAGATCAGATAACCTCTACAGCGTAAGCTAAGGGGTGGAAAGTCGTAGGATACAGATGCTCACATCAAAATGGCGGTAGCATTGCGGAGGAAACGTATAACTTTTCCGTACAGTGTCGTGCGTCTCAAGGGAAATTCGCGAAGTATGTGAAGTTAGAATAAAGGTTTTGAACTCTAAGAGGTGGCGAAGGAGAGGTTTTACTTGCGACGCTGTAGAGCCAGGGTAACATCCTGACGGGTGGTGAAGCTACCTCACCTCCCGACATGTCTTCACGCTTCTATTGGGAACGCCAGTACCTAGGTTAGATATGGAGAACGATGCTCGTAAGGTACATAGTGATTACCAGTAATTATGCACTTCTTTGTAAATATATTTGTATAAAAGTAAGGTCATAGATTGTTTTGTTAACGTAGGCAATTTAGTTGATAGTTCAAAGAAATTCATAATGACGGTCTGGTGTTTCTTTGGCAGACAAATGAAAAGAAGATACGAAAATGAATGGTTTGATGGAAGCTAGTACATAAAACGATTTATACAAAAGAGGAGGCTTTAAGAAGAAGCTTAAAGTGAAATTGTGTCTCAACTTGTAGTTGACAAGTTTGTGAGTAACCGTTAATAAAATATATACAACCCAAGGATAGAAGGAAAAAGAATTGACATTTGGCCTGTGAACATTATGTGTCAGGGGGAATTGTAGTATCGATAAATGCACCGAAGACAAGTATTAATTGTGTATTATAAAATTAATGTAAGAGTTAAAAATAAATTGTATGTTCGATGATTCAAGGAAAATTGAATGAATTATTTGAGAAAATAGATAAGTAAATGTTTATCGATATTAAGATAGGATTTTTTCAGATGACAACAAGCTGAAAGCCAGAAAGAAGAAATTCAAATTATGGTAAATGTCTGTAAAGTGTAAAAGGAAAAGGTAAAACCAGAAATAAAAACACTTGAGCATGCTTGCGGTCAACAGCCACGTATACTAAAAAGGGAAAAGTGCCTACCAAATTTTTGTGAAACTATTGTACTAAAAATGACATACTAGGTTACAAACAATAGCAGACAATTTTTCAGACCAATCTTGACTGAATGGTGTCAAGTCTTACATAAAACTAAATATGTGACTAACGAGTCTAGTTTCTTGTTCCGCACCTGAAGATTTGTATGTCGTCACAGAGATTCATAGAAACGACTGAAGTAAGAAGTGCGTCTCATTGTGTCGTTCACTCCCCACTGGGAGTCCCCCTGTTAAATGTTCAAGGGCGGACGAAACTGTTTTAGAACGTCTACGTCACTGGCGTTACTTTGCGAAACTGAGTGAGGATAGCGTCCCGTTCAATTTTCTGGACGACCGCCACGACGTCGACACAGGAAAATGAGATTACACTCGTAAACAATCAAAAGACGTCCATGCGACGTGCGTCTCGGGAGCTGGGTATACCGAAGACATCATTATAACTTCTGGTGCAGCAGCTGCACCTTAAGCCGTACCGCCCCAGACTGTTACATGGCCTTGTTGAGGACGATCCAGACCACAGACTACAGCAGTGCTGCCATTACTACGGATTTATCCATAGATCTACGGATTTTTTTATGAGAAGTTAGGATTTTCGGATTTTGTTCGAATATCTACGGATTTTTAACACTTTTTATCATTTTTTTATTTTTCTTTATATTTGTGTTTTGTTAAACTTTGAGCGTATAGTGTTAATGAATTACAGAATTGTTAATAACTGTGAATAGTTTTCTTACAAACGCTTGTGTGAACCAAAGGTTGAAATAAAGCTCATACTTTGATTGGTTTCAATTTTTATAGATCTTAAAAGACCGTATCACAAAACTAGCAGCGCACTCTTTATGCACGGCTTACAAAGCAGTGCCTGCCGAGTAGGCCTAACCAATATCCGAGAAACAAAGGGCTCGCAGTTTTTAACATTTCCTGTTACAGAAGATATGGTAAATTTAATGTCAACAAAGAAAATAAATGGTCACTAGGGAAAAAAAGAAACAAAAAACAAAAAAACTACTAGGCAAAGAAGCAGCAGTTATAAAAGTGACGATGTATAAAATATGTTCAGAGATACTTCTTACTTTCAATGTAGAATATTAGTTTTGTAATTTTAAAGATCTGGAAATAAAAAGTATTCTTAATTTTGACTCTCTCTTCTAATAATTATTGTTTCAGTTAGTGAGTCTCCGGATTTTTGTACCCAATCTACGGAAATTTTAGCGGCTATCTACGGATATTTGCAGCCAAGTAGCTGGCAGCACTGAGCAGTGCCTTACGAAAAGGATTAATCAGTATCCGAGAGTCAAAGTCTTCGCAGTATTTAACATTTCCTGTTACCGAAGATAATGTCCTGTTACCGAATTTAATGTCAACAAAGAAACTAGATAATGTATAGCCCCCCCCCCACCAAAAAAAAAAAATGAGAGTAGGCGCAGCATCAGCAGCGGTGAAAGTTAGTATAAACATGTTCAGAGATATTTCTTGCTTTCAATGTAGAATATTATTTTGTATTTCGAATTTAAAGACCTGGAAATAAAAGTATCCTTAATTTGTACTCTCTTCTATAATTATTGTTTTAGTCTTTTAGTATACGAGTCTCCGGATTTTTGTACCAATCTACGGGAATTTTAGCGGCCATCTACGGATACTTAAAACCAAGAGGGTGGCAGCACTGGACTACAGTTGTGTGAGATAATGAGCAATCATCTGACTGAACAACCAGACCTGCTTTCGAAAATCGTGTGGTGAAGCTTGTTTTAAATTGTCTGGTCACGTCAAACAGACAAAACTGTGTGTACTGGGCCGATGAAAACCCACATGTCACTATAACTATGTAATTGAACCAGCCAGGCGTCACAGTGTGGGGTGGCGTGGGTCCTGTCTTTTTCGATGGAACTTTTGATGGCCCAAATATCTTGACATGTTGATCGAAGTTGTGGTGCCACAACTGCAAACACGGCCCGACACTGCGGAATTGTTCTTTCAACAGGATGGCGCCCCACGCATTTTTCTTTGGCGGTCGGTGAATATCTAGACGCGCCATTCCCGCAGCGTTGGATTAGGGGACGGGGGAGCATTGACTGGCCAGCACGCTCCCCGGACTTAACTCCAGTGGATTTCTTCTTCTGGATACATTGGCGGATCCAAGGGGGGGGGGGGTCATGGGGGTCATGACCCCCCCCCTGGGCTCGGCCTCTGATAATATTTTTAATCTCACTGATTTTAATTAAATAAGATTACTTTGAATAATGGATGGCCAGATCTCACCAAAACATACACGACAGTCACAGTGCAACTGTATGCTGTTTATAAATTTATGTTGTATCCGATCGGTCATTGTGAACTGAATATTGTGCACGCAATTGCAACTTTTGATTTTGCCGCGTCGCGCAGCGCGTCGTAATATTCCGTCCGATGTTCGGTGACGTCACAGCCGCGTAGCTCCGACCGCTTCTCGCCACTAAACCATTTGATGTATTTACATAAATATTGTCATTTTAGTTATGCACGGGTGTTTTTTACTACAGGATGCATCGAAAAATGTGATTGTGCTGGTGTGTCGAAACGTAATGCAGATAGATTCATTCTTTTATGAAGACACCTAGGTTTGAAATTGATAAACACCCAAAACATTTACCTATACTGAGCACTAATGCATATCATAATATGTGTGCTGCCGATGCTTCAACAACTACCTTAACCTTAGATGAAGAAAATATTACTCCTGCTGAAGCTGTTCTATGCTTGCCGATTTCGTGTACGTCGACTTCCAGTTCTAATCAGATAAAAAGTTTGTTTCCTCAATCGAAATTTTCCTCAGTTATTGGATGGTTTGTAAGAAAATACCTAGACGTTTCAACATGAGATATTGATCGACAAACATTAGTTGCCTTCTCAATTTTATATTTTCCCACACTGTAGATATATATATATATATATATATATTTTAGAAGTCACACATTGACAAATTTCACTGGCTTGTTTTATGGCATAAAGACCAAGACCTTTACAGAAAATATTATGTTTTATTTACAGTATTACCCTTGAGTTGCCACATAGTCAAAAACTCCTCTAAAACGATTCATAAAAGAACCATCAATAGCTTTCGATGATTTTCTTGGTAAAAATGGTGTGTTGCTAACTCACCAGCGAAAAATTTTTAAGGGGCTAGTGTAGATAATATTACAACAGATATCTTAAAGATAGCCAGATGTGGCAATGTACCTTATCTAGAAATATTTAAATTGATTCTGGATCCTTTATGCATACCAGAGGACTGAAAAAGTGTGATAGTAGCGCCGGTACATAAAGGAGGAGTAAGTAATAGAGTCGAAAATTATAGGTCAATCAGTTTCAGATCAGTGGTAGGTAAATTAATGGAGAAATATATGTGAGGAGTGTAAGTGGTGGTTTTCAAGTACCCTTTAGGCAAGATTATTCATGCGAAACTTGGTTGGTAGTATATATGCAAGATATTTCGGATGAAATTGACAAGGGACGCCAAATTGACAGTGTAGCACTAGATCTTTCAAAGGCTTTTGACAGAGTGAGCCACAAAATGATAGTAAATAAGGTAAAAACTATTGGAATCGATGAGAAAGTGTATGGTGGGTAGAAGAATTTTTAAAAGGTAGAAAACAAAAAGTTAGCTTAGGAAATGTAGCATCAAAATAAGTGGAAGTAAAAATGAAAGTGCCACAGGGTAATGTATTGGAACCATTGTTATTCATTATTCTGATGAATAATTGTGTTAGTTTACTACAGAATTTGTATTTTCTGCGGATGACATAATGCTATATAAAAGGATAAAAACGGAAGAGGACTGCGAACAGCTGCAGGGTGATCTGGACAGGATACCTAGTTGGGTTGGTAAATATGAGATGAAGATAAATGCAATGAAGATATAGCTTATTAGATACACAGATAAAAAATTAAAGGTTGGTTATGATTATAAGGTGGGGAAAGAATTGCTTGTTAAAGACTTGAAATGTAAGTATCTTAGTATTACATTTGATAACAAGCTTAACTGGGCAGGACACACTGGACGGGCAGTAGGAAAAGGTTTCAAAATTCTGAACTTGTCGGTAAGAGTGATGAGGGGATGTACGAGAGTAGTAAAGAAATTGGGTTACAAAACTTTGGTCAGACCATTGCTTGAATATGGTAGTGTAGTATGGGACCACATTTTGAGTACCAAATACAGGAGATGGAGAGGGTGCAAAAAAGGGCTGCTAGATTTGTTTCTGGAAATTATTTCAGAATGCAGTCAGTAACAGATATGATAAAAGAGCTGGAATGGGATTCATTGCAAGAGGGTCATAGGAGTCTACAAGGCGTATACTGGTGATAAGGCATTGAAAGATATTGGCATTAAAAGTAATGCTTGTGTGGGAAAAGATAACCATGACTACAAGCTGACACTCGATTTCAGGCACAAAGGTGTAGGAAGATTCTGTTTATTGGTAAGGGTATCAGGGATTGGAATAAGTTACCAAGAGAAATAATGAATAGTTAACCAAAAAAGTTGAAAGAATTTAAAGTTGAAATTTGGAGAGGACAAATGTAGGTGGGTGCATGAAAAGACTAAGAAGGGTGGGTAGGGAAATTGCTACCAGAGCGTGCACTCCGTTGCAATCAAAATTAAATTAAATTAAGCATCTTTGATTTTCGAACGGCAGTATTACTGGAGGTTGTGGTTACTTTGAAATGTAGCCTGGACAGAATGACTGCTGCCACGTTTTGTTAATGTATAAGGAACGATGGATTTAGTTCTGTAATTCGCGCGATGTAGCATCAGATTTTAGGATTCCTAGTTAATTTTTTTAATTTCAGTGGTTGCTTATTGCTTTCGTCCAATAGTTCGTAAGTAATTCGAACTTTATGACGATTTAAACTACAATCTAAAATGTACATTACAAAATCAAGGTTATGAACGTTACTGCAACTGCGAAAAATAAATTCCCTGGTCACTGTATTCAAACCTTCCTTTCTGTCGGGCTTCGTATCTAGCTGACGTGTAATCACCGTTTTACTTTTTGCAGTAAGAGCAAAATTTCCTACTCCGGAGCTATTAGTTTATCAGCTGAATTAATTTTCACGCTTTTAAACGAATAGTATGATTGAATATGTAATAATGTTCTTGCTCTGATCTCTGAAAAGTAGTGTTGCCCAAATGCAAGAACAAGACAAGACTTGGCCAGTCTTGGTCTTGGTCTTGCATCAATACACCTGGTCTTGGTCTTGGTCTTGGTCTTGCAGCAAGAGTCTCGCAAGTCTTGCAATTACCTATTAGCCTGTCGCTATTTATTAAACGTTACTTTAGATATTAGAACAACGCAACAGAATAGGTATATTTTAAGCTTGAATTAACATAGCCATGGTAAAGACCAACCAAATTAATAAATGTCTAAACATTTCATGAGAAATTCAAAAAATCAACTGACACCAGCTGGGGTTTGAACCCACGACCTAAGCGATCAGTGGCGATGCTCTAACTAACCAACTGAGCTATCAACTGTGTCCCGCGGGAGTCAGTCTGTTTCTTAATAAACGTTTACATTTAATAATCTTCAATGTACTAAAACATGGTTTAAACATATAGAAAACAAATTAATGACATTAACTTGACTGTATTTTAAAGAACATTATCTGTCTAGAAAGAGATTGATAGACCCTCACCTTATATGAAATGGAATAAAATAATTATACAATTTAATGAATTTACCATTTATTTCAATAAAAATAGAACACAAATGAAATTACAGAACAGTACACAATAGCTGACATTACTGTTACTTTATATTAATTCTTTTGTGAATATATAAATGCAGTAAAAGAAAAGGATTGTGAAGCGAGTCTTCTTCATTATTTGTAGTGTCCTGCATTTCGCTCCTATGTAGCTTCCATAATAATAGGGAACATGCAGTTATAAGAATTATGGGTATTTTGTCATTAAAATGTTAAAAAAATATAAAACAAAGACTACAGCAACATTTTAATTTTGGTTAATATTAATTTTTTACAATAATTTCGATTTGAAGTTACTTGAAACGGAACGTATTTTAAAACACCAATCAACGTCTAGTGACGTCACTACTGTTATGACAGCTTATTGTTGTCAAAGAGAACATTGTTTTATTGAGAAAATTATTTGTATTTTTCAATAAAAATGGAAGTCAGATTTATAAAAGCGGACTCCAGGAATTTACCGAAAGTCAGTGTAGATATGGTCGTAATTTTTTTTGTCGAAAGTGCTGAGTATTCAAGTGTAGAAATGAAAGGGACTAAACTACTATGGTACGTATAAATCGCATTGAATTTTCCTATTTCGTTTAGCAGCTTCTATACATAGCTCTTATTTCAGCTCAACAAGGGAATCTTATGGCGATAATGCAATCGGCTATGTCCAAATTAAAAGAGATGGCGAATTGTGTATAGTAAAAAGTAGAGTTACACCGGAGCATAAAGTTCGCAAAGAAGGTTATCATGTTACAGCCATTATAAATGAAAGGGAAGGTTTAGTCCCAGTCCTGCCAATGCGAAGATTGTGCCACTTCTGAAGGTAAAGTTTGTATGTTATTTATGGCCTATAAAATGTCATGCGGACAAATGGGGAGCAGAAAAACTCTCATCGTCTCGCCAGAGAGTTCAGTTGTTCTGTGCTCTCACCACACCCCTAATTTAGCACATTATTATCACTAAAATCTTATTCCAGGTGGGTGTATAAGCATGCTGCTGCACTCTTGCTATGGTTACACAGAAGATCTGAGTAGCCTGCGCTTACATCTATAACATGTTACTGGAAGAAATCAAATTTATCTAAATGTGCTTCTGGAAAATCTTTTATAAAAGCCAAAGAAATAGGTCACATTCCTGTCACTAACACTTTCTCTCAAGTAAGCAGTTCAGTATACCTGTTTATTAGATGAAACTATAAATCTTTATAGAAAGAAAAGATGGAACTCACCACAAGATGGATTCGAACCTGCAGCCTTTGCCTAACAAGGGCAATGCTCTATACCCCCAGAGCCACCAAGGTTCTCACAAGCCGTGGCGGAATCCAACTTGTGGTGAATCTTTCTCTATACAGGTTTATAAGAATCTCTAAAGCGTGCATAAATGCTGTTAAATAAATAGTATCAATGAAATTAATAAATATATGTTATATGCTACAATAATAACCTCATATTTTTTGGTGGATATTCTGAGTGAATATATAAATGCAGTAAAAGAAAAGGACTGTGAAGCGAGTCTTCTTCATTATTTTGGAGAAGATTTACAAACTGTTAAACATCCATAAAGTGTGTTCAAGCTTGATTGGAAAGTTGAACTCTTCACAACTCTCCTTGAAATATTATCAAAGACAATGACCGCTGATATGATTAACATGGTTTTTCCACCACAAACGACAAGTTTACTTCCACAGCAAACTGACAGGTCAGAAAGGACTTGACAGGAGTGACGTCATCGGCTCTGGAAGTCAGTTTTGGCGCGCAAATTTAAACTTTCAGTTTCAGACCGCCGTTTTGCGAGACATATTACCGTTTTAATTTTTTAATTTATTTGTGTGTATTCTGCATGAAGTTACTTAAAATGAAAGCAAAAATAAAAAATATTGCATGTTCCCTATTAATAAGGTAGATAACCTTATTGATTATTATTAAAAGCTAGATTTTAAATTAGTTTGTAACTTTAACTTTTGAAACTGTAACTTTTGAAATATTAAGAAAATAAACATCTTCTCGGTAACATACTACATATAATTGATTACGCATATTCTATATAGATTATTTTTAGTTTTATTATTTCGATTTTCGATACTTCAATTAAGTGCCATACTTACTACATTTAATGTATTATTTTTTATTTACTTATTCAGACCGTCAATTCCTTCATCAACGAAAACGCACTGATAGTCATTTATATTATATCAGTACTTTACGTCTTCCTACATATTTTCTGCCTATTTTTCTTCTTCAAAATTCTATGTACTAGTACTTTAAGTTTCGTTTGTTTTCTATGTGTCAATTTCTTGTATTATATAGGATAAGTATATGATTTAAATTAAGCCTGTCCGGTCCACTGACTCTGGAGTTTACTCCTCGAGTTAAAATTGTGCAAATACTATATATTCCTTTACATGTAAATGAATATTTGGCAAAAATATATTGTGATGCAACCAGTCAATATATCAGTTTATTTATTTAAAGAGTTCTCTTATATATTATTATATTCGGGCTCCTAAACAGTACATAAATTTTATTGCACGCCTTTTATATTATTCGATTACTATTATAGAAAAAATTTTCACGTTTGAAGTGTATTAAAAGTGTCTACAATATTTATTAAATGGGTGACGACATATTTAAGCACTTTGTGTTTTTAAAACCACACAGAACACATCAGCATAATGTATTCGTGTCCATTCCAAGCACCCCAAAAAACTTATTTTGTATAGAAAGTATAAACAAAGTCCTAACTGCAAGACGCAAGAGTCTTGCAGGCTTGGTCTTGTTCTTGCTTAAATCTTGCACAGTCAGTCTTGCTCTTAGTCTTGCTAAAATTAGGTGGTCTTGGTCTTGGTCTTGGTCTTGCAAAAATGCAAGACCAAGACCAAGACTGCAAGACCAAGACCGATTTTGGGCAACACTACTGAAAAGCAATGAGTAAATGTGACAGCACTGGCTAGGAAGTTGAAGGTTTTTAGTGCTGGTAAAATGCGAATTAATAATGACTTTTCCCAAACTAACTATTCATTTTAAGATTCTTATTACGTTTAAGATTTTTACCACGTTTGATTAACGTATTATGTTTATTTTAGTGTACAAAACTGAGAACTAAATAATCGAAGTGAAAAAATAAAACAGAATCTAAGCATGATCGTAGTGTGATCTTTTGTCAGTGTTTATTGAATGCTCATATCGTATACAGAGTGATCTGCGCGCTTATTTCTCCTTCTAGAAATAGCTATAATTTCATTCTCCGTTCCTCAGTACATACAAGTCGCAAGCTGTATTCGCAGATTTTAATCTGGAACATAAGCTCTTAATATTTGAAAGTACCATCTTAATTGCTGAAGAATTTTTAGTGCGATGCCATTTCAAAACATCAGGCACACGCAGGTTTCTCACAGATTTATAATAGTATACATAGATTTTATTAATTACTCAGTTAGTTAGAAATATACCTTATTTTATTTTTCAGGTACTTGTACAACTATATCCTTAAGCAGAGTATTGAAGACGAACTCAATTGTTTTAAAAAAAGTTCTACTGACGCAATAAATGATACAATGAGTGTTCAGAGATAAAAAAAATGGAACAATTGTTTTGAAGAGTCAAAAGAATTTGCCGAGAAATTTGCGATGGAAATTTAATGCCCCAGAACAGTGCCGATATAAATGCCAATAACCTACCTGTTCAATCAGTTGAAGAGTATTTCGGTAGGGCTGTATACATCATACTTCTAGATTCTATAATAAATGATCCATAAGACCATTTGTCTCCTGAAATACTTTATTTCAACTAGTCGTTTTTGTACCGAAAGTCAATTATACCTATACTAATGAAGACGTTGAAACAATTAAGCAACTCGCATTCGATTATAAGCAGGTAATAGACGACACTGAATTATCAGTCATTATAAGCGACAGGAAAATGGCAACGGAATCAGAACATTCCACAAGTCGATTTCCAATCTAATATAAAAATTTCATGCTAAAATATATCCCATCGTGAACACATATTTGTGTAATCTTGCCACACTACCAGATAGTGTCCCATTAGCAGAGAGATCTTTTTCTGCTCTCCGGAAGCTCAAAACTTGACTTCGAGCATCACTGGCAGAAGACCACCTAACTGGACCGGCACTTCTGCACGTTCACAAAACCATGCTCTTTCAAGTCGAGGAAGTCATAACAAGATTCGCGAGAATTCAGAAGAGAATAATTGATTTTTTTATTTGATTAAAATTATTTTGACATATTGCAATTAAATTAATTTATCTTTTATTTATATATAGGTACTATTATAATTTTGAAGCATGTCCTAGTTAGACCTCGACTATGTGACCCCCCCCCTGACCCAAGGCTGGATCCGCCCTTGTCTGGATAGTAGTAAAGTATAAGGTTTATTCCAGAAAAACCCATCATGGTACTTACAATTGAAGAATTTCATCGATGATGGGTTTAAGGAAATTCGTTCTAACCGGAATTTGTGTCGCACTGTGTGTGAGAGTGTAGGGGACAGGTTGCAGGAATGCATCAATGCCGAAGGTGGACATTTTGAACACCTACGGGATTAAATATGCTTTATATTTAACTGTATACCTACTTTTGAGCCAATCGGTATGTAATGTTCAAATTTTAAGAGATTTTTTCCTATTTTAACGTGTTTTTGAATGTCTTCTCATTAATTTCTTTGACTTCTAACTTTTTATGACTATTCAGAAACCTAGACGCGACGAAACACATATTAGTTTTTACTATCACAAAAGTGTGAAAACTAATTTTGAATCCTGCAACGGATCTCAGTTTTTTTAGGTTGCCTGATACTGATTCAGTGTTTTTACGGACGTCTGTTTATAGCAGTATTGCTAACACCCTAATGTAACTGCAAATGGTGATAATCAAGCTCAATCTATTACCAAATTAAACTTAAAAGCATGATTAAATTTCCACTTTCTTATTTATTTGGAATAAATAATTTCCTCGCCCTTTTTTATTATCTCCTTTAAAAAATCCATTTCGCCTCCTCTGTACTTGTGCTATCGTTCCATTTGCTGAATCTTTTCCTGAAATATCTCTTCAGTTCTAAAGCCTGTGCCTTTTTATAATTATACCTATTTCCCCCTTCTATTTTGTCCACTGGTTTACTGAACCCCCTAAT